>OZ007572.1:2560779-2975779 GCA_963931925.1 Onchidella celtica
GAGCCAGGGAGGACCCCCCCCCCCTCCCCTCCACCGTCACACCAAACACCATCACTGACCTACATATACTGTGTCTTTCTAGTCCTCCAGGCGGTCAGCAGTTCCATTCTCTGTATGCCAGTCTGTACTCACTTACTGTGATTCATCATATCGAGTCCACTGATTTCATTGGTTCAAGTGGATTGTCCCTGTTGCCCTGAGCCAGTGTGACATCATTTGAAGGGAGTGGATGGCAGATCAATCTAGTGAAAGTCTAGGCAGGGGCTAACTCCTTTGGCTTTTATGTATCTGAATTGATTGTTTTCATTTCCAGCTTTCAGTTTGGTGGCGCCAGTTACGCATGCTGGAAGGTTTTCACTGTTAATGACAAAGAATTACAATGACACTGGGTTTGTGTCCAGGCAAAGAATGGATCCACCTGTACCCGTGGACCCAGCAATGACCAGATACCTGAATATACCGTGTTGACGGCGGGCCATGTTTGCATAGATTTGCTGTTGATTGGTCAAATCAGAAGGCCAGAGCAGCGTCAGTGAATAATCTTTGGTGGGTTTATCTCCCAGATTCTGTGGACATTGGTTCAATGGAAGGATGTGATCACAGCAGTGGTATTCTCAAGATAGACATGAGCGAAAGTGAGTAGTTCGAGGTCAGATTTGTAGATTTATGTATCATGTTATAGTTGGGGAACGGATATTATTTTCTTTGTGATTTTTTGTTTGGCGTCGCATATTCTTTGAAATTTTCCAGACACTGGGGGAGGGGGGGGGGGAAGGGTTGGTCCTGCTCAGTAACTTAAGTTTAGAAATGCCACGAAAGAAGATAAAACTTTAAGCCAAAGCTAAATCATGTTAATTCCTTGATAATAATTATCATCAAGTAACTAGATGGTTTAGGTTTTACAACCTCAACGGCAATAGTGTTGAAAAATGCATTTCTCAAACTTTGTTTTAACTCAACTTTATAGCACCAGTACTGCTTGGGTCATCTCCACGTCAGCCAGGGTCCAGAAAATTGCTTGTTAAGTTCTGTTCATAAAGTTTTAACTTCAACATTTTATACTCTAAAGTGTACTTCCGCCAGTGAGACACCTTCACCATTTCCAAAAGAGAAATGATAGAATACACTTTGTGTTGTCGTGACATATTATAGTTTTATATGGTTCTATTTCTTTGTTTGTAAAACGTGGGGATCGAAACAAACAGCGCTGGGTGGCGAAGATTAAGTTTGGTCTTTTCGCCCCAGGTTAGGATTTTCTACCAGCATACGCAATGAATAGTCCGTGTCTGGTCTACCAAAAACAAAATGATTATCTGTAACCTTTCTGAAGCGACTGAGTGCAATGACATCGTTGGTGTATGGTCGGTTTCACTTATGTCAGCGACTGGTGTCTCTATGGATTTAAGCCCGACCATGTTCCAGGAGATTGGAACAGTGATGTCTGCCCAGTAGAAATGTGTTTCGTTTATAGATCTAGTTGAATTTCATATTCTGGAATTGGAAATGTTCGTACTGTTGACATATTTGTAATGATGAAGCGATTGGTACGAGAAGGGCCATAGATGAGAATTGGGAACACTGGTTGAGGCAAGGACTCGCAGAGTCTGACCAAATATGCATGATCATTGGTGCAGGACAAATTTCCCAGCTTCCCTGCCGTAAATGAGAAAGTCCACGTAACTGTTGTCTCTCAGTCACAACATCTTGTCAGTAGTCCACAACTCATTTAAGTATTTTCATTCAATCTTAGTCCGCGTTATCAACCTATGTGTGAAAAACGTCATTGTGACATTGTGCATAAAAAAAAAAGTTAAAACACAACAACAACAACAACTGAATATGCAAAATTTGGAAATCCATAAATATGGCGTTTTGTAGTCTGTGTATCGAACTCGTTGGGAAACAATACCGGACGCGGGGCGGGGCTTGGAGGGAAATTTCATAGACCGAAGAGTTTGATATTTTGCCCCGATTGCTCGTGTAGACGGAGCGTCTCTACCATGAGACTGACAACTCTTTGAAGTCGCAAGAAACTAGATCTATCTGGTGAGCTCATTATTTGCAGCACTGAAAGTTTCTCCCAATTTTTTGTTAGATCAAAACCGCCGCCGACACGCCCATTGCCTTTGTTCCATGTGTCGTGGCCTGTTGTTCTTATTCTGTCATGTGTGCTTAGTGAAGCAGATAATGGATTGTCGGAGATTGCTGAAGACACTTAGAGGATCCCCCAGTGAAAGCGTCATGCTTGGCGTACAGGCAGTTTGAGACTATGATCTACCTTGGAGATAACGGTGGAATGTTAAACGAAACACAATGTACTTGTTGTTTGAGATAAAAAGTTCAGAGACAAATTGACAAGCGTTTATTTTGAGTTACATATTGTCAAGGCGGAAGTTCTGGGACGTACAAGTTTTACATTTGTTTGAAATCCTTCCCGACTACTGCATTGTGCCTTCAAGCAAACAACTGTGAAGGTTGTACTTTACAAGTGGTGACATGAATGTTTCCGTCTTTCTCCGCCCCTTTTGCTTCCGTTCTTGCGTCTTTTCTCGCTGTGGTCCCCTCTTCTCTCCCCGTCCCCCGAATTCTGTGATGTCCAGAACTTTTCAGTTAATTAAAAGTTTAAGTTTTGTTAAAATAATAATTAAAAGATTGTTGCCATTTACTGAATGAGTTTGTACGTCGTCAGCGCAGATTTACATTGGGGCTTTGTATGCAACACTTGCAGGTAATCGTGGTCGATCATTCTGTTCTCACTGGGGCAATAATGAACGCCGGTAAGTTTGATCAGCGGTGCCAGTGGACAGTTTCTCAGATGAAAAGTGTGTCTCAGACGGTAGTGGGAGTCCTAGCAGTGTCAATAAATGAATGAAGTTTTGTGAAGTTAAAAAAGATTAACATTTCCGGTGTGAATCGGCACGTACATGACACCTGCACCATCAAAGCAGATCTAAATGTTTTGTGGCAAAGATCAAACAGAAAGACTTGGATTTTCATTTTTCTTAGCACAGAAATTGGTTCAAAATTCCATTGTCAGATTTGGTTCCGTTAGTTCTCCTGGTTATGACAAATGGGGAAACCAACCAAGGATTTGCCAGACCACAGTGTGTGTGTGGCTCTGACGTTGACGAATTTTAATTGGTGTGGCTCATTCATTTCTCTTGCGATTTGTTGAGCTTGATGGAGATTTGGGTTCATGGTGAGAGATGTTCTGGGGTGTTTCCCGGAGAATGATTTACAGACGGCGTTTTTTCCCCCCACTCAGAGAAAGGGAAGAGTGATTAAGTTAGATTGAGAGATGTGGATTTCCCATACCACATTCGTTTTTTTTTTTTTTTCTTACGGTGGAACAGAGTGCAGGTACTGCCTGTTCGACTGGCGTTTCCACTTGTCTTTTGTGTGCGCTGAAAATGATTCTCTTTCGTTTGTAGCTTCATAAACCATTACTCAGTCAACTCTACAGCTTGAACGAAAGCTTTACGGGACGTCACTGTCTTGTAACCAGATTTCAAAGTTCATTCTTGACCTCAGCACTTCACATCTTGCAGCCTGTACACAAACTAATTGTAGGATAAATTCACACCTTTTGCAGTTGTGGCCGTTGTCGTGGCGACGCCCCGTTAAACCCAAACTCAAACTGTGCGATAATAATGAGAGGGGGGGGGGGAGGGGGGGGGAGAACTTACCTTTCAACGTTGAAAAAAAAATAAAAGGACCAAAGTAAGTGCAGTAGAGTGGGGGAATGAAGCAACATAAATAAGTAAATAAATGCAAGTCAGGTCCGATAGTAGATCTAGGCATTTGTAGATTTTCATTGGTGTGTTCCTCTAAATTTGTTATAATTTTACCGAATCTTGGGCATTGATGTGGACCCAAAGTGGTTACACGGAGTCATGTTTTCTAACAAGACAGTAAATAGCCAGACATCTGTCTTCAGCTCTAGTGTCAAGTAGGCCAAGCTGAATCGAGCAGAAATTAGTAAAGGCATTATGATAAAAACTATCACTCTTGAAATGACTTGAATGACATTATGATGTCTGGGAATTGTCAGAAGTCTGAGGTTAGAAAGGTCAGTGTCGGTCAGGTAAAGAGAGGGAAACAGAGGAAATTTTTTGGCATTTTGTCGTGGTTTTTAAACAAATAGTAAACCGAAGGAATAAACAAAATGTCTGCCACAAAATTGAATTCTTCTTTTCTGTAAATAGTTTATTCAGTTCCAGAGCAGCATGGAAGCCACGCTGTTGATTCGCATCATCTTCCCCAGAAAGGGCAACATTTTGAGTATATCCGGTGGAAAATGCAGGGCTCTTAGCCTGATGTAACGACCAGACTATGTTGTTTGGCTGACCGTGTGTGTGGTAGGCCTATAGATCACAGAAGCTTGTGGAAAGTATGTGGATGATAACTTAAGAAGGGATGATTGAGTTTGAGACGTGATCCTGGATTTCCTGCAGAATGTGGATGATCGCACAGTGAGAGCAACCAAGTGCATTGTGTCAACGTTGCGTCGGAATTCTTTATCAGTTGCCAGTCTGATCCACTTTTTGCTGTGCAATAAAGTAAGACAGATTAATTGTGATTTACATTCGGAGTGGCATTTTCATTTGCATCAATCCTGGCTATGGTTCCAGTGCAGGGAAAAGGTGTTAATGTCGTATACTGGTAGCGCTTGCTTTTTAGGCTTGCATGTTACTGTTGACTTTGACGATAAAGGGTCTCCCGAAGAGTGATTTAGCAGAGCCGGTATCATGGTTGCATGCGTGATAAGGTCGTTGGCCGGTGTTTGCATGCTGAGAATAAAGAATTGTGAACAAATTTAGATATTTGCATAACACTGACAACCAGATCCAGTGGATAATAGACAGGCGTGGTGGGTACATAGACAGGCGCAGGCATGGTAGACTGAAGGAGATCAGCCACAGAAGTTGCTGTGACTGCGATATGGAGGTCAGAATGTCACTTTCACCACAGGACATGCATCGAGGTCTCTTGATAACTGCATTCTTTTTTAGTGCTTGTGTACCCAGATTTTTTCATCTAAATATAGATATTCCGTTTTCGTAGTCTGAGGGCATTCTGTTAATGGTGGCCGATTGGTAACTAGCGTAGTAAAGGTCTGATGACTGCTAATTGACCAGTACGTGCACTTTTAAGCAGCGAGGAGTTTTCGTCTATGCTTGTTAAATCCTTTTCCCTGATTTGTGTGTGTGTGTACTAGCATCTTCTGGCCAGGGGATTTTAACAGGGGTCATAGTTCCCCGCGGATCCGCAAATTTCCGCGGTTCGCGCGAGGATTTTGAGGCTTTTCGTGGTAGCGGCGTCCTCCGCGGTTTAAAAAAAAAATTTGAATTTTGTCAAGGTCAGCATTTTTATGCCATTAAAAAAAAAAATAATAAAAAATTAATGCATGTATGAGTAGTCAATATTAATTCTCATTATACTATTCAGGTTTTCCTGACAAGTTTAATTTCATATGTATTAAGTACCGTTAAAGAGGGGGGGGGGGGTGAGGGTTACGCGCGTATAGAAACTGGTGACCCGAAAAAAATGTTCAGTGGTTCAAAACATTGTGTACTATGACCCCTGGTTTTAAGTCTGGCGTCCACATGGGCCACAACTCTTGATGATTTGCAGCATTTCCCATAAACACCTCTGCCCCCTCTGCCTATTCACCGCATCGTTCTCCAAAACATGTTTGCATTCCATCATCTTCCCTATATCAAAATATTATGGCTACCGCCTTGAGCTGGCAAAATAATAGAACGGTGCGGATCCAATTTATATCATAACCTGCCAGTATTTTCCAGTTTTCCTTGCCTCCATTCAGCACCTGCACCGGGCAGCAATCTTATGTTGTACTGCGAGTGCGAATCATCTGTACAGTGAGGATTTGGGAGTCCACGAACCTTGTTGATGTTGATGTACAGGGCTAGAGAATGTCCTGGGCGGGGGGCGGCCACATTGAGAGCAAAACTCTTTGCTGCAGGGACCTGCCATTTCATTCATGTAGTTGTAGGAAGTCTTGATTTTCTTGGCGTTTCTATGTAGATTGTACCAAGTCTGAAGTGTGGAATTTATTTATTTATTTATTTGTGTATTTATTTATTGATTCATTTGATGAGGTGCCTGGCACCATTGGCGTTAAGTCTGTGTTCCCATCCTTCTCTCTCCCTCTCTCTGATGTAGACAATTTCCCCCATAATCCACAGTCTTGCTTCAGAACTCGGGTAGGCGCGGCACTACGCACCAACTGAACGCATTTCAAATACAGTCCATCCCCCCGCGAGGCAGGCTGAGCAAAGGTTCAAGTTCAAGTTTAGTTTATTATAGGCCTGGCGGCCAATTCAAAAACACACAAGAATCATGTGAACAATCTTAGAAAACATTAAACAAACAAACAAGGAAGCACGGAACGTGGGAATTGTATATTTTACAATTTTACAACATTCAAAATTTTTTTTAAAAAATGCCTGAAACTTGAATAAACGCAATAGTTCGAAACAAAGCGATTGGGTTAGATTGTTGACACTTCAGAAAATTAATTGTATAATTTTTTAACTGTCTATGTAGACAGTAGCGTGGAGCAAAAAAAGCTCAGAAGATAATTCATGTTCAAAATGAATAGCGCTGGCTGTAAACTCTAAGTAAAAATATAAGTATACATATTATTGTACTTTATGTTGAGCAGCTCACATTTTGTGCCGGGCAAAACTGTTTCAGTAACGGCAGTGTTATGGAAACAACAACCACAGGTACAAATCTTGAAGCGCCCAGTAGAAGTTTCCATAAAGAGGAAGATGCTATTGATTTCTGAAGACATTGGTATACAAATAGTTCAGTTTTGTTCTCATTCCTGTGTCATCAGCTGATATTGGGACGAGGGGGGGGGGGGCACGGCTTGGCCCTGCTGGACGCCAAGTTTAATTCTTTTCTGAGCTTGATGTAGTCATTAATTAGCATTAATTAGCCTCACTCAGCCCAGGTCAAAAAAAAAATATGTGTACTCAGCAGCGTCATGTGGTGTTCTCTTTCTTCACCGTCAGCGCTTTCTTCTTCGTCTCATTTAGCAATCCCACCAGGCACTGCAACTCCTCCCACCTCTTACACCATCACCCCCCCCCCCCCGTCGTCCACCCATCCCTATTATCTATTAGTGCAATAAGTTCCTCTTTAGCCCCGAACAGCGATACATTGAGTTCTGCACTTTTTTTCAACCTCCATTCTCTTTTGCGTCCATCTTCAAATTTTCTTCTTTTCATTTATTTTCCTTGCCTTTGCCCCTGTCATTAATTGTCCCAACATCAAAGAGAATCTCGTTACTTCATCACTCTATGCTTAAACATCCTCCAAATTGTTTCCGGCGCTTCACGGCAAGGCCTACACAGGCAGGGGGGGGGGGGGGGGGGAGTCCCCCGCTGGTCATAAAAAAATTTGGTTCTTTGTGTAAAATTCACGGAGTAAGACTACACATTGGAGAGCAGCAGCGCGCGGTGCATTGTTTTGATACCATCTTGATTCTCAAGGCAAGTTGAACGATATTTTTGTTTAAATCTGGAAAATGGAGAGACATTTATACATAGCACGCAGGTGCATTGTTTCACTTTAGTTGCAGTTTTCCGATCGGCATTTATTGTTGGGAAATACACGGCCGGTGATGGGAGGGGAGAGGTTTTTGTTATTTTTGTCAAATTTGTAAGAAATGACAAATTAATGACCTCAGGAACAGCTTTCGTAATGATCTGTGAATGTTGGACATTCAGGTACTGACACAGAATTTGTCACCGGCATGAGAGAACTTGGCTATTGCTTGAGTTCATATGATGAGGATGTTTACGTCACTTCCACTGATTTTGATCAGCACTCAGGTAGCACCGCACACTGCCCAGATCGCACCAAATCCTCCACTTTTACCGCCTCTGTCCTTCTTGTGCGTTTGAGTTTGGGTTTACCTTCGCGTCGGCTCGATATCGGCTACTTTGAGCCTCTCACGGTTCTTGTTAATCTTGTCTTATTCAGGGCAGCACCATGTGTTTGTCCCATGTCTGTGTCCACAGTTATCCATGAAAGAATTATGTTATGTCCTGGACCCGCGGCGCATCTTTTTTCAGTCCCTTTATTTCCCTGCCGAGCTTTCTGGAACTTTCCGACGATTGTACATATATTGACACATGCAACTATTGTGACAGTGCGTGACATCAAATGCCCGAGCATTGTGGTCACCGTAACTAAGATCTTTAGCTTAATTGTGTCTTGTACTGCCTTTTGATTTATACAGTTTTCATCACCTGCGTTAGAGTTGGTGAAGCACAAAAGCTTTGAAGCTGAGTGATTTTGAAATCACGCCACAGACAAAAGTTATCAGAAACTCGTTGTATCGGGGCTTTTGCTTAGCTATACCTCCCCTTGCCTCTACTTCTCACACCCTGCACAGAAACAAACATACAGACATAAGCATTGTCTGACAATCCTCATGCACATTCCGACTGAAAGTGGAGTGTAATTTACTCTGTAACAAGTTTAACTCTTTCAGCGCCAGAGTAAGTACCCCATACCCGCCACGCTAAACCGAAACAGCTCCAACATTAAAGAAATAAAGTCGGTAATAATGTAATTAAAACTGTTTTCATTGGGGAAGCTGGAAGCTAGCTGACTGCAGCAGCAGGAGAAGGCTGTGTACACCTGCCCAAGTCAGTTGTTGAGTGCAGGGCCTCACGCCTGAGAGACGTGCATGTCTGAACCAGGTAGATAAGATTTCACATAGACGTGAGCAACCTCGCGGGCAGCACTAAGTGGGCTGTATTTGCTTGCTCGGCTACTGAATGCCCTTTTGCTCCCTTCTGTAACCAAACAAAGATTTTTACCCTGTAGGTAAGGAGGCTTGGGAGATGGAGCACACACTGAGCTTAGTCTGTTTCGGCCCGGTTTTAGTGTTGGATGTGAACTGTGGAAGTTGAAGGGGGCCTTCCGCACTAGTAACCAGTGGAACTAGTTTGTCTTACTGACTGGGGCCTTTCAAATCTGTCTTGAGTCATGTGGCCAGAAAGATACGTCGCGCACTGGGCCAGAACATATGCACAATAGACTTGAGTCGGTGCACCATTGGCTAGCCAGCTTGTGCTGTACAACGTCCGCTGATGTCGTCACGAGTCAGTGCACCATTGGCTAGCCAGCTTGTACTGTACAACGTCCGCTGATGTCCTCAGGAGAACAGTTGCCGTGTACGTCATTTGCAGGCTGTCTAAGTGGAGGCGACTCTCTCAAGTTAGCTAATCCATTGTACATCTTCACCATCTTCCTGACCTCATTAGGTGAACAGCTGTTTGTAGCAGAACAAATCAACTTGTACCCGCGTGAACCACAAACTCTCCCAGAGTTGCCTGCCTTGCCGACATCGCGCTCATTCTGCACTTGAAACAAATCGATTTGTTAATTTTGTGAGTATTTAACGGCGCAAGTTTTACAGCTCCGGAAGAAGGGCCGCGCCATCTGCCACTCGCACGTACCATTAGTTTTTAAAAGACTTGTTGGAAAGGGAAATTATCCATCGAAAGGGAAATAATTCAAGTCAAGTTACGTACAAAGCATATTGAATAGGCATTTTTTTTTTAAAACGAGGAGGATGACATGTGGGTGGGTTAACTATGTTAACGGTATTCCACACGGTTTGAGATGAGAAGCTCTTCTTTGTGTTTGCCTCTTTTGTAGATGGATGAGTGGTCGAGGGGAAGTTTGCAATTTACGTACCGATGTTGGTGAGTGAGACCATAAATCAGTTGGCTAAAGGTAGAATTTCTGACATTGTCAAGACAGGGTGAGGTATTTTTGTGGTTTGGTGGACTCATCAACATTGGATTCAGGTG
Source organism: Onchidella celtica (assembly GCA_963931925.1). NCBI lineage: Eukaryota > Metazoa > Mollusca > Gastropoda > Systellommatophora > Onchidiidae > Onchidella > Onchidella celtica. The sequence continues at coordinate 2,570,640 of OZ007572.1, forward strand.
TACAGTGGTGCTGTACAGTGGAACTGTTGTGGAGGAAAGCTGAGGCAGGAAGCAAGAGGGGTAAGCACGGAAGGGCGATTTAGGCCCATAGTTGGTCTGCAATTAAGATCTACTTTGTTAAAACACTTGAAGTGTGGGGGTTTCCGTCTTCCCAACTTGGAAAGAGGAACATCTGGAACATGTGAAATGTAGTTATGTATTTGGTTATGTTGTGCAGCTGGGGTTGACTGAGTATGTATATATTTGTTATATGTCTGTAATGCCTGGGAATGTTTGTGTTGAGAATGACCGAAATGCGGACGCTGTCATGATGTATATATTTATACACGGTATCTTATCGTGTATCTGTAATATGAACTGCGTATGTCACATTTCCCGAGGGCGGGCGGCGTTGAGTGAAGTTTTTATCGCATTTTGTGGTAACCGCCACACACCGAGAGTTCTGACCTGTGCACGTCAGGTCGTCTATCAGTCAGCTCGCTTGATCCCGCCCACACATTCCGCCAAAACTTTAAATTTTTTTTATAGATGAAACAGTTTGCCGTTGTGTATGGTTCATGTGAACGGAAGATGGTTAAAAAAATATCTGGCAAACCAAAGAACTTACTTCTTTATGCCACTTGAGAGTTCAGGTAAAAATATGAAAAATATACGGAACAAAAATGCACAAGAGGACACAGTAATGTTTGTCAAACAAACTGGACAAAAAAAATGTCATCGGTTTCTCAATCTTACAGTCTTAGCCACCTGTCCAGGGACACCCCGTCGTCTCTGGGTATATATTTAATATATGTTTGACTGTTCATGGGAGTAGATGTTACTACTCAACCTGGGCCACATTATTTAATTTAAATTTCTCCCGCGTAAAGACAAAATGGCATTACAAGAAAAATAATAGAGTACGATAATAATATAATTGTTGTTAAGTGATCAACCTCAGACCTTAGTTTGTTGGACATTCTGTCGTAAACTTTGCAGCCTTTGGTGGGAAACAAAAAAAAACAACAACAAACCACAAAACAAAACAACGGTGGCAGATATACCGGCGGCGCTTTTGTACCGCAGTAGTCTAGTCTTAATTGATACAGCAGATCTGGGACCATCACGCAATAAATTGGCTGCCATAGTTCTGCAGAAAATTGCTTGTCGAGTTTTGAAGTTAAGTTTTACTGGGCGTTCAATCCAAACTTTAACGCTTTAAAATCTACTCCCAGAGGTGAGATACCTTCATGACTTTCCTAGAAGTAATAGAATACACATTTTCATGATCTCTTACGGTCTATCTCAATTTTTGTGGAAAGCGGAGCTAGAATCAGGCGGTGTAAGGGCCAAAATTTGTTTGATCTGTAATTTTTGATTTGAAACAAAATGACAAAGAGTTGAAAGATATAAACATAATTTCTGTGTCCTGGAAAGTAACGTGAGTGCTGGCTGCTGTCACTGGGTCGCGTATATCCTGCTACATCTACTTGTGCATGTCCTCTGACACAGGTAAACTTTCTGGTGGAGGCGGCTCGAGTTTCTCAGTTATCATTCATTTAAATCCTGCCTCTCAATGTTCTGTGGCTGTCTTCCTGTCTTTCCTCCAGTCACCTGCTAGCTGTTAAAATGGTGTTAGAGGAAAGATGGCTCCGAGGGAGAAACCTCTTGTGTCAAAGTGCCGCAATGATTGGCCCGGGGAGATAACCGCTATCTCGCTGTTATAACCAGTTTATGGTCTTGATGAACGGAGCAGTTGGATAATGCACCTATCTGAGCCAGACATTTGTGTGTTCGTGCTTGTGATTGGAACATCTCCCCTGTTCACATCGGAAAATAAAAAATAGGCGAGGAGGGTAGTGTGGAAAGAAATGGATGATATGCCCAAGCTCCTAAGGGCGTTCGAATGACTGTGGATATAAAGCGCTTCTCTGTCTTTCTGTCACTTTATCTTTTCTAATTTTTTTTTTTTTTTGTTTCTTACCTCAGGCACTTTTTCTTTGACTTGTGAAAGCAGGAGAGCTGCACGTGTGTATCATCAATTTGTTGCAGATCCGATAGCGCCTTTGATGTTCATATTTTATGATTGACAACTTTGATCCCGACAAGACGAGACGGTTGTGGAAGAGATTAGAGAGTCAGCCGTGTCGGGGTGTATGTTGAGCTATACGTTATGTTGTCAAGCCTCATGCCTGTGGCTGGATCTTTAGATCCGCAGAGGTTGTTCATTCAGGCTTTTTGCTAAGTCTTTGGGCTGCGAGGCCCATTACTTTCCCAGATGGTACTTGAAAATGCAAAACTACAATATGGTCAGCCTGGGCTTCAATTCCTGAAACTTTGACTGGCTCAATCGTCCATAAATACCCGCATGTACATAGTAGACCTCGGGCCATTGTTTTAGGAGGATTCATTGGTCAATTTTTAAGTAACAACACAAATGAAACATTTCATCTGTTAAAAGCGGCCGAAATCTCACCAACCCTTGCTGTAACGATTGCTGTGATGAAATGCGACATGCCATCATTGCATGGCGTCAGTCGTCATTCACCTGAAGTGGATCATGAAACACTATTGATGAGGATTGTTGTCTGACAAACTTTGACCCCGCTGGCGGTAAATAAGACACATTTCAATGTTTGAGAGTTCATGCTTAGCACTTCTGAAACATTCTAGTCTCTGTTTGAAGCACACACACACACACACACACACACACACACTCACCACTTGTAAAACATGATTATACAGCAGCTTGTGTCAGTTGATCTATCGCAGAAAATTTGACATGTAAAGGTTGAGATAATATCCCAGGGTTTCTCAGATTGCTTGTGTTAGACAAGCGCCAACAGCGTTTGATAGTAAGTGTTTTCGTTTAAGATACAGTATTCATTGCGGTTACCGCGGGGAAGCATCATTTAACACAGCCGTCTTTTACAGAACATTAGAGAGGCGTGACTGAAAAACGCTTTCGTTTCTAGGAGCGAAGTTGTGTATTCTGTATTGCAGTTTTAGAGACGTAGAATTAATTTATCTCTACTTTTTTCTTTGCCTCTTGTCCAGATCAGTGATTTTGTTGCAGTTGCACAGACCTAGAGTATTAACTTATCTCTTCTTTTCTTTCTTCGTCCTCAGATCGGCATAAATGAATTGACAGAAAAGATCCCGATATCACCATGGAGTTAAGAATAACACAACTGATTCTCTATTTAGCTTGCCTCCTGGGCTGCACGCTGCCGCTGGACATTTTACACACTTTCAGAGACCCCGAGGACAATGCCTTTCAGCGCATGGCTCTTCACGACTCCACAGGGGCAGTGTACATTGGTGCTACCAACAGACTCCATAGATTAACTGCTAAATTGACACTCACTCAGAGTGCGGCTACAGGACCCAGGGAGGACAACCCTGAATGTCCTCCGCCTATTCTACCTTGCGCCAAACCCAAAACGTCCACAGACAGCTTGACCAAAGGGCTGGTCATCAACAAGGACAATGACACTATCATTTTATGCACAAGCCTCTTCCACGGCTCCTGTCAAACTCTCCAGCTGAACAACATCACGGCCGTGACCAGCTTCGCCCAGAAACCCATTGTCCCCAACGACGGCTCATCCTGTGTCATGTTCCTGGCACAGGGCACGGAGCAAGAGCTGAGTTTGTATATTGGAGCTGAGTACAGTCCCCTGGGAGACGCTGCCTACAGGAATCTGGTGCCCAGTATCAGTAGCAGGAACTTGGAAAACATGGAGCTGGTCTATCGGGACACTGAAGGAGGAACGAAAATGAGCATCATCCCCGAACTCCGCACGGGCTTTAAAGTCCAATTCGTGTTCGGATTCTCCCACAACGGATTCGTTTATTTCATCACCAGACAGCGGAAGAATTTAAAATCCAAACAAATGGTGTCCCGGATTAGTCGTTTGTGCGAGAAAGATCGATACTTCAGATCATATGTGGAGGTTCCCTTGATATGCCAAGATCAAGGTGCGTCCAGTGTTGGAGTCGCCCAGGCTGCTTCACAGATGGCAGGTAATCGATTAGTGGTGTCGTTCACTTCGGATAGTAGCAGTGGAATAGAGTCGTCATCCCTGTGTGTCTACAGCTTGTCGGAGCTGAACAAGGTCCTGGACGAGACTGTGGAGAGATGCTATGATGGAAAGGGCAAAGTGGGACCCGCGCATTACGAGAGCCTGAGGACATGTATGAGGACGGTGAGTAACAGGAGAATTGTTTGCTGGTTTTTAGCCCCAAGTTAACTTGGATTCATTTTTTATGTGAGCTAAGGGCTTTTGTGTGGGTACAGACAGGGGATGTTCTTCCAGGACATCTTCATCTTTCAGAGCGATGAGAGCAACTGAGGTTGCTAGGGGCTGTGTGTGTGTGGGGGGGGGGGGGGATTTGAACAGGAGGCAATAGCTGGCATGTGACAGTGGTTGGCAGAGGCTGGGGTTGGACAGAGGGCAGGATTTTAATAGAGGGGACAGTAGTTGGCAGAAGCTGAAATTTGACGGGGGTTGGCTTTGGCTGAAACTGGATTTTGACAGGGGTTGGCTATATCTGAAGCTGGGATTTGGCGGGGGTTAGCTATGTCCGAAGGTGAGATTTTAATATATGAGCTGTGGTAGGGGTTGGCAGACGCTGAGATTTGACGCTGCTGGGACATGATTCGGGTTGGCCGTAATTAGGATATGGCAAGGATTGGTTGTGATTGAGATGTGACGTTTTTGAGGTGTGTAGTTGGAGCATTTAAAATGAACACGCGGCAGCTGAGGGGTGCGAAGATTTGTAAGAAACAGAATTGTATCCCAGAGTAGAGCATCGGTGAAGCACAGGAAGAGGGACATGGACACGGCACTTGGAGATCGAAATGGTAAGAAGCTGATAGTAATCCGCTCTGAAATTCGGAAACATTAAAATAGAACTATGTAAAATATCTCTCTCTTCTCCCCCCTCCTCCCCTCCCCCTCGTGAGCACCGAAGGCAGAGTAGGGTAAGGAGTCATTTATCTGTGTCTGTGGAATGCCTCACCGTTTTATTGCCCATTTCTTGAGGCAAGTTTTTGTCAGGTGAAGAAGAAAAACGAGAAGGAAAAGAAGAAAAATGCAAATAAAAATCCCATCACATTGTTTTATTTCACCGTTCTCATGTCTAGGCCTAGATCTACCTGAACACCCGATGTCTCAGTGCTGCTCAAGGAGAAACCTTCCCCCCCCCCCCCCACAGTTCCTGCCTCCCTCCGCTTGGCGCTCCACCCTCCTCCTCCTCCTCCTCCTCACTGTCTGCCTCTTCAGCTCCATTTCCCCACCCTCCTCCTCCTCCTCCTACTCCTCCTCATCCCCGTGAAAGACTTACACAAGGGGAAAAAAAAAGAACGTGGGATAATTACATCATGTATGCAAACCAATGACAAAGCCAGAGATGTGTGGAAACATAAATTGCCATTGGTTGGAACTTTCCCCCAGATTTTTACGGCCCCTCCCGTAGGCCATCAATCTCAAGGTGCGGGGCACAGCAGCAAAACTGAGCGAAGGAGCTGTTAAAACACAACTCACACAGCTTCTTTTTTTTTAACTCCCGAAGAAAAATGCGAAAATTGCCGGGGGGGGGGGGGCAGAATTTTTTGCAGGCATTCCGTGATTACTTTGTGAAAGAAAGAGGGGAAAAAAAGTAAATAAACGCCATTGCCAGGGAGCGCCTGACCGCCTGCTTGAAGACGGAAAGGTCACATAAATCATGAAGAATTAAATAGTTTTGAAAACTCTCCCGAGCGGAGTGCATTGAAAGGGATTAGACGCGAATCGAGTGGAGGACGGGAATAAATGGCAGTTTTGGCCGCTCTGAGCGGTGAAGAATCATCTTTGCATGTCCGTGAAATCTCAATCATACCGGGATTGTCACAAACACACACAGGCAGGATAGTTTATCATGTGTTTTCTTACTGCTGCTCTTGATCCCTGCGTTATTCAACAATATTGGGTGAGAGACGGGAGGGGGCAAAGATGAAAAGGAGAAAATGTTTTCCTTGGACAGTGCCAGAAACTAACTCAGCTACGTAATGAAAATCCTAAAACAACATTTAGAGCCTTTCAGATCATGTACATTGCTGTAGATTTCCTGGTGCAAATTGTGTCAAATGCAGAGAATTTTATTCTGTTGTAAAGCCTGCCATTGCCAGTTGTTGAAACCTTCACCCAATATGGAGCAGTGGGGAATAACAGGGGGAAATTTACAAATGAGCACTGCCAGAATGCATTATTATATTATTGTCATCGCCGTTATCCTCCTGACTTTCACCCCCCCCCCCTCCCCCGAGAAAGGATGACTAAACTTTCTCAGAAGTGTGCTTGGAGCTTTGGTGCATGCCTATGTTTGTGTGTAGCCCACACGTCATAATTATGTGTGGTCCTTGTTTTGCCCACGTCACTGCTGTCTTTGGTGGTAAGCGGGCGCCAAACAGTAGCAGGTGTCTTTTTTTTTCTTCTTCTTCTTTAAATCGCATTTAATATCAGACTCATACCCTCCGTCTCAGCCCGGACACATGCGTAAATGTTTGAAAATGAGACAACAAAACAGAAATTTTAAGATTGAAAAAAAAAAAAAGAGAGAAAAAGAAAAAGCCCAACAGAACGTGGAAGTTCCATTAGCGCACATGAGTCATAAATTGATATCAAAAGCATATTAAAAATGGAAGACGGTCAGGGAGTCCTGTGTGGCCAGACCCCCCTGTGTCATCGTCCAAACCGCTCAAATAAATGATCAGTTGTGAAGAATGACAGTTTATACAAAACTATTGGATTTAGTAATGAAATGTTTTTCTGAACAGTTCACCCTTAAGCCTCGTTTGGTCTGTACAGCCAGACTGGTGAAAGTGAGCGCTACTCAACTCTTTGTGTGTGTCCGTGTGTGTGTGTGTGCATTGTGTTCAATCCTGGCCAGCCAATGGAAATGTTGTAGCGTTTGTATGGCAACAGCAGGCAGGTGGTGTCTTCTCACTCAGCATCTTTTCCGTTTTGAACTTTGTCTTTTTGGTTTTTTTTCTTAACGGTCTCTCTCTCTCTCTTTCTCTCTCTCTCTCCCTGTGATGCCCCCTCCCCACACATACAAAATCTACAGCCACATTAATATTAACGTCTCCCCCCCCCCCCCCCCCCCAAATTGCCAACGAAATAATATGATCGTAAAATACACAAAATAAATGTACGGACTCTTGACGACCCTTTTATTTGAAACCAACGCCAATGCAGCATTTGTTTACAATAGCACTAGCCCAGTGTCTTGTCCTCGGAAGTTGGCAATACAATGTATATATTTCTTCGTAATTTTATCGTCCATCACACCGAGTGGGGAAAGGGGTGTTCGTGTGTGGAGGGAGGAGAGGAAGGCTCATATGCATTTTTTGTGCATTGTGTAATGCTCGGTGCATAGTGTGAGACCGCGTTAGTAGGCCAGATCCGGTCCGGATCTTTACGTACCGTGCGGGCGCAGATCTCCGCGGGAGGTAACATACAATCCGGTGTGGTATCTTTGTCAGCGACGGTCTGCGACACCTTTTTGGTGTGCAGCAAAGGCGCGCAGCATTTTTCTTTTTATGACAACGGTTAATGTAGGCCGAGGCGTCATAAAAACTTGCCTTTGTTTTGCCGAGTTTGAAAAGTGTATTGTTACGTTCGGAGTGAACAGGAGAAGATCTCAATCTGCCTCTGGCTGGTAATGTATGTGGTTTATTGGCCTTAAATTACCTGGGCCTAAACCAGGCTCCTCAAACTTGAGGTGACACCGGCCCCTGTCCCAGAAACATCTTTGCAAGGCTTACGATCTGAAGCAGCCATGATGAGATTAACTGTGGGTGCACACATTAATTCAGATGTCCTTTTAAGTCATAAAAAAGAAACCAATTAACAAACTAACTTTAAGAGAATGATATCAGTTTTGTGATATTTAACTTTTTTTTTTTGTAACATCTTTGGCCCTCTGACAACGAGCGTAGCATTGCTCAGTGTCGCTTCGTATGTTTATCTATTCATTTGCTGTTTGTGTTTTACAGTATTTGTTTTTTTTTTTTTATTGTACATGCAGCTGGCGATCTCCCATACTACACGGTTAGCGAGCCAGATAAACTGAAGTCATGGTCCACAGGCTGGAAATCACGGGCTTAAAATGATAAACATCTGCAGCCTGTAATATTGCGTTGTGTAAAAGACCAACCAGACTCACAATCGTTCAACGAAATGTCTTTGCAGAAACGAATTATCTGAATTGTCGGTGGATGAGGGAATGAGGGCATTTATCTCCCTTCTTGTCTTCGTTTTGTTGTAAATACTTGCGGTGCCGCCATTGGAGCAGAAGTGGCCAGACTCAAGAAATAGTCTCGAGCAGACGATAACAAAAATGCTTAAACACATCTCGCCTCTGAGGAATACCACCGTAAGACAAAAAGCTGTGAGAAAACTGCAGTATAGGGGGGAGGGAGTGGGAACAGAGAAAAGGGAACTAGAAAACAAAAAACGGGGGAGAATAAAAGTGTTTTTGCTTGTGTAGACGTTTGGAAGCCATCAGACGAGCAGCTCAGGGAACTCGGCAGACTATAACGAGAATCATAAATCCACGCGGGGATGACTACCGTCTGCCAGGTTCTCCTATACACAAGCTGTCGTTCTTCACTGATTATTCCCCCCCTGATTGTTTGATCTTAGATGTGCCTGTATGGCTATGTGTTGCCCTGCCTTTTTTTTTTACTTCCTTATTGTAGATCCTGTGTATTTATACGTTTTCGTGTCAAAGGAGGTGGCGTGTTGTGTTCATGAGCTTGTTTGTGTGCGCGCGCGCGCTTTCCCCCCAGTGTCGATAACGCGCGCGCACCCACCCCCCTGTACAATTATCTAATTTCTGATACAGTAGGCCCATAATTATATACAATATATTTATTGTCATGCAGTCGAAGCGGGGACTCCCAGTCTCTCCTGCTTGCCGTCCAATCTCCGCCGCTGCCCCTCCAGCACTTTGCATCTTTCAACAAAGCAGAGACAGATCACCTCCTCCCTATTATTATCATTTTTTTCTCTCTCTCTCTCAGTAAAGATTTTCTCACTTTTCTCTGTCAGCAGTATCATCGTGCGCGAGACTTCAAACAGTTTGACAGAAGGGATGGCGAGATTACAATCAAGCTCAGTGAAAAGGGGAAGAAGGAAACCACGTATTTTTAGCGATGGATGACGGAGTGGGATAAGAGAAATGAGGACAGGGGGGCCGGGTGGTGGGGCAGTGCACGCGGAGAAAGAACAGATCTTGGGTGGGACTGACGTCATGACAGACCTATTGTAATGTAAGACGGCACCGGTAGTTCAAATAAAGCGTGTCGCGTGCGCGCGCGGTGAAACACACGAGGTGGCCCTCAAAACGTGCAGAGACAGCCAAGCTTGATTTTCTCTCTGTCTCTGTCTCTCCCCTCCTCTCTGTCTATCTCCCCCACTTTCCTTTCTCTTTCTCTCTCCCCCTCTCTGTCTCTCTTCTCCTCTCTGACTCTGCCCTCTCTTCTCCCCACTTTCTATCTCTTTGCCCCCTCTCCCCCCCCCCCCCACTCTGTCTCCCCGCGTCCTCTCTGTGTGTGTATTACAATATGCCTAGAGAATGGTGTGAGCCATCAAACCTTGAATGGTTGCCTTAAACAAAGACGGATAAATGGGAACAGCCAGAAACGAATAGGTAGAGTGGAGGGATGGCGTGTTGTTAAAAAGTGAACAGCAAACGTTTACAAGCATGGAAATGGAATTAGTTGGGCTACATTGGATGGATAAAGGGGCCATAGGACTGTATGTAGTCAGAAAGAGTTGGATTGGGGGCGGGGGGGGGGGGTGTAGAGGGGTGGAGAGAGAGCATGAAATCTGGAATCGTAGGGCTTACTTTAAAATATGACAGTAAACATAATTTATGTTATTTGAATTTGTGACAATGTAGTTGACTGTGGCATTTTGGCTTGTTGCTGAACTTGTTTACATTTCTTAGTGGATGATGCCTGTTTTTGTGCTTGTTTTATTGGAGATTTCGCGGTAAAATAAAGTACAGCATTTTTATTATTATTATGTAGGCGCCCCAGCACTGTGATATCTGATTTCGTACACAATAACGTCCTGTGATACATGTGCTGCCCGGCTTCAGAGCGTTTTAGGGCCGGTTTACTGAGAAAGACCACACACGCCAGTCTGGGGCAAACTCACTTTTTTGTCCTCATTTTACAGAATGAATTTACTTTATATTTCTGTGTGGATTACTATTCTGTACGACAAGGAACTGTTCCTTATGGTCAGCAGTAAATGGATATCGAACAAAGGATAACCGGGGGGGGGGGGGGTGGCGAAGCAATGCGGCATGGTTATTGCGTCTCTTGCAAAAATTCTGATTTTGGCACCTGCGGTATTTTCCTGTAACCTGACAGTCTAGGTCAGAGGTGTTGATACAGCAGGATAAACTGCGGGTTGATGGCACACACCAGTGTTTGAAAGTGACCAATCCGACAATCAGTTATTGGGGAAAGAATTACTTGGCGTTTTTTGGCTAAGGCTGTAGACATTGGTGGGGAAATACAGTACCGGCTTTTTAGTATAGAATTACAACCAAAAATATTAATAATATAATAAAAACAACAACAATAACAACAACAACAATAGTTAAAAAAACAAGAGATGCAAAAAATTCTTTGCATCTAGTCAAAAAAAAAACCCAATGGAAATGACCATTACCCGCAGTGGAAATAATGGCCCTCAGAAGAAATACATTGTCATTCATAGAGACCGTCAGACATTTCAGGTCCATAATGTTGAAAAACAAAATGTGCGAATGTTGTTAATGTACGTTTTCCTGACGCCATGGAATTCTAAGTGAGCTCATTTTCCAGTAGCTGAATGGTTAGCCCCGACACTATCTAGGTCAGGATGAGCACTGAAACATTCAACATCCACCAATGCTGAGCCCGTTTCCTTTCATTACACATCATTGAACCTGGAATTGTATACACTGACGTGAACAGCAGATGGTCTCTCTGACAACTGAACAGCTTTTTGTAACGCTGTTTGAAATATTGTCAAAGAGGAACTTTTTTAATGTCTGCGAAAATATGTAATGTCAAAAACTGCTGTAGGAATATAGTTTGCCATTGGAATATGATTTATTCCAGGGGGGGGTGGGGGGGGGTGTTGAGAAGAATAAGAAGACTATGAGCTGAATGTCCAGCCATAACAAAGGTGGTGGAGCAGTAGCCAGGAGCGCGGTGTTTGGCCGGTGCTCAAGATAGCCAGAGGGACAAAAGTGTTCTGTTGGAAAGAGTTTATGTGATCTCCCTCACCTGGTATGTCCACCTGCTACCCTAACCTTTTTTTTTCTTCAAAAAATTGGGTGGGGTGGTGGTGGTGGTGGTGGTGGAGATGATGATGATGACCCCATCGTGCTACAACATCGAGCCATTCCAGGGTACAAATGGCACAAAGGCGGCGTTTTGAACAGAGCAGCCTGTGACATTGTAAGTTATCCGTGCCGCGCCTGCAAATTGCTGGCATCTCTGACACGGTGCCTTAACCTGCATTCTTTTGGCCCGTTGTCTACAATTACTTGTGTACACAGCGACAATCTCACAGCGTCAAGTCCACAGCAGCTGCTTGTAATTGTCTCCTCCGGATTTGTACAGTGTTTTTTTTAATTTTGACAGAAACCACCAAACAGTGGTGTCGGACCAGGCTGCCTAGTGGTTGAGCAGAAAATGAAATAGTCAGACATCAGAGAATAAAATGTGAGGCGAACCTGTCCCAAAGTCACACTGTGTAGCGGTTGATAATTATATATTATAAATAAAAATTTTTATTTATATTATATATGAAACTGTCAGTCACGCTGAAGGCAGTAAACGGTGTTTGGTCTCTCAGAGTCCATGGGTGCCCAAACAGATTTGAACACATGATTGTCAGTTTTGTATCTCATTTAAGATATTTATTGAAATTGTGGTTAAGTTTCTTTTAATCTCTTTTATCCCTCTATCGACAACGCCGATAACTATTACTTGACTTGTTAAACACGTTTTTAGACCGTATAATTCTATTCTTTAGCGTCTAGACTTCCACTGTGAGCCGCGATGCGGCCGCTATCGCCAGATCTATAATTACACAATCACAAAAAGCAAATGTGCACTGAAACCAGTTGTTACCCCTGGCCAAATCTGTGCCAGGTTCATTATCTCACTATGTCCTATCAGCTGTGAGAGACGATCCTTCCTGTCAGCTGTACAGAATGAGTGAGCTACTTATTGTATGTCATGAACTGATTATCTCTAGAGATGGATGCAGGTAGGCGTAATGCATCTCCTTTAGTTTTTTCCCTACCTGTAGTTTCTGAGAAAATTCTTTGTAAATGATGTTGTTTCAGAGCTGGGTGTAGTGATCTGCAAACTGGATAGATTTCTGGGGGGATAACCAAGGCAAGCTCTGCCTAATACCCCCAGCTTTTGTGGAGTTCCATTCATAAACATGCACGCTGAACAGTTATTGAGTTTAGTCTAGCGGCTTCCCCCCGTGAGTGTTTATTGAGGATCTGCCCAGCACGCCCCGCGCTCCAATAGCTAACTCCATACCTTTGCTGGGCTCAGGGTTCACGGTGAGCTCTTACAGAAGGAGATACAGCGAGTCCCTTTCAGTCTGTTGCTGAGAACCAGTGACTGTTCGGGAGATAAAATTCTTCAGGAGAGATTGCGATCTTTTGGTTTTGGGTATTCAGGCCTTTCTTGATGAGAACGAAAACGGATAGATTATTTTGGAAATGGGGTTTGGTCTTCTTTTAAATTTGAAGTGGGTTATCCCAGTTATCGTAAGTTTCCTGCTGTTCTCTTGTCCCTAGTCAGATACTCGTAAATGCAAATGATTTTATTGTTAACTTGTCGTACCCCCAATGTACCAGTGTCAGTTTCGCCCGATACTAATGAAAATCTTTGATGAGAGGGAGGGAGAAAATAGGATAGAGGAAGGAGAAAAGAGTGAATGGGGGGGGGGTAGGCTGGTGTGGACATGCCTTATAACTGTAGTAGTGAATGTGCTTGCCTTGTCCACAACATGTATATATATATACACTTTTTGCCCAATTTTGACATTGCGTATAGCCCTGCTGCGACCCCACAGTTTTTCTGTGGTTGTTATAATATTCTGTCAATTATATACACTAGTGCACATGCAACTCCATCGGCCGTGTCACCAGCAAATTTGAACCATTCACTGCACCTCAGAGATCTTTACTCGGTAGATGTGAAACTGGTGCCTTGACTGACCCCCTGAACTCTGTATGTGTTCTTACTGATGTTTGTTCCTTTATACTCTTTGTGTAAACGTTTTTAGAGAGATCAAAAGTAACTTTTCTCTCTGTTGATAAAGACACTTTTGCCCGGAGAGATCTGGTTTTCATCTGCGCTTGTCTTTTTGTATGTTTGAATTTGCCATTTGTTTTTGTGTTTGCCGAGAGCACGTCGTGTATTGTGTGAGCTTGTAGCGAGGGTAGGGCTGGAGTGGGGTCCGCACGTGCACCAGCTGATGTTGCCATTTGTACTTGTTCTGGTGTTGACTTTGGGCACGTTCTGGCCCCCTACCGCCCCCTCTCGCCCCCTCTCGGGCTGTGTAAGATCCTGGCCTGGGGTTGATTCTCTAGGACCAGAAGTTGTGATCAAATGGCAGTGGCGATGAAATTGGTGCACTTGTCTGGAAGGTTTGTCACAAAGGCGTGGCTGTGAGAGGAAAAAGGCAACTTCCAAGTTAAGTATAAATCTGCCACCAGTGATGTGGAGGGAGCGGGGTGGAGTTGTGAGAGCAACGAGAAGAATGAATCCACTTGGCGTCAGTTGTAGCAAAACTTGTACTTTTGTCTGGAGAGAACACACGAAGTTTGGCACCATTTGTTCACCTTTCGACTCGGGTTAAGTATAGTCCTGTCGTCACACCATTACAGAAGCTCAATAACTCATGTTGCTAGAAGTTTTGTATTGTGAGAAGATGTCAGTCATCATTGTTCCGTGTAATGAAATGAATTTACTTTCAACTTTCTCGACTTGGTCAAAGGACGCCAATTACTCCGTTCATGGAGCCAAGAGAAGCAAATGCCATATAGTTCAAGTGCATCATACACGATAAGAGCTGGTTCAGCTTGTGCAACATTTTTTGCATCTGCATTGACTGTGTTTGGCTGTGGTTGCCAGAGACAAAGTTCTTCAAAGTTGGACGTCTGTATTTGTCTTTGAGATAGGAATATAATTAATGATTTATACGTAAACCACAAGTTGGTGAATCCACCCACAGCTTTTTTGAGGTCCTGAGTTTAGTCCAAAAGTAGTGGGTGAGTTGTCAGATGGAAGTGCTGTGTTGGCTGTTTGAGTTTTTTACCGGAGGCATTGGCCATCCATTGGCCTGGTTGTCCTATGTCCTGTGCTGAACCATATGAGTGTCAGCTGAACCATCTTGACTGGATTGTACTGTGACCTCTGCTGAACCATCTTGACTGGATTGTACTGTGACCCCTGCTGAACCATCTTGACTGGATTGTACTGTGACCTCTGCTGAACCGTCTTGTCTGGGTGGTCCGGATTGTATTGTATTTCTGCTCCCTTTCACATCCTATCCTCGTGTCTGTTGTTGCACGCTTCTGCTATCTACACATATACACATTTGGCAAGCACAGAGATTACCATCCTGGTCACGAGCTGGCTTGTCTCCCTTCAGTTTGTGTCCATTGTGACCTTCCTTGACCATCCTGTGGACCACGCAGTTCCAGCAGAGGACTGTTTGAACAGTGGGCTCATGGGGGATCACACACTCAGTGAATTGGACCCGTGTGAACTTCATTCTCACACTTTATCTAATTGCCTTGTCTGGGCTTCTCCCACTTCCCCGCCCGGCCCCATTAGGCGTTTCCCGGTGAGCTGTGGCCGTGCACGAACCACTTAATTTGGCTGGCACGCAGGACATGTCAGATGGTCACACCTGGTCACTCCATACTCACGGCGCTTATCTGTTTTGCACGCGGCCCCGGCCACTGCTCACCCTGCCTTTCTATATTTGTCTGTAGGGAGCATCTCTGGTAGGGAGTATCTCCGTGTTTAAGAGGAGGACTGGCCACAGACCAGTGAACGGGAGGAAAGTTCAGCCAGAGGCATTCAGATTAGATTGTGGGTTGCAAGTTCTTTGACTTATTTATTCAGTCCCAGGCGTATCACATTCCAACCGGGATCAGATGAATGAACGATTGAGTGAAATCTCCTCAAAGGACCAATCTTTGTGTAATTTTTCATGTTTTCCAGTTTGAAAACATACACATTTCACTGTGATCTCTGAAATGGTCACATTCTACATTTAAAAACCTGAACAGGCCACCAACAAAATTGTGGGGTATCACTATCAGCCTACGTGTCTAGAAGACGATGTAATAATTGTTTTATTTACTAGCCCCAACTTTGCACGTCTAGATGATTTTGAGCAGGCAATCTGTTGTTATAGCAGGCACAGCTACATTCTGACGGACAGGATCCAGGACTCAGGATGGTAATGCAGTTTGACTCTCCCTGTACCGACCTCCCGGTCAGGGATGTTTACGCCTACTTATGGTTCTGGAATCTTCATCAGGCTAACTCTGGGAGTCCGTGGCTGATTAATTAGCGCCAGGGGCCGACCCAAAGGGAGGAGGAGGGGGGGGGGGGCTGAAGACAAGTACTCACCAAAACTCTTTGTCAGTGGGAGGGTGAGAGGGGGCTGCTTCTCTACACATCGCCTGTCACAAGTGTCAGAATGTGAAACCGTTCGGGCCATTAACGATGTCAAGGTCAGACGTGAGTGGACAAAGGAACCGGGCTGTTTCAGTGGATCTTGAGATGCATTTTGTGTTTCACGACCTCCAGGAAAAGGTCATAGTGAATGACCAATCAGAAATATAACGTAATAAATACTGCAGAGTACTGAAACTGTTTAGTATTAGCCTCATAATTTCTTATCGTCGTTCAGTTCCGATCCAAATCTGTAGATTTAAGTATGACAATGGCAATTTCTGTTTCCGAAAATATCGCCACCGTAATGGACGGGGGAAAGGTCCACCAGTCTTGCTTTAGTTTGTGGTTGAAATGTAAGAATGAGAGAATCTGTGGAAGGCGAAACGAGAGAGAGAGGGAGAGAGAGAAGGAAAAAAAAAAGCGTCCAGATGTTGAGAGAGAAGGTTCCTATGTTTGATGTTAGATACATGGGCCTGCTTTCCCCCAGAGACGTTCACACCTAAGGTGAGCACTGTGTGTATGGAGAAGATTTGCCCCCACAAGGGGGTAGATGTCAAGGGAGATGTGGGATGGAGCCAGACCGCTGCCAGCCTGATGATACCGGCGTGAGCAGCTGCTCCAAGGTCGGGGAGTCTCAGAGCTCCCCAAACTTCATGTTGAACGGTCAGCTTGAAGTCAGAATCTTTCACATGGTAAATTCATTAAACCTTATTAAAGGCCAACTCTTCTGTACCCGGTGAGTCGCCAACACTTGGACTTGAGTTCAGTATGCTGTTGTTGTGTGGCAAACCTGCAGCTTACAAGTGAATGACGTAGTAGTTTGTTTTTCTTGAATATTATCTTGAATTATCCAGTGAGTAATTCTCTCTGTCTCTCTCTCTCTCTCTCTCTCTCTCTCTCTCTCTCTCTCTCTCTCTCTCTCTCTCTCTCTCTCTCTCTCTCTCTCTCTCTCCCCCCCCCTCTCTCTCTCTCTCTCTCTCACACACGCACACTCTTTCTCTCTCCACCTCCACCCATTCCCGTCATTCTGTTCTGATTCTTCCCCCCTCCCCCTTTACATGTCTCCCTGTCTCTCCACATTCCTCCCAAAGTGCCAGCCTATCATATTGACTTTGATTCTGAGATTGGATGATTCAAAATGAAAATGAAATACAAGTTAGAGTGTTAGTGGACAGTTCTGTTAAGGGGGAGGGGGTTTGGGTTGGTGATGGTGAGAGATGGGAAAGCATTTCACTACAACGTTATCAGCGATATTATACTAATTTAGAAGCAGCAAAGATGGAATAGTAATGGCTAGCCATACAGTCTACTGAACCGGCGGCGTGCATTAATCCAAGAGTTCAGTGGCACCAATGACTACCTTGTACGATATATTGCTCTTACCTCCTTTCCACTTCCTCACTGAAGGTAATACGAGGGCAATTAATTACGTGTATTCTGCGCGAAGTCTATAATTGTGTCCGGTATGACTAGTAGCAGAACAAACCAAGTCCCCACCATCAGGTAGAGGTATCTTAGACCAAGTGGGAGGAGCCGGGACTCATGAAAGGTTACGTTTGAGGGCGACATGTGTCGGAGAGCTTGGAAAATGGTCACCTTGCAGGAAGAGATGCAAAAGTATACTTAGTAAGGCCAACTGGAGACACTTATCTTCTCATTTTGTGTAAAAAAAAAATCACGTAAAAATTTGCATTTTATACTGTTGACTCAGGACATTATCAGCGCATCCAATATAGTGAGACAGACTTATTTCCGTCTAGCCAGTGAGCGAGGTCCCGTTTATAGTCCACATCTCAGGCCAATACACGACAGACACCAAAAATAGATTTAATGCGCCACACAAGACTTACCATTCGGCCCATCCAGCTCAGATTCATTATTTTAAGCTATTCCCAGCTGCACTTTCTGATCTCGCCTTTGCAGAGCACTGGTTACATCTACTCTCCATTCTGCCCCTGTTTGTGTTGCTGCCTTCTCTACACCTCTCTCCATCTCCCCTTCCGAGAACATCAGTTGCGTCTGTCTACTCTGCCCCTACTTAAATTGCCCCCAAATCCACGACCCTCTCCAGTCGCTGATGAACAATACCAAGATCTGCACTTTCTGTATAAAATTTATTGGATTATGTCTGTGATTTTTATCCTTTGCGGTGTGAACTTGCTGTAGTATCCGTAATATTGGGAATATTCTCTACGGCCGTATGTGAACCAAGGAACGATGTGCCTGTCGTAGCGAGAGTGTCTATCTTCACTTGCAATCCAAGCACCGAAACTCTTGTACAGCAATAATGACACAGCGAAATGTTTATGTAAACATCATCGTGGCCAGCTAAACATTGTCAAGTGTTTGGATGTGCTGTCTACGTTTAGCTGCTACCTCAGCGTTATTCTCGGTCTCTCTCTCTCTCTCTCTCTGTTTCTCTCTCTCTCCCTCTCTCTCTGTTTCTCTCTCTCTCTCTCTCTCTCTCTTTCTGTTTCTCTCTCTCTCTCTCTATTTCTGTTTCTCTCTCTCTCTCTCTCTCTCTCTCTCTCTCTCTCTCTCTATCTATCTCTCTCAGCGCTACAGCGGTCATTCTGTGCAAGTAGTGGTCATGTGACTGGTGATCACCCCAATACAACAGTACTCACCATGAACTTGCAGGTTGACAGCGAATGGAGATAGCAGGAGATACGTGGAGGTGTGTGAGATAGAGTACGTGCCCCGTGGGCCAAGAGGTGTGCACTCTCCGTCCTATTGGCAGGGCATTTCTGCCTTTGATTTTATTTTCCATAGGATTCTCTGAACTCAGATCTCGGGTTCTACAGTCTTCTTACAGAGGGACGATACAATCTCTCTCTCCTTTTTTTCCCCCGCCTCCTTCTCTCTCACATCCTCCCCACCTCTCCCTCTCTCTCTCCCTCCCCTCCCCCTTCCTGCCCCCAGATCGGTTATGCCTATGGCCTGGCACAAATGTCAGACTGCAGTAACGTAGGAATGAGATTCCGATGAGGTAGATTTATCTTTCACCAATGAAATTGCGTGCGGCGGATGCGCTACTTAATCCTTAGCAAACAAACAGGGCTTTGAATGAATTAATTGGCATCCGAAAACCAGGCCTTGGTGTATTTTACCCCCAACAATTGAACCTGTGGTGTTATTATAGTTACTCAACGTCCAATGTAGAACTTCACCAAAGTTGTTAACTTGTTCTAGTAGTTGTGACTAACACTGAAAACTGGACTGTGGTGATCTGTAAATGTGGGTGGGCCGAGAAGGAAAAGTTTTGGAAAGAGTGAAACAGTGGGTAGCGGGACTTGGAGTGAGCAGGCACGGGTGGAGGATGCGAGCATGAATTACCTTCTGTTATTCATCACGCTGAGAGGATTTTTGAGTGAAGAAGTTCTGTGGTAAAACTGGCGTCCCCTTCGCTTCAGTCTGGAAGCACTTAGAAATACTTTAGTGGAGTAATTTAAGGTAACTCAAACCCAAAGGACCGTGAGTTGTAAGAGGTGAAATTGTCCAGGTGCTGGTGAGGGTAGGTGGTCTCAGGCAGGGACTGGGGGAGGGGGGGGGGTCACAGAGTGAGTGCCAGGCACAGATAGTCTTTGATGAAAGATGGGAGTATTAAAGTTTATGGCAGCACAACTTAAGGATGGGGGATAATAAATGAATGTGATCAGTGTGACACTTTGAATTCTGAACTCGATCTGAAGAATGGTGAGAGTGCGCGTATGAACGCACACAGCTGTGGTTTAAACATGTCCCGGTTGCTTCTCCAGCTCGTGCATTGCATTACTCACCTGATGGTAATGATGTGTTTGTGTTTCAAGAAAACACATCCACATGCACGAGTTCACACACATGCCGACCATGAGCCAGTTAGAGACATCCTGACAGGGAGCGAACAGTGTGTCGAGAGCATGAAAAACGCTGTACAACATTCATTGTAGACATAATGCGGTAGACATCAATTTTAATGTCAGGCGGTCACACGTCGAAGTATTTCTGAAATATCTGAGACCTCTGGACTTTCTTTGTCGCTGAGTCGACTCGCACTTAAAGTCTGAGGGAGTAAAGATGAGCAATGTGGACGAGGGGAGATGGACAGAACGTGCAGGCATTTATGGTTCACCACCACTCCTGCCTTGTTTTAGACATAATGAAAAAGTCCACCCGTGTCCTACATTTTGCCCGCTTGTTACAGAGCCGCAGAGCCTAAGGTTTTGGTTGCTTGATTGGCACAGGGTCTGATACTTTGAAATCCCAATCAATAAAATATCTGAATTCCCTTCTTGTAAGTAGCTCTGAGGCCTGGCCTGCTCTGAAAATTAGTTTCGTACTTTTTCTTAATTGGAAATGCCAATTTTGTCACAACCTTCGTCTCCACTGCAGTATCGCACAATGTGAAAGAATGGGCGGCGCCGAGAGGCAATTACCTCAAAACCAGAGGAGTATTGAGACCCAGAAGGAATTGTGACCAAGTTTGTAAGGCCTGCTGATACAAGGAAACACTAACTTTACCCCTAAGGAGACGCTTGTCAATTTGAATACAAATATATTTATGTACTGTATATAGCATATATGCAGATACATATTTCTTAACTGTGAAATAGTAACATAGGAATCAACATATTTTACGGTGAACGAAAGCTTCTCTTGACCACCAAGCACCAGCAGCCGGACATTTGACCACCAAGCACCAGCAGCCGGACATTTGACCACCAAGCACCAGCAGCCGGACATTTGACCACCAAGCACCAGCAGCCGGACATTTGACCACCAAGCACCAGCAGCCGGACATTTGACCACCATGCACCAGCAGCCGGACATCATATTGACCACCAAGCACCAGCAGCCGGACATCATTTTGACCACCAGCAGCCGGACATCAGCATTGTACTTGCTCTGCCCACATGTTTGTCTCGGTCACACTTCATTTTCATATCCTTCAACCAGGCCACACACAACAACAATGTAAGCTTTCAACATTGATGTGTCATCCAAGAGGTTACTGTTTGGCCACAGATTGTCATGCTGGACATTTGCTGCTCGTTATGTTTTTTCCAGCGACGTCCATATCTGAAAATAATACATGTTTTTACCCGGAATGCTGGTGTGATTTAACAGGAGAATTTGTTGCCTTGTCGTCAGCGGCGGTGCTACCTAGTTTCTGTGGATACGCCTTGAACATTAATACAGAATGATTTATGAGCAGTGCAACAGTTATTCTCTAGTATCCATTTGCCCTTAAACCTTGACCTAGTTTTGTAAGGCCTGTCACATGTATAGATTATACTTGAAGATTTTCCCCCGTGAATAAGGGAGGGAATACCACCCATTTCTTTCTCTTTCTTCCCTCACCCCCCCCCTCCCATTCTCAGTCATAACCCTGTGGGCGTGGCTGGGAGATCATAAAGTTTGTGGTAACGGGAGGTAAGCTTGCCATCCTTGCTGGATAAGCCAGGGAGAGAACCGCAGCTGCCCCGGCCTGACCCCGCCAATGTTGAGCCGGTTCTAGACAAGTTGAGATGTTTTATGTTCTCCCATCTGCCAGTCTCTGCCATCAGTAATCTCGGCCATTATCTAGGCCCCAGGATTTCACTCTCGGCACGGAGATTGACGCCAGACGCATGCCACATTCTCCTCCTGGCCCACATCTCCAACTCTGTTGTCCTGGCAATCTGCACAGATTTCAAGATGTTGTAAACCGCATGCCTGAAGACATAATACCTCTTGGAAGTTTCATTTCTTCTTGTTCTCCTTTTGAACATAAACCGACCAATACTGCGTGCTGAAATACTTTCCTGCTGATCGCTGCATACCCGACAGGCGGATATAGCTTGTTTAACGAACCACTTTTGAAAGTTTGATATTAATTTTCTAGACTTTATTCCCATATTGAAGTCATGACCCAAAACATTAACATCATTCCCTCTGTACTCATGTGATTATATATGAAACAGCCACTGTTGTTTTAAAGTTCATGTAGCACACCTGTGCTCAAGGATCCAGATGTTATAAAACTACCATAGTAAGCTAGTGAGGGTGAGTTCTAAAATACTTTCTGCTGTTCACCAGAACATAAAAATATAATGATTCAGTAACGGCTACTCTGGGTATGAATCAAAACGCAGAGGGTCCAGATTTTGTTTTTCTTTATTAAACAAGGTGGGGGTTATAGAGCCAAAAATTGGTACAAAGAAAAAGTTGTATGTAGCAAAGCCTGGCGTAAGAAATAATATCCAAACGATACAAACGACCCAAAAAATTTCAATATTTCGGTGATGAACCGAAAAATCACCAAAATATTGAGATTTTGTTGTCTCTCCTTTTCCTTTGCGTTTCATTGTATCGTTTGGGTATTATTTCCTTGCGCGAGGCTTAGCTACAGACAAATTTTTCTTTTTGCCAATTTTTGACTTTGCTTTATGCCTCTCTACGATCCCAGTTTTTCTGTGGTTTTTGTATTATAGAAACAGAGAACAGTTGCATTTGTCAGTATACCCGGAAGTTGTTCAATGCAGCTGTATGCACTTTAACCCCGCCTTGTCCCTCTCCTCTCTCTCTCTCTCTCTCTCTCTCTTTCACAGTTACTTCATGGACAGCGAAGAGATTACTTTTCTACCAGGTCATGCAAACACTGCACCTTCGTTTCTCTGTGATTCTGAACCGATTGTAATAAGCTCTGTTTATTTTCACCGCTTCCCGTGCAAAGCGGTCCATATTTTCTGGCCTTTGCCGGCATGTTGGTTAAAATAATCTTGGATAGTCTTCTTTCATTTACATCGTTACATTTGTGCCCTAACATATCAGATCTGTCGGGGTGCAGTGTCTTCAGCTAGACCGAGGCGTTTGAGGGAGTTCGCGCAATTCTGATTCAATTGTTGCCGTCATGTATGGCAAAAGATCCGCTGTGATAGCTTAAATAAAGGCCTACTTTATTGCCTTTTGCCAATGAATGACAGTGTTTTTCTATCGTCTCCTGGCCGGCACCAGAGAGTTTTGATGATCATTTAAAGCGACATGACTTTGTACAATAATTTACCCCTGGATACACAGAAATTGATGTCAGGAAAAACTTCGTACAATGGGATTTGTTTCACATGACGTTATTCTTCACAACTTGCGGCTCCGCCAGGTAGCACTGAGCTATATTGCACGGTCGCTCGACATCTCGGGGTTAGTGACACAAATGAAATAGATCAGTAGAGTAAATTATTGTCTCTGTCGCACAGATGAGCCATTCTGAGGAAAATGAATCGGACATATTACATTTAAGATTTGAGCCTGTATTTTGCAACAAACCGATAGTGGCATCAAAATTGAGCAAACAAAGGTGTCCGACCGGCTATCTTGAACACTAAGTCTTGTCTGCATGCTGTGTAGATACATTGGGTAAAGAGGAGAAAATAGCTGTAAGTTCAAGCCTCGTTTGTTGTTCTATCGGGTAATTTCAATCCAGATAAGAAATGAGGGTGTCGCTTGAAGAGTTGAGATGAAAGAGTGAGCCGGCCAATTTGGGCGGTCAGTGATGCAGAAATCTGGTTGTCGTGAGCGAAACATCAACATGTTTTTGTTTTGATAGACCAGCATTGAATGGAGGAAGGAAACCAGGCGGGAAGTGGAGAGTTACACAACTTGCTGACCTGGAAAATCTTCCTTGCCCTGGGTTAGTTAGCTGTGAGCACTGGAACACACAATACTCACGTCCAACGGGGAAACAACGTATTTGTAATTTTGGGTCAGATGTAGTTTTCAGCATCATTTTGTAGAATGAAATACGCTCAGTCTTTCTAGCTGGGTTATAATATTGTACGACAAATAGATTCTTCCGGTCAGCACAGAATGGACATTTCATCAATTATGAAGCCGGCGCAACGCAAAATGCGATTGTTTGAGGGCGCATACAGTCTTTTCCGTACCACAGCAGCGAGATCTCTCTCCTTATCATACCGGCGTGAGAAAAACAACAACAACACACCAACCAACAGCATGGAGAATGTGGAAGAAGACAAGGAAAGAAGCCATTAAGAAATGTCAGAGGACACTCTCACACTTTTTAAAATGGTACGTGGAGTACTTGGAGAAGTAAACAATAAGACGCTAGGCAGATGTATTTGGATCAGACACCGGGCCAGTGCATTGTGCCACAGTGTGCACACTGCTACATTACACTTCAGATCCATTCATCCAGCGCACTGATTTGGGATGTGCACCAGAAATAGTAATCTGGATGACAGTTTGTTGGAAAATGTGACGTCCTCCTGTCCTCCCTATGGTAACCATCTCCCCCCCCCCCCCCGCCCCCAAAACGGGCTCTGTCCAGTGTGTGCGTGCAGGGCTGGTGCTCTTGCTTTGGTGTGCGGTTATTGAGCATTTTGGATGATCGGCGGAGTGAGTGAAGGTGTTCAGAATTAGGTTGGCTAGGGAAACCATTGTACAGAAAGATGGAGTACCTGCCTTGTTATTGTGAACTGTACAGTTCAAGCCATGGAGAGCCCAATAGCAAACACCAGAACAGACAAAGAGACAGGCAGACACGTGGTCGGGAAATGAGCAGACAAACAGACAGACGTACAAATCCGCCGGCGGAAAATGCGATGAGAGTCGTCACGCTCTCTTGGAGTTCATTAAGCGTGTTTGTTCCAGGGCTGTGAGTCACGGGTTTCTCGCTCATTGCTCACTTGTCTGGCATGCGTGTGAGTGTCTATAGAGGAGATATTGATAAGCGGTGAGTGGCGGAGGAACAGCGGCGGCCTGTGGATTGTTTGTTTGACCTGTCAGTCCGGCGGGCCACTCGCCATTTGTCAATGCTTGACCCAGGACAGGACAGCCAACCCGCATTAAGTGCCGTCAGCCAAGGAAATGATGCGCTTAGACCTGCATATAGGCCAGAGTAATATGGGGGGGGGGGGCAGTGCATAGGGATTCCGATGATAGGATTGTATCCGTGTGACCGTTAGTTACAGGGGAAACTGCATTGTCTTGATCAGAATTGCGGGGTGACTGACAGTCTTCTCGAAAACGGCGGCAATAGAAAATACAGATTTGCATTATCTGGTCATTAAAACATTTTAAATGTTCCCAAAATATCCCTGAAGACCAGGGATGGAAAATGTTTTTTTTTAAATTTGTTTATTTTCTTACTTTTCAAGGGCTTCATATTTGGAATCCTCTGTTAAGAGAGGCTGAAAATGTTATTATGATAAACATCAGCTGGAGAGTCATCTTGTCACACACTAAATATCCATGCATTTTTTTTGTTTGTTGTAAGGATGCATATGACAGTAAAGACAGATAGATAGGAGGAATGGGTTTTCTGGAAAGAGGAGTGAATATTAGTGAGCAAGGATACTTACGGCGTTCGGCAACAGAATTGAGTGAACTAGGCCACTTATGGTCAGCCCTACCGAGCCATTTCCTGGACCTCCATGTGGTCAGTCGTACCCGGGGTCCTGTGCTGGGCATTATCATGGTCAGTCGTACCCGTGGTCCTGTGCTGCGCCTCCACGTGGTCAGTCGTACCCGTGGTCCTGTGCTGGGCATTAACATGGTCAGACGTACCCGGGGCCCTGTGCTGGGCATTATCATGGTCAGTCGTACCCGTGGTCCTGTGTTGGGCCTCCACGTGGTCAGTCGTACCCGGGGCCCTGTGCTGGGCATTAACATGGTCAGTCGTACCCGGGGCCCTGTGCTGGGTATTAACATGGTCAGTCGTACCCGGGGCCCTGTGCTGGGCATTAACATGGTCAGTCGTACCCGGGGCCCTGTGCTGGGTATTAACATGGTCAGTCGTACCCGGGGCCCTGTGCTGGGTATTAACATGGTCAGTCGTACCCGGGGCCCTGTGCTGGGCATTAACATGGTCAGTCGTACCCGGGGCCCTGTGCTGGGTATTAACATGGTCAGTCGTACCCGGGGCCCTGTGCTGGGTATTAACATGGTCAGTCGTACCCGGGGTCCTGTGCTGGGCATTAACATGGTCAGTCGTACCCGGGGCCCTGTGCTGGGCATTAACATGGTCAGTCGTACCCGGGGCCCTGTGCTGGGTATTAACATGGTCAGTCCTACCCGGGGCCCTGTGCTGGGTATTAACATGGTCAGTCGTACCCGGGGCCCTGTGCTGGGTATTAACATGGTCAGTCGTACCCGGGGCCCTGTGCTGGGTATTAACATGGTCAGTCGTACCCGGGGCCCTGTGCTGGGCATTAACATGGTCAGTCGTACCCGGGGCCCTGTGCTGGGTATTAACATGGTCAGTCGTACCCGGGGCCCTGTGCTGGGTATTAACATGGTCAGTCGTACCCGGGGCCCTGTGCTGGGTATTAACATGGTCAGCCGTACTCCTGTGCCCTGTGCTGTGCATCAACATTGTCAGTTGTGCAGGTCTGACGGGCTCTGGACTGTCTGCAGAATATGGCAGATCACACGCTGTATTGGACAGCTAATGAGGCCAGACTGGGGATGTGCGCTGGTGCATGCCAGCTGTTCATCTTCTATCTTCTCATCTTTGTGTTCTCACCGTGAGCATGTTAGTGTAGTTTCGGTGTGTGTTGCGTGTGTTGGTTGTGAGAGATTGGCTTAGCACGAAGGGAAGAAAAAGAACGTAATATGTATGTGACAGGAAGACAGAGGAAGTTTACCAGTTGCCCTCCTCCTCCCGCACGCCTTCACTCGCTCTCTCACTCACTCGCACTCGCTCATTCACTTTCCCCCACTCTTCCATGCTGGCGAGTTTATTTAGCTTTGTCTTATTCGTATTAGACTGACCCATGAATTCCCGCGTACCGTTGTTATAATATCAGTTTCCCCACATTGGGTTTTCCATTCAGTGGGTGGTCTTGCTCACACCCTACAAGTCCGAGGTCAAAGGGGAGCGGCTATCTTACATAAAGATTCCGCCCACACGCCTGGCCCTTCCGGCCAGCTTGACCATCCTTGGTCTCGCCCCACATGTTTGACCATTCTTATAAAATGACCATAGATACAGGTTAGTGGAGTTAGTTATGTCTCGGCCCTAGTGAGTTGTGTTTTGAGTGATAGTTGCGGAGGCCAACAGCCTTCGGCTGAGGCCCCTGAGAAATCAAAGAACTTTCACTATGAATTTTAGAGAATAAACTTAATGCCAAGGGAGTTGCTCAAAATTCTTGTGTTCGTTTACTTTGTTCAAGAACAGTTAAATCCCTCTCATATAACATGGTGGAGCTGCCAATTTCTGGACTTTCATTTGTGCGAGTGTTTTCCATTTGGACGTTGACCTAGTGTATTTCTGCAGTCATTTGTGAAGAGTTCAATAAAAAAAGTGCCACATCTAGACCCATTTTTTAAAAATGGCTCGTATTTATCATCATGCCCATGCCAGGGGCCGTCTACCTTCAACTGATGCATCTTTTGTACAGAGGCAAACTGATAACTTTTTACCAGACAACGCCGGAGAAGCAGGTACCAGTTTCAACTCTATAACCGTCTCGGACACAGAGCCTGGGCGTGCCGTCGCCGCCAGCCTGTAATCTAGAAAGGCCCGAGACTGCCCTCTTGCAGCGTCCTTTGTCTGTCTCGGACCATCATCAACAACATCCCCATATACATCAGCGATCTGGTCATGCCCAACACGTTCGCAGACCAGACAGGAGCCTATAATAACCTCCTGTGAACAGGGTCCCCTCATTTCCATCCCTGACCGCATCGGAGACACCACCAACACCTACACTAGTTCGTCGCTGAAATATCTACAAGTGTGCCTCAACACCACTATTCCAGTAGTCGGGTTTTTGGACAGTAACAGTACCATCAACATTAGTAGTGAACTCTTTGACACTCTTCCAAGTAGGAATAATTTCACGAAAACATAATATGAGCACATGGACAATCAATTTCAATCGCAGGCAAGATTTCACTTATTGTGTTCAACATACTAACATTTTGGTAAGGGCAACCAAACATCTTTATATACTGTGTATTCTTGAGAAAACTCCTTAATTTTAGGTATGTCATTTTACGTTTTATGTATTTCATATTGTTCTCGATTTTACCCCCGTGTCATGCCACGTTAATAGAGAATGTAGAGTCTGGGCTAAGCTTTCCGCTACAACAATGACAAGCACGCAGAGAATCTGTCTCGCTACGCACACCCGAATTCCGGTGTTAGTAGTCTTTAACAAGTCAATTTGACAAATATTTAATGCAGAGCAAAGCTCTATTCCTCAACCTTTTCGCATGTCTACTCGTGTTCAGAACCAAACTGCCCCACAGTATGACAAATCTATCCTTCGCCTCGTTCTACGAGTGATAGAGCCCACCACGTCATGAAAATTAGACTGGTCTCAGGACAGAAACTTATTATGGGAACTCCCAATGTATTTGGTGTAACAGAAGGGTGAGATTGTCAGTAATTTACAATGGGTTAATTATTCAGAGCTTGACAGGCAAGCGCAACTGCAATATTTATATTCAGAGCTTGACCGAAAAAAGCAACTGCAATAAGAACCAACCCACAGATATTTATTAGAGTACTTCAATAATAAATGATTAGGGTTATATTCAGAGGCTGACAGCCAAGCGCAACTGCACTAAGTAATGTCAGAGCTTGACTGGAAAGAGCAACTGCAATAAGAACAGCCCACCAACCTTCACAGTACTTCAATAATAAATGATGAGGGTAAAAGTCAGGGATTGACAGCCAAGGGCAACTGCACTAAGTAATGTCAGAGCTTGACTGGAAAACGCGCCTGCAATAAGAACAGCCTGCCAACCAATATTTGAGTACTCTGATATAATAATATAGTTATGTTTTTGCATGTGTTTTGCCAAGTTATTATTGCTTCCCAATTGAGATTCCTCCTATATTGCTCTATTACATTTTGTTATTTCGATAAGAACCAAAATGTAAGCTACATTTATTACTACATTTTATTTGTGATTTTGATACACTCATGCCTAATGTGTTATGTCATCATCATAACAACATATGTTCTAGGATTGTTCTTCGTCCACATTAGTACTACCCACATTATTTTCATCTGATTCAAGAGTTTTCATACCAACATTAGTATGTCCATCCAGATTTTCCCGCTCTTGTGTACTCAACCAGACAAAATTCCATGCCTGCTCTGGCCCATAATTCAACTATCCCCACTGACTTACATCACCCAGATTCCATTCTCGGGGAAGATTTTGACAGCAAATATTTTGGTCCAGTCTCTCACTTTCGTGAGAATGGAATGCACCATGGTTAGGCCAGTGAAAATGTAAGGTATGGGTTTCCAACCCTGTTACGCTCTAACCTAACCTTGACTCGATTTTATTGTAACTCCACGGTATGTTGACTCTGTATACTCCAGCCCATTCTATTATTGATGTTGACAAGATTTGTATTATTTCATATTTGAACACACACTGTCATATGCGTGAACCTTAGTTTATTATTTGGAGACCTTCTAGATCTACTTACATTTTCTTTACTGCCTTTAATGACAATGTGTCAAACTCAGTTATTTCTTTCTTTTTAAATAATGTATCCATTATTTTAGTTGACGGGGATGTTATAACATCAGTTTCCCACATTGGGTTTTCCATTCAGACCCTACAAGTCCGAGGTCAAAGGGGAGCGGCTATCTTACATAAAGATTCCGCCCACACGCCCGGCCCTTCCGGCCAGCTTGACCATCCTTGGTCTCGCCCACATGTTTGACCATTCTTATAAAATGACCATAGATACACGTTAGTGAAGTTAGTTATGTCTCGGCCCTAGTGAGTTGTGTTTTGAGGCCCCTGAGAAATCAAAGAACTTTCCTTATGATTTTTAGAGAATAAACTTAATGCCAAGCGAGTTGCTCAAAATTTTTGTGTTCGTTTACTTTGTTCAAGAACAGTTAAATCCCTCTCATATAACACCGTAATGCCTATCACCTTCAGCGTTTGAACATTTCCCCACTAGCAAAACTATTACCTACTCACTCATAATCGGGAACATGCACATGAATTACAATGGATTAGGAAATGAGATGTCAGTTGCAGTAACACAGGAATAGTCTTTGAAGTCTCCGAACATGTCATTGCTCTGTGCCATCCCATATTATAATGCAAAAATTCCTTTAAGATGTCGACGAGCACACAGCCAGGATAAAATATTGTGAGGTTCAGCGATGTATGGATGGATGTTGTAGGCGGGAATTCGGGATTGGCGGACTATTCTGGAAACACTAGGACCTGTTTAAGCGTGTTTGTGTCAAGATCAGGACTCGGGACAGCGTTCACTCACTGTCACAATGGAAACTTGTACGGGAAATGGAAATTGTTATAATGAAAGGTTAGACTTCGGGAAGTAGTTATAGCAGGAAGTTCGAGTAACTGCAGTTATTAAGAAAGAAAACAAACTCTGTAATAAATTTGCAGTGTTATCAAAACAGTTATTTTTTACTTATAGGACGTGATACTTTGCGGTAAAATTTTTTAAAAATCAGCAACGTAACTTTGGCGATTCCCAACAGTGAAAGAAATATGTCGTGCTGGATGCAAACATAACTGGGCAGATCTAAACTTGACTGATAGAATGCTAATCTGTTGTGAACATGTCAGCTATAGAAGGCGTACTAAAGCTGGGGTTTCTTGTGTACGGAAACAGCAAAAATCCACCAAGTAGTAAACAGAAAGTGTAGTTCCGTGTGTAGAAAACAGTGTTCCCCTGCACATGAAAATATTCTTTCTGTTTCAGTACTTGAAGGGTTTTGGACGGTTCTCTTGCCGTTTGCGTACCCATGAAAAGCCGGCTTTAGACGATTTGGTGATACACGCACGCAGTAACGCATATTTCCTAGCCAGAAAGTGGTCAAACTTTGCAAGCAGAACCGAGGGAAATAGAGAGAGAGAGAGAGAGAGAGAGAGAGAGAGAGAGAGAGAGAGAGCGGTG
Source organism: Onchidella celtica (assembly GCA_963931925.1). Taxonomy (NCBI): domain Eukaryota; kingdom Metazoa; phylum Mollusca; class Gastropoda; order Systellommatophora; family Onchidiidae; genus Onchidella; species Onchidella celtica. The sequence goes on from OZ007572.1 coordinate 2,601,281, forward strand.
GGGGAGGAGAATATTTTACCGAGAAAAAAAAGGGGAAAGGAGATTGAATAGAAAAGAGGAACATTTTTGTGTTTGGTAAGCTCCCAGTGAGTTTTCCGACAGCTCCAAGAATGCCATACATCCACGGCCCGCCTCGCTATCACGCTACAGGTGAGAACTAGGCCAGGTGAGTCAACACGTGCAAATCAGTATCAAAGCATGTCTGGCGGCGTGTCATTGCGCTACAGATTACGTCTCAGCCCCGCTCACTTTCTAATTAAAGAGCGGTAGGAATTGCCAGTAATGATTTATACCTCTCTGTCCTGAAGACAATTAGGGCCTACGATCAGGTGAAGGAAATACTCACTAGTTATTTGATGTTTTCTAGCAAAAGAGCTTCCTTCCGCTCACGGCACCATGTAATTAAGAAAAAGAAAATTGAGTTATATAGATAAAGTTCCCTGCTCATCAAGCCGAGCTTATTGGACTGAGAAATGGAAGGTAACTCTGAGGTCAAAGTTCGGGGGATAATTTGTAGCATGAAAGTTATCTACCTTGACGGGGGGAAACTGCATCTCGTTATCAAACAAATTCTTGTTTTAAATGAAAATTTGCTTGCCTGATTCGTTAAAGGCCGCGTTCTTTCTCACGTTAAAAGTCATTTACTCTCAATTTCCACGTGTGAGAAAATTAGAAGAGATATTTCCTCATCTTCAGCTCCGGGAAAATTACATATGTGGGCAATTTTATTCGCGAGTTAATCGCAGCCAGCTGGAACAAAGGAAAGAGAATCTTAAGCATGTAAACAGGAATTTATCTTGAAACTGTATAGGGTCTCTCTGCTCACATCAACTTGGCTTATGTAGATCTAGAGATTTCCAGCACAGGAGCACATAATTATTTCTAAATATGATTGCAAAATTGGTCAGGAAATTCAGTCGAAGTTTATTTCTCATAGTACAAGGGAGAGTTGTAGTTCAGTCAGAAAGTATTTTCAGAGACTAAACCCTCATCAACATGTCTTGTAGCCACTGCTAGCGATGTATGTCCCTCAGGGGTGGGTGAGGAGAAGAGAGGGGTCCAGGTCACCTTTTCACATAGTCAGTAGAGATCACAGTGTAAATAACAAGCAGCAAAGTGCAGTAATTTGAGTAAACCCTGGCTCTCTGAAAAATCCTGCATGTAGCAGACCTTGTGTTGTAGGATGTAGGCTAGGTTGGTCTCAAAGGCGGTTTCTATCCTGGGGTTAAATGTCTCTTTGTATCTTCTATGTGTGCACATGTGCTGTACATGTCCGTCTGTGTGTCTGTAGCGGGAACATGGGGAACGTGGAACGTTGCACCGACGCACCTCTCAGCGCCATGTGCTTCATGACGCCATCATGCTTTTACATACTGTAGTGTTTACGATCAGTATCGCTATTGTTGACGTTGTAGGTAGTGTGGCTTGTGCTGGACAAGGCGAGACAAGCCCGGGATCGCCCCAATAGATTCGATTAGGTGTGTGGTATCGCTCAAAAGCACAAGAACACCAAAGTCCAGCTTGGCGCCAGCGTGACCACTGAGGACAAAAACTGGGCAGAGTCACGCTGCGATACCAGCATCCAGGTTGAGCATACAGTATGGAACTTGGATATGCTACGTGTCTGCTGGCTGAGAAATTAGCTCCATACCCACCAAGACTTGGCGGGCAGATTTGGCCAGTGAAATTCCTGCACAGGAAATGGAGGAAAATGAAAAGAAGAAAATGAGACAGAGACAGTTGCTCAGATTTCTGTTTGTTTTTCGTGCTTGGCGCAGCTCAGGGTGAGCAGGGAAAATTTGGCCTGCGTTTTTCCTCAGGCGCTGTCATTTCCCATTCAGCAGTTTCATGTCTGGGGAAAACTGGCGAGTTTCTGAATTCCACATGCGATGAGACCTAGGAAAGTTTAATTTGAACTTCAAGTCGTTTAAATAATGGCAAGGGAGAGCAGATTTATTCATGAATTAATTTCTCTTACACTCGATCTCTGCCCGCCCATGAGAATGTCTCTGACCCACATCTGCATGAATCGACTGTGCATAATAGATCCAAATCGCTTTCTCTCATGCCTTTTGTCTCTGGCACTCTCCCTTCCACCTGTGAAGAATGATGTTCGGATTTACCACCGTGACAGTTTACTCTTAATTGGTTGTTGTTTTTTCTAAAACCTCTCTCATGTGTAAGCGTCTGTTTAATAGAAAAGAGAGCGAGAAGACGAAGAGACAGAGAGAAAGAAACAGAAAAAGAGAGAGAGAAGGGGGGGGGGGGGGAGTATAGAAAAAATACAGAAGAATATAGAAAAAAAAAAGCCTTCATCAGATTTCAGAATTATGAATGCCTGACGCGTATGTCCCAGCATGGAGAGGAAACGCTGGACATTTCAGATTTTCGCCCAGCAGCAGCTTTGGCGCAGAAAAGTGGGCAGCTGGTCGCCAGGAAGCAAACTTCGGTTTTCAAGCCTGTGTTATTGCGGGCACTGATTTTGGAGGCGAAACTGTCTAGTTACAGTTGCTTTCCAACCGAACTTTTCCCACAGCATGGACGGGGCAAACTTACTGTGGCCAAAGTTCACGTGGAGAATGTGCCAGTGAAGCCAGGCCATCCAGTGCTGGATACCATCAGTAGGGCTGGTCAGAGACACAAAAAAATTTGGTCAGGCTGGACAGCGTTCTGCTGAGGTTTCCAGACACTTGCTTCTCTGATCAGTATGCAAGACTAGTGAAATATAGAGGAGGTCAAGCAGACCACTCAAAGTTCAGCCCGTGTCTCCGGACAGAAATGCCCACACAGACACACAGCTTGTTGCCGTTTCTGGTGTCAACGGATGGAATTGTTCATAACATTACAAGGGCCTGATTAGGTGGATCCCTCTTTATATAATTTGATTGCTCGTGAGATGCCTTTGAAATGAGCACATCAGACTGACTACTTTCGTGAGCAGGAAGGTAAAGCAATGTCTGTGGCTATAAACCTGGTACAGTATCCCATGGTGAGACGGGCAGAGAGAGGGAACTCTTTAATGTAGACATACATGTAGAACTCCATTATTGGACAAACATACGGGTCTCTATGATGTCATAGAGAAAGGTCACGTAGGGCCACACTGACAGACAGGCGGGCGGAACTCCATGGGGTAACCAGAAAAAGCACCCTTGGTCAGTGAGGAACTACGACATGTACACAACATGGCGGACTCTGACGACACAAGGCCCATCTCGTCCTGGAAGGAGTTGGAACTTTTAAATCTTTGAAGGTAAATTTGTATCTGTCTGAGGGCAAATTAGATTTTCAGAACCCCCCCCCCCCCCACACACACACGGAACGAACGGATTTTTCTCAAAAGGGAAAGAGGAGGGATACAAACGTTCACGTTTTGGGAGCTATTTTGTCGTAAGGCTGAAGCCAAGCGAAGACGATTATGCAGACCTGGAGTTTGCCCCAAACAGAGGAGTAGACGGAGACAATAAAAGAGCCGCTTGTACTGGGCTGTAATCAAACTCTCATTGTAGATGTGTCTGTTTATTTCTCTTGTGCTGCTCTCGAGCGCGGGGCGTCGCCAGGCGGATGGCTGCTCTGTTCTCCTCAATTTGTTTGTATAAACATCGTGTTTTGTATTGTTTACATCCAGCTCTTTGCTTGCATTCGCTCACCTCGGATCACATGCTTGGGCCGAAACCCCGATAACTCGTTTCTTGGAATGAAAGTGGGATATGTTTCAGGGAAGTCGGGGAATATTTACTTTAAGTTTTAATTTGGTCTTTTAAACACTTAAGAACTTCAATTTAAACTTTAATTTACTTTCATTTCCCGTTTCTATTCCGGAATTTCAATAATGATTACAGTATCAAAAAACTGAATCAAATGCAATTTTTTTTTGGTCTGTAAAGTTTTGATACTCTCCAGTGATGGGGGAACAAAGAGAGTAATGGGAACTTGTGTTTCACACTTTTCCATGGGAGAAAAGGAAAATGCGGGAAAGAGAGAGAGAGAGAGAAAAAAAAAAAGAAGAATAAGAATGATTAACATGGTTTTGTTCACAAAGTTAGGGATTTTTGTCATCATCATTGCCTTTCTCACCCTGGATCAGGGTATAGGCCACCAACAAACACTTTCCATCCCTCTCTATCATGGGCCAGTCTCTTTACATTATTCCAAGTCTTTCCGCTTCGTTGCACATCATTTTCTCTGGCTCTTCTCCACGTTCCGCGCGGCCTTCCTCTTGATCTCTTGCCCTGGGGATTCCAATCCAATACCTTCTTCGTGATGCTGTTTCCTGGCCTCCTGAGAGTGTGGCCGATCCATCTCCATCGCCTCCTACCAATTTCCTCTCTGACTGGGCTCTGTCTTGTTCTTTTCCATACAATTTCATTGCTGACCTTGTCTGACCATCTGATCTTAAGTAGCTTCCTCAAACATCTGTTGATGAAAACTTGGATTCTCTTTATGCAGGCCTGGGATGCATTCCAAGTCTCACATCCATACAACAGGACTGACTTCACGTTCGAGTTGAATATCCTCAGCTTTGTTTTTAGAGATATATCCTTGGTTCTCCAAATCTTGCTTAAGGACGTAAAAGCTGCCTGTGCCTTTCCAATTCGTGCTTTGACTTCTGCCTCTGTTCCTCCCTTATTGTCAATGATACTACCAAGATAGCAGAAGGACTCTACATCTTCCAGTGGTTGATCTCCTACTCTGACTTGTGCGCTTGGGGGTGCAACAATTTTTAGGACCTTCGACTTCGCAGGATGTATCCTCAATCCAATAGATTCTGAAATTTTGTTTAGAGCTGTAGTCTTTGCTTGCATCTGGTCGTGTGTGTGCGACAATAGTGCCAAGTCATCTGCAAAATCTAGATCGTCCAGCTGTGTCCATGGGGTCCATTGTATGCCATTAGGGATTTTTGTGCCTTTTCCTTTTTGTGTTTTACTGCCAGTGTTTGTGGAAGTTCAGCTTGTGAATGAGCCGTGTGTAAACAGACTGTATGTCTGAGCAGCATTGTTGTATACACAGTCGGTACAACAACTCCTGGATCCTCCGCTGCTGCTTCCAGTTTTTGTTCATCACCCAACTCACAGCGTTGTCTTTCACCGTCTCTGAGGAACAAACAGATAGAAGAAAAGGATTTGAAGTTTGTCGGTTTCCTGCCCGCTCTCAGTTCTGACAACTGCTCACGTTCGGGAAAAATCTGTGGTCAGCATGACATGCAAGAGGGTAGTCATCACGCCACGTCAGTTCGGGACACGCGGAAAATCTGGGACTCAGTCACTGTGGTGGGAAAAAGGCCCAGGGTTTATTCAGTACGCGCTACGGGAAATTATGGAGGAGAAACGAGAATGTTTCAGTTTGAAAGGAACCAAAAAACAGTTTGAAAGTTGTTAAATGCAGTCTTGCCCTTCCTTCCTAGTCCTGAACTTTGATACTGGTTTGTTGTTGTTGTTTTTGTGGTTGCTATTGTTTGAGCAGTTGGAACTGGACGCCATTACTTGAAGCAGTTCTGGCACACTGGGCGCCACTACTTGAAGCAGTTCTGGCACACTGGACGCCACTACTTGAAGCAGTTCTGGCACACTGGACTCCACTGCAAACTGATACGATTTCATTGTGGTGTTCACATTACACATAGACATACCTTTACGCTACGGGGGCCTTTCCCTGCTGGATTTTTAATTTCACGTTAGTTTTGTTTGATCTTATTTACAAGAATGTGAAAGCTGAAAACTAACCCAAAAGTAAGATAAAGGAAAAGCCAAGAAAGGTGCAAAATGGCCCTTATGGTCACGGCGCGCCGCTAAACTCAAACTCAAATTTACAGATGATTCTGGTGTAGGTGGTACACGCTAAAGGTCATTACTGTCATTTTCCCCTGAGAATTAAATGTGGTATGATAAAAATGTGAAAAAAATAAGGTGACAACGGATTGTTTATCACGGTCCTGGCAGAGACTGAAATTGGTTGATGAAATTATGACAATCATGACCGTGCACCAGTTTAGTCCGTGACCCAGATTTCTGTCAGGGAGCAGGAAAAAAAATCGCATGTATCACTGTGTTGTAGAGTAATGTCAGAAGTATAGGGAAATTTTGTGTGTTAGTATTCAAGAAACTGTTCCGAGTGATGCTACATCTTTCATTGTAATTAATTGGTGTGTTGATTGTAATGGTGTGAAAAGTTTGTTAATGAAATGTCAACTCGCCCAACCTACTGAGGCAGTGACAGTAGCTGGAGCAATTCGGATAGACAGAGAGATCTGTCCCAGTGCAAGAGGAGACAATCCCAGGGTTATTATCAGCATGTTGTTTCCGTATTGTTAATGCTCTTCTCCTTTCCCGCCTTTTTGCTGGTTGCATATTGATTTGTCTCACTTACGTCACCCAAACTTGTATGTTGACTGCGCCCCCCCCCCCTCCCCTATTGCATGCACGGCGGCTGAGCATGCGTACTTGCAGAAAATTGGTGTGTTTTGTTGTTTTTTTGTTTGTTTGCACGGCGGCTGAGCATGCACAGTGCCAGAGATGAACTGTAATCCAAGAAGTAGAATTGAAACTCGTAAAAGAAGGAAACAACTGTCATGGCCATGGAACTTTGGGGAAAACAAACTAAAATTCAAAATTTATTAGGAGTGCAAGTTAATTCTATGACGTCAAATGAAACCCACAAATTGAAGCCAGGACAAATAGACACCTTGGTAGGGTAGGGGACACGGGTACGTGCAACATTTTTGCTGGGGTAATGCCAGGGAAACGAAATACAGGAAATTAGGAACATTGGGGGGGGGGGGGGTGTTCTGTGTATGTTTTTTTTTTTTTTTCACATTTCAGCCAGGCAATGACCATCCACTGCAGGATGTAGCCACTCCGACAATGATTTCCATACCTTTGTCTGATGTCTTCCTCATCCATGTTGTTCCCTCCCTCTCTTTTTAATGTCATCTTCTTCCTGGTCGTCCTCGTGGTCTTTTGTCCTCACCGTGCTTGGTTGCCATTCAGTGCAGCGTTTTGTCCATCTATTGTCATTCATCCGGCCCAATTCCACTTTTGTATTGTTGTAGCATGAATTTTACTATGTCCGTTAGCTTTGTTTGTTTGCGTATTTCGGCGTGAGGAATTTTATCTTGTTGTCTGCCGATGTTAAGCATTCTTCTTTCTGTTGCCCTCTGTGTAGTTCTTTATTTGTTCGTAAGTTGTTTTGTAATCGACTATGTTTTGGTACCCATAGGTAATTTTTCTCTTTTACTGGTCATAAAATTACCCGGCTTGTCTTTGTTATGTTTACAGTAACAATAATACAATCATTTCCACCTTGGATTGCGTGCGTGAATTTTTTGTAGCCCTGTATGCGCCGGTATCCTACACAGCGTTTGTTTAATCTGGTCTGTGACGGATGTAAATGAGTGTTTGATATTATGATATCAGTGATTTGTGCTGCGCCGGTTGTCATTTGCATTCCTGATGTCTGGATGATGCAAGCGGAGGAATGGAGTAACCCGAATAACCGCTGGATTGTGGTTTAAAAAGTATGGTTGTATAATATAACGCCAGATAGTTATCTTTGATACGCCAGCGATATCATTTGTCTGAATGCCGAGTTAATGTCTGAGTTGATCAGATGAACAGTTCACGTCGCTCACGCCTTAAACGCACGTTTTATTTAAAGGGACTGGCGCTTGGTTCTCCATAGGAATACTTTAGTTTATTTAACAAAACCCCACCACCCTCTCTATCTTAGCCCCCCCCCCCCCCCCAAAAAACAACAACAACAACAACAACAACCGGGCATTTCCTCATGTTGCATGGATGTCTCCAAAGTATCATATCCATTGACAAAGGCCCAACATTGAAACCCCCAAATCAGATAAAGTTGGTACTTTTTATCTGACGGAAGTTAATATTGTGGTAAGAAAATTATTTTATCACTTTGAGTGACTGGTTAGATCTGCGTGTCTGCTCAAACCGGAGGAAGATGAAGGGGTGGCATGATTATGGCATTATCTCAAAATGTGTCACTTCTCTGCCGGCGTCTCCGAGTAGGTGCGTGTAAGGCCAGGCCTTGTGTCTACCCAACTCTCTTTCTCCCTCCCTCCTCGTCCCCGCCCTCAGGCCTGGAGACTCAAAAGGTGGTAGCAGCAACTACTTGAGCAGAGAGATTGACTCTCATCCCATCTTCTCCCTCCACTCGGGCTGATGCTTGGGTAAATACACACATGGCCAACTGATGCTTGGGTAAATACACACATGGCCAACTGATGCTTGGGTAAATACACACATGGCCAACTGATGCTTGGGTAAATACACACATGGCCAACTGATGCTTGGGTAAATACACACATGGCCAACTGATGCTTGGGTAAATACACACATGGCCAACTGATGCTTGGGTAAATACACACATGGCCAACTGATGCTTGGGTAAATACACACATGGCCAACTGATGCTTGGGTAAATACACACATGGCCAACTGATGCTTGGGTAAATACACACATGGCCAACTGATGCTTGGGTAAATACACACATGGCCAACTGATGCTTGGGTAAATACACACATGGCCAACTGATGCTTGGGTAAATACACACATGGCCAACTGATGCTTGGGTAAATACACACATGGCCAACTGATGCTTGGGTAAATACACACATGGCCAACTGATGCTTGGGTAAATACACACATGGCCAACTGATGCTTGGGTAAATACACACATGGCCAACTGATGCTTGGGTAAATACACACATGGCCAACTGATGCTTGGGTAAATACACACATGGCCAACTGATGCTTGGGTAAATACACACATGGCCAACTGATGCTTGGGTAAATACACACATGGCCAACTGATACTTGGGTAAATACACACATGGCCAACTGATGCTTGGGTAAATACACACGTGGCCAACTGATGCTTGGGTAAATACACACATGGCCAACTGATGCTTGGGTAAATACACACATGGCCAACTGATGCTTGGGTAAATACACACATGGCCAACTGATGCTTAACCTTCCATTTACTGGAGGCTTGAAACATTTTTTCCTCTTGTGTGAGAGAATGTCTCTTAAGGAGGGAGTCCCCTTTAGCCGCTTCGTTCTAACGAACTCTGTGTTTCTAAACTAAGATTTGAGGTAAATTTGCTCGCTCTCGAATTATCCATGTAAAAATGTGGTATGTGAAATCGCCCCTTTAAACACACGAATAGACGGCACTGTTGCACCTGTTATTGCTCAGGATACATTTCCATGGACACGCGTAAACTTTTATTTATTTTTGAATAAGGCAGATTTTGTAGAGTTTGAAAGGAGCTGCAATGTGCCATCAGGGAATATCCTGCATTCTGTATCCCCCAACACAAGACACAGCTGCCGTTCACTGGCTTGGGGAGCCGGGCGCTCAAAACAATTTGAAGATCACCTTAAGTTTACGATCTGAAGTGGAACGTTTGAATGAATAAAACCGTAGTTTTACTGCTAGAAACATGAATATTTTTTTTTGTGGAAAAAATTATATCTCAAGATACTTTCTAATGTCATGATTTGATCTCCTGGTAAGGACATAATATATTATTGCTTGTTCGATCTGTGCAGTGTCTACTTTTTATGTTAAGCTTTAAACAGCTGGAATTCCAGACCTGTGGACAGTCATGGCCTTATTCCAAGCCTTATGGATGCAGTATTCACAACAACACCAGCCACTCTTCTCTTTAGGGAAAAAAGTTGAATCGCGAATATTACTTGGACTACTTGCTTTCATAGATAAGACATTGTCTTGTATATAGGTCTATCTGTACATTTTCATCAAACGGTGTATCATGGTCACATCAGGATAGAAACAAAACTATTTACAGTAGTCCCAACAATCACAAGTATGCGTCTCTTTCTCTCTCTCTCTCTCTCTCTCTCTCCCTCTCTCTCTCTCTCTCTCTCTCTCTCTCTCTCTCTCTCTCTCTGTGTGTGTGTCTCTGTCTCTCTCTCTCTCTCTCTCTCTCCCTCTCTCTCTCTCTCTCTGTCTCTCTCTCTCTCTCTGTCTATCTCTCTTTCTCTCTGTCTCTCTCTCTCTCTCTGTCTCTCTCTCTCTCTGTCTGTCTCTCTCTCTCTTTCTCTCTCTGTCTCTCTCACTGTCTCTCTCTCTCTGTCTCTCTCTCTCTCTCTCTCTCACTGTCTCTCTCTCTGTCTCTCTCTCTCTCACTGTCTCTCTCTCTGTCTCTCTCTCTCTCACTGTCTCTCTCTCTCTCTGTCTGTCTCTCTCTGTCTCTCTCTCTCTCTCTCACTGTCTCTCTCTCTCTGTCTCTCTCTCTCTCTCTCTCTCACTGTCTCTCTCTCTGTCTCTCTCTCTCTCACTGTCTCTCTCTCTGTCTCTCTCTCTCTCACTGTCTCTCTCTCTGTCTCTCTCTCTCTCACTGTCTCTCTCTCTGTCTCTCTCTCTCTCACTGTCTCTCTCTCTGTCTCTCTCTCTCTCACTGTCTCTCTCTCTCTCTGTCTGTCTCTCTCTGTCTCTCTCTCTCTCTCTCTCTCACTGTCTCTCTCTCTCTGTCTCTCTCTCTCTCTCTCTCTCACTGTCTCTCTCTCTGTCTCTCTCTCTCTCACTGTCTCTCTCTCTGTCTCTCTCTCTCTCACTGTCTCTCTCTCTCTCTGTCTGTCTCTCTCTGTCTCTCTCTCTCTCTCTCTGTCTCTCTGTCTCTCTCTCTGTCTCTCCCCCCCCCCCCTCCTGTTTTTGCGCACCCAAGATAACCTCCGCCTATATTTCTCCTCCCATCCCGCTGGCCATTCTTCCCGGTTTCTTCTTTTTTCGCTTCTTGAGAAAGGTTTCAGTACCCTCTCAGGACTTTCAGTGATGAATCATACACTTCTATTCTCCTACAGTCATGGAACGCTGGGGCGCTGCGAAGCCTCGCTGAACCAGCGTTATCAACCTCTTACTTGATAACAGTTTTGAACAGATGTCCCAGTCTCGTGTGCTCATCGTGGCAGATTATAAACGTGAGATATTTGAGATATTCCTTTCTATAATGACTGTATCCTGAGACTACGGGTAGAACTGATGCACTCGCGCGGAATCTTCCGGGCTTTGTGAACTGTTCTACTTTTCCCTTTCTCTTCTTTATAAGTAGCCTATAGAGAGGAGATGGAGAGAGAGAGAGAGAGAAAAAACAGGGACAGAAACTTTGATTGTGACAGCGGAGTAAAACTCCTCCCAGAAGAATGATAAATGAGTTGTGTAGAACAGCGGATTTTCAGTTTCAGCTGTCAGAGCAGTAGCCTACACTTTTCTCAGACTGTCATTTCTTCTGTTTTCCTCTATTTTTTGTGTTTCCAACATCAAAGGGAGACGGATACGAGCGATCTTATCATCTCCTGCACTCGACTGTCTCATCACTATAAACCAGAACTGGTCTAGACGATTGGAACAGCAGAAACAGGAAGGGAATAAAAGTTTGGAGCTGGAGAACTCTGGAGCCGTATAGTTTCAACCTCCTAGAATCATCTTGTTTATGCGGCGGTGCTCGCCAAATTGCACGGGCCGTCACTCTTCAGAAGGCGCGCCTGCATGAGACTGAATTCTCCAACTCATGTTGTGTGGAAGATGCTTATTTATTTCCTAATTACTATTTGTCAAACATCTTGAGTACGCGTACTCACCTCTCGAGCTCGACGGTACAACCAGAGAGTATGAGAAAACAGGGGTGAAAGTTCTCTCCATCCAGGTTTCGCGGGGTCTTTGAAGCGTCCTTGTGGTTTTTGTGGTTCAATTTTGGTGTGTGGAAGATGTGGCCATAAATCTTTCAGAGTGCGATACTGCAGTTTGTATAGCGCCATTCCTGTTGCTTTCCGTTTGTGTTTTCACCGGTGTTGTGTGGGTTGGTGATGGAGCATGAACGCATTTCTTACTGTTCTGTCTAGTCACTCTCTCACGACCTGGATCCAGTAGTTTGATCTTAAGCTGAAAGCTGTTTGTCCATTGTCGTTGTCCAGTTCTGAAAACACCGATTTTTTTTTTCTTTTTTAAAGGAATGGGTGGGTGGATATCACCGGAAAGAACAATAAACCATTTTCACCTTCAATGTACACCCATTTTTCTTGGTGATCACCATAATAATAACATCATCATTCTCTGGAAACTGTTGGAAAAGGGCGCCTCATGTCATGCTCTATTCCCGACGGCTGATGGATTTTTAACCAGTGAATCTCAGCTGCTGGATGCCGCCCGGCCACCTTTTTAAGTTTGTCTCAGGGATCTCGTGGGACAGACACTAGCAGGAAGTCTGTCTGTAGCAGGAAGTCTGTCTGTTCTTTTTTGACTTTCATTGATTCTCCAGAGCCAACTCCAGTTTTGGCACTTTGTGTCTCTGATTTTTAAAGACCCAGTTTTTAATGGGCTTATCATGGAACATCTTTGATGGGCCGGCTGGAATCAGCAACACAGACATGCCGTCTTTCCATGGGCTTTTTCTCTAAAGTCAGAATTTGTTGTAGATGTTGGATGCGATCAGTGGGCCAAAGTTTATGTTTTAAGTCGGTTTCCAGGCTATCTGGAGCCATGCCGGCTACATTGTTTATGTTACATTCGTCTTGCATCATCCTGTGTTGTGCTCGAAATATGGTCTGGTGAGGCCTGCACATGCCGAATGTTCCAGAGAGTCACAAATACAGTGGGAGACAAATTGGGAAGATTCTCTACTCCTGCGCCCCCCCTCCCCCACGTCCCCTTCAATCCAACAAAAAACAACAACAGGACAGAACAAAACAGTTTGTACTTCCCCTGCTCGTGGCGGCTGATTGCAGATTGTCAGAGAGCACACGACCCGAGACTCACAGCCTTCTCTTGGCCCTATACTTGAAGGTCAGCGATTATACCATCTGGCAGACACCAGTTCTAAGTACTCCCCAGAGCTCAGTTAGTGTGGACAAGTTGCGCTAACATGTAAAGTCTGTCATGGATTATGAATGCCGGACAATGAACAGGATGATGTCAGCAGCACGAGCGTTGTGAAGGGCAGGGGACTGAGACTATGACATGGATGACGTCATGCGCAATGAAGAATGAGGAGTGTAGACAAATAATGACAATTTCTTTTAAGTCACCGATTGTGAGGGAGACCTGGGATCTAGAGTCGCATGAGATAGAGGGGGGGGGGGTGGTTGGGGGGGGGGAGAAGAGAACGGGAGAGAGAGAGAGGGGAGGGCCCAGTGGACCAGTCAGCCACATCATCACCACTACTACCATCTTGAGCGACGATACCACAACCACAATATCAACATATAAGATCTGTAAGAAGTTTACGGCTGTTGTCAAAGAAAACTGAAACTGAGCGCTACCTTAAATTGTGTATTCCATGTCATCAACTAGTATGTTACAATAATGTCGTCATCTTGATCGTAATCTGTGTACAGTTGAATTGTGTCTTGCCTGCCAGGTCAATGTGTTTTAGTAACGGAAGCATAATATTGTGTGCACTGTTAATTTTGTTTATTTATTAGCGTGTGTGTATATATACATGTGTGTGCGCGCGCTATATATATCATAATTTCTGCAACTGTATTGTTATGTATTCAATGATCAGAACAAATTTCCTTGTACAAGGACGAATAAAATTTATCTTATCTTATCTTATCTTATCTTTCATTACATAGAGATCAGTGAAGGGAGAAAGGGGGGGGGGGCACTTGACTCTTCTGGAACAAACTGGCACGGGGCACACACAAAACCAGGCTTTCAGCGTAACACAGACGAGATGAAGTTTGTCAGATAATTGGTTTAGACAGAGAGTAAACATCAGCTGATTGTCTGTTATATAAGGGCCGCAAGAAAGCCGTATCAGCAACTTGTGTTGATAGTGATGGTGTGGTGGAGGTAATCATGTTGTAGCTGTGAGCCAGACATGAGGTTTTGCTGCACAGCGAATGATTATGTCATTAGGCTGTGATTTCTTGATTTGTAAACGTGGTCGCGGCGGTGCCAGAGCAGGCAGAATGTCGTCATGGTGCTGACCTTTTTGGCCTAAGTTTTTTTTTTGTTTTTTTTGCACATCTGAGAAAATGGCAAAAAACTATTCTTTTGCAATGCAGTCAGACTGAGGCCCAAATGACTCTAGGTAAAAGTGGCCATCATCCATGTTGGGCTGAAACAACCCCAGAATCAAAATGATCTACGTCTATGAATGAGAGGCCATTGCAGAAAGTTTTATTTCCAGGATAATGGCTTGGCACTTTTGAATGATTTTTACATTAATAGATGCACCATGGGTAGGGCAATAACGCAATAAGTACATTCCGTTTTGGCCCAAGTCTGACTTAGGCCAAAAACGTTAGCACCATGACGATGTGCTCCTGTGTAGTGGAGTAGATAGTGCTGTTTGATCTGTCAACCAGCGCAGTTTGACTTATATGTCAGTCCTATCTGTTTGTTGAAAGTGTGTGTGTGTGAGGTGGGGAGGGGGGGGGGGCTTTGAGATTAAGGGAGCGTGAGAGGAATGGGAGAAAGACACAACTGTAAGAGGGGAGGGGAGAGATGAGGGAGATCTAAAGTGAGAATTAGAGGAGCAGAATGTGCTAGAAAGGTAGGAGCTATGAAAAGATCATGATCGAGGAGAGGAAGAATGGCAGACAAAACAAGACAAGAGAGACAGAACGCTGAACTAGAAAAGAATGAAAATTTGATTCCAGATGGGCCTGGGGAGAGGGGTGTTCAACAGGAAAGCGCCCCCCCCCCCCCCAAGTGATGTGTTGAAATCCTTGAGCACAGATAAAACGATCATCATCAACAGATCGTGAGAGTATTTCAAGTAGTCGCCATTTTTCTGGTCTAGCTTTGATGTGCTGCAGTTTTTCCGTATCAGTTTTTGAATGGAGGATGACGCATGGGGGGGGGGGGGGGGGGGGATGGAAAATGAACTTGTGTTCAATGTTCAAACTTTTTTTTTGCCCAATCATGAATAGCAATGGGTTAAAAAAAAAAAAAAGGTAGCAAACTTGGTTTGAGGATGAAACGAGGGAAGAAATTGGCGAATTTTACAGCCTTCTCATCTCAGAGTGATTTATGTTTGCCAAGGAACGCTTTCGCTTTGATTTTGTCTTTTTTAAAGTCGTTAAAACTGTAAGAGACAGGGGCATGATATGCTCGTCACCACAGTAGCTGGTTTATGGACATCTTTCCTTTGTTTTATCGTCTTGTTAAACAGTATTGCCGTGGTAAATTGGAGGGGTGGGGGAGAAACTGTCGGTCACATTTCCAGCTGCCACGCCTCTCCACCTCACACATTCTCTCTCTCTCTCTCTCTCTCCCCCCCCCCTTCCTCTTTCTCCTCCTCCCCCCCCCCCCCCCCCTTCCTCTTCTCCTCCTCCCCCCCCCCCTTCCTCTTTCTCCTCCTCCCCCCCCCCCCCCAAAATCTCCTTTTCTTTGAGAAATAAACGAACAAACAAAAACAGAACTTATGAAAACACCTGGGTTTGTTGTAAAAAATGAAGTTGGAACATCCGACCCGCCAACTGCCCCGGCAGTTTACACGACCGTCCTTTATTTGGGGGATTGGAGGGACAGAAGAATTTTTTTGTTTTTAATGAAAAAGAAACCCCTGCAAGTTCCAGGAAAAAGGCTAGTCCAGTTCAGTGCTAGACAGTGGTGGCAGAGAAAGTGCTAGGCAGTGGTGGCAGAGAAAGTGCTAGGCAGTGGTGACGGAGAAAGTGCTGGGCAGTGGTGACGGGGAAAGTGCTGGGCAGTGGTGACAGAGAAAGTGCTAGGCAGTGGTGACAGAGAAAGTGCTAGGCAGTGGTGACAGAGAAAGTGCTAGGCAGTGGTGACGGGGAAAGTGCTAGGCAGTGGCGACAGAGAAAGTGCTAGGCAGTGGTGACAGAGAAAGTGCTAGGCAGTGGTGACAGAGAAAGTGCTAGGCAGTGGTGACAGAGAAAGTGCTAGACTGTGGTGGCAGGGAAAGTGCTAGGCAGTGGTGACGGGGAAAGTGCTAGGCAGTGGTGACAGAGAAAGTGCTAGGCTGTGGTGGCAGAGAAAGTGCTAGGCAGTGGTGGCAGAGAAAGTGCGAGGCAGTGGTGGCAGAGAAAGTGCTAGGCTGTGGTGGCAGAGAAAGTGCTAGGCAGTGGTGGCAGAGAAAGTGCTAGGCTGTGGTGACAGAGAAAGTGCTAGGCAGTGGTGGCAGTATGTAGATCATACCAGTGTTATAATTACATGGAGTACAATGATTCAGTGCTCTGTGGGTTTGAGTTTGAAGAAAGCGCATTGACACAATGACGTCACGCCGTGTTAGAAAAAAAAAAGCGAAACGAAAGACAGAACTTAAGAGAAGGCTGGGTCAGAAGGAGACCCCACCAGAATTGTCCACCGACCGGACCCCCCCCCTCCCCCATTTCCCGCAAGTGCTCTGTGAATTATACAGTGTATTACAGTATTTTATACCCGTGCTCTCCTGTTTATGGAAATCATAACTGACTGATTGATCATTTCTTCAATTACCACTTAGGGCATGGGTTCATGTGCTCTGTATTGAAGTGGTCATTAATTTAGTTGGCAGGTCGGATATACTGTCTGTATGAATGTTTGATTTGTCATTTTAATGTCGACAGTGTTTTAAACCCCAGATACCGTATTTAATTCGAGTGATGTATTCTTTGTCTCTGATACAGAGTCAGCCAGTAGACCTGTGTGCCGGGTCAGCTATAGCTCAAGCATTCCCCACCATGGAAGGTTACGTCCCCCTGGAGTCTGGGGCCATACTCAACATTCCCGATGTCAAGGTCACATCTGTCCGGGCAGTCACGGAGTCCGGCCAGGACATTGTCCACGCTGGGACCATGCAAGGGCAGCTCCTGAAGGTGGGTGAGAGTTGCAGTTTGTATGGATGTCTGCAGTGTCCAGGCACAGAGGACTTGAGTTGCAGGGTTGAACATGGGAATCTCCCAGGCAAACTGTGATCAAAATTATAATGGAAGTGTATTGGTGCAGGAAAACTGTCCTTTGGGCTGGGCTGAGGCTGAGGGTTAGGGTCAGGATGTAGTCTGGGTTGATGATGCCTGCAAAAGTCCAAACTACCAAGAGTATGATTCAGCTCTCCCTACCAAAGCAATCTTCTCTTCCCCCCCCCCTCTCCCCCCCCCCCCCCCCAAAGTTATTTCCAGTCCTAATGCCAACTCTAACCCTTATGATAATATATTTCAGTAAGCTTTGTATTTAACCACCACCACCACCACCCAAACATTCTACACTGTTGTCATCAGAATGTCCTTATCCTGGAGCAGATGGAGTATGTGTTCCTGGACACAAGTTTGGCTACACATTGGAAAACAAAAGAACAAAAGGAAAATAAAAAGGGAGAGGAGGGGGGGGGGGGGGGGGGGAGGACTTGTTTTTAGGATCATCATTTTCTCAAGGACATTAAATCTGTGTCCATTTCTGAACTGTGATGTGTTAAGATATTTATTTGTATGGAGGAGACAACTGTTTTATCATTCCTTGGAAATTCTTCAGGTTGAGCTCTCGAACTGTGAAATAGGGGGGGGGGGGGGGGGGGGAGAATTATGGTTGAATTTTAGAATTGCAGTCCTGCCCTTTCCTCCCCCCCCACCATCCAGATGACAAATTTTAAAATGGAGCTGAGTGGCTGAAGGGTAGAAATGGGTTTAGTTTCCTCTTTATGAACCATGATAAAAAATACAACACTTTCTCTTGGAAGCCAGTTGCGATCAGCAATATTTATGTAATATTTCTTGCTTTCATTGTTATTTTTCTCCAACAACATCATTATTTCTATTGCATTATAGAACTTTAGTAATGTAATGTTATTTTTATGAGTTTTGTCTTTCATATGGATTCATTGTGATCATTGCAGATCCTGATAGGCAGGACACAAGCTACAGTGGTTGACAAACAGGACTTGGGCCTGAGTGAACCTGTCCTAGACATTCTTAACTCCCAGTTGGAAGAGAGGATTTATGCACTCACCACCACAAAGGTAGGATCATCAGGATATCAGAACTTGTGTAGCAGATCTCGAGTATCAAAACCTGTAACAGCCTAGTCAGTTCTGATGTGTGAAACCTGAGCCAAAGTAAAGATACATATATATAATCATTTATGAAACATGTCCAAAGAGTATTTTAATGATCATTATTTTAATTATAAAATCTTTGAAGGAAGTAGTCAGGATACCATAGCAAGACATGAGAAAAAATCCTGAAATTTAGGTAAATTCAAACAGGCTTACACATTTTAAAAAAGAAGGAGAAGAGGGGGGGGGGGGGGGGAGGAGGAGAGAACCATGAGATGACAAGCCAAACCCCTGTGCCACCTGAACCAATCTGCAGTCTGAAGGATGCTGTCCGGGGGTTCACACAGGTCCTTGAAAATCATTAAAGTCCTTAGTTTTCATAAAAGAAAAAATAAGTACTCAGAAAGTCCTTAAATTCTGAAAATGGTGTCAAAGTCCTTAAAAAGTCCTTAAAATTGGTGTTTCAATTCAAACATTTGAGATACAAATCTTCCAGTTGCACACTGGATAACTGGCACTTTGAATGCAATAACTGAACTTTTCAGAGTGAATTTATTATGTTTTGAACTCTGGTTACAGAAACATCCAGTTTCAACGAGTGCTGCACACCACTTGTATAGTTGTAATATTTCTTGCACATGGGTACTTGATTTTTGAGTGCTGCATGCATGGAATATTTCTTGGTCGCAGGCACACAGGTCCTTAATCTGTTTACTGTGAGTCCTTAGGAAATCCTTAAAATTAGTGTACAAGACTGTGTATGAACCCTGTCTGTCAATGAATTCAATCAGTTCATCATAACAGAACTTGACCTGGAATTCATCAGGAACACAAGAGGAAGTAGAACATTTGTCTCTGAAAAGCATAGTTAGACTTAACTCATTTGTTCCGCCGCAATATCTGTCAATACCTTTTAGTTTTAATCCAGCCTGATCAATGCAGGGAAGGTACACCATTATAACCATCATCACCACCACCACCACCACCACCACCACCACCGCTATGGCTATCGCCACCAATGCTTTTGAGTTTTCTTACAATTTTTTTTTAAACAGCAGAGAAAATGTGGGGGGTGGCAGCAGGATTTGGAACAAAGTTAAGATATGGCAAAAAATAATAAGATAAACTTGTATGCTGCCAAGAAGCCCACATTAGAAACAGTAAAGAAACACTACAGTAAAATTTTTTGTTTTTGTTTGTACTGATCTTTCATGATCTCCTTCACCAGGCATTCCTACTGTCCACCAACCACTGTGAGACCCACGGCACCTGCAGCAGTTGTGTAGATGGTGTAGATCCCCTGTGTGGTTGGTGTGTGATGGACAACCGCTGCACCCTCAAGTCATCCTGTCCCACCTCTGAGTTCCAACCCAGCTGGTTGTCAGCAGCCCAAGACACCTGCTTGAATGTCACAGATGTGTCACCTCAGGTCATCAGCTACCAGTCTCTGGGACAGTCCTCTAGCACGGATCAGGTAGGACATTGATAGGACAGCTGTAACATTGATTATCACTGAAGATCAGATCCTAGAGGAAAAACAACCAACGTCACAAACATTGAAACTGAGAAAATGAATGTGTAAAACTTGGAAGTTCACAACTTCTTTCTTGCAACTAAAAGGAAGATTTCTAATATTTTGAATGTTGTATGTGACATTTTGAGGTTTTGTCATGAAAGTGGTTCCCTGGCTCCTGATATCATTATATTATGCATCATTCCAGTCAGGTAAAGACATTTTGAGACATGTGTTTGTGATGTAATTTGTATGTGTTTTAGCTCTTTTGCCGACCTAACTTAAGCCCTCATTTTCTGAAGAAGACAAAATTCCACATGAAACAACTTAGCAAATACACCACGATTTTGTGACTGCAGCCCTTTGTTCAAACTTGGGTTTTGCAGAGACAATGCTGATGTACCAAACTTGTACAGGGAAAACCACTTTTGTAGTCACTAGTGACCAGTGATCTTCAGTTGTCTCCATTGAAAACTCATGAAAATGCTTCCAATATTGATTCTGGTTGTAATAAATCAAAACTGAGAGAGTCACATGTAAAATAAGTGAAAACCTGACAGAAATGAACTTCAAGAACAGTTAAAGTTTTTATGATGGATTGGTAGACAGGTTTTTCTGACTTGAGAGGAATCCCAGGATCAGTGCATTGCCAAGGATAACTACATGTACTGTGCAGGTTTGTTGTTGTGAAGAGATGTGCAATATTTGATGATCCGATGGACTGTTATTTAGTCTGGACCGCAGATGTAGAATAGATAGTTATGTTGACAGCAGCAACAACAGCAACCATAACAGCCACAAGCAATTGTTCAATCAAGAACAATGTTGACAGAACCATAGACATGCCAGGACTTGATAGTTGTGAGATCTCAGTGGGTTCTGGGCGAACATTCTGATGTTATGACCATCCCAGCACTGTCTGAATATCGGCAAATTGTACATCTGAAATAAACTCCTAATACATTGAAAACTTTCTTTAAATCCCTTTGCACTGCAATCCTGGACAGCTGCCTGATATAAAATTTTGATCTTCCCCAAAAGGCAGCAAAGAAATTGCCTGTTTTTAAAAATTAATAAAGAATTTTTTCTTTCAAGATGATAAAAGAGTTGGTGGTTTCTTTGAAGACCAAGCTTGGAGGAGGGGGGGGGGGGGGTAACTTGACATATCTTATAGGTTTTTCTTTTACGTTCTTGTAATTGCTGAGAGTGGAGATGAAACGCCGACTTTTAATTTACAGGTGCTCATTTCAATCCTTGACAGCACATGTTGGCACTTGCAGCATTGATAATGAAATGTTTGCATTTAAGATCAGTTTAACTGGAGAACGGTCATAAAAACTAGATCAGAGCGTTTGAATTAGCTTGAAGTGTCGGGTACTGGGGGGTACTGGCAGCAGCTAGACGAGCAGCCTTTCATCTAAACTTTCAAGTATTCTGAGAAGATGCACGGTTGAAATTATGCTGATTGATGCCAGGAAATGGCAACATTTTTGTTACTGAAATTTTCAGGTGTAGGAGAGTTGATAGATAAACATTTGTTGTCTTTAAATAAATGATCCCTGGTGACGTCAGCAAGTTGTGGATCACATCAAGGATGGGATTACTTTAAACCACTTAAACTTGAAACTTAAAACTGACAAATCAAAGTCTGGATGTGGAGATGGAAAAACTAACAAATCAAAGATGTCTTCAGATCTGGTTACAGTTAAATAGCTTTGAGAAAAATTGAACATTTCATGGCTTATAAACGTCAGCTGAAGAACTGTCTTCTTACATTCTGAATATCCACAAATGTTTCTGCTTGCCTTCTCTATATATATTTAATAAATTTATTTGGGTATGTGGGATTCAGTAGAATATAGATATGAAATAAATGTCAAACTCTAACAGCCTGATTGTTAATGGAACCTAAATGTTTCATTTTTTATTATTTTAAGTGAATGGATACTGAAAGGCAGTGGGTCACAATGGGCCAAGGTACAAGTTACAAGATAGATTTGGATCAACAAGAAATGTATTTGCACAACTTTATGGGAGTAGGTGTGTGTTAGAAAACCATTCTTTGCTTCACTGTAACCTAGTAAATAGTTTAGTTTGGGTCAGTGTAATGTTTCAGGTGTTGGATTATCCCAGCACTCACATTCAGATCTTAAGCTAAACTTCACCTTCAATTGTTTCAAACTTGAATGAGAATGACATAAATATCATTATTTTGTGATGTACTTTTCTAGGTATTGAAGTTCTCACTAGAATCAGTGCGCCTGACCCCTTCCAGCAGCTTGGACTTGAGCTGTCTGTATAAATCTGGAGATTCCCAGCACCAGACTCAGGCATCCATCCAGGCAGATCGTCATGTCTCCTGTCCCTTGCCCCAGGCCAGCAAGTTGTCACAAATCCCCCAGGGTAAGGGTGAGTAAGGTTGATGTTGTGACTAAATGTGAGTGGCTCTAGCACCTGAACTTCATCACATCTCCATGCACAGTCACCACTGTGTGGCGCAAGTGTGTGATGTGTGATGGCTGAATATTTGATACCACCCAGTAACTAGGTTTGGTGTATAACATACCCTTTACACCACAGTAACCAGTGTGTGATGTGTGATGACTGAATATCTGATACCAGGTTGGTTGTATAAAAGACCCTTTACACCACAGTAATCACTGTGGCAACAAGTGTGTGATGGCTGAATGTTTCATACCAGAGGAACAATGTTGAGAGTATAACTTACCCTTTACACCACAGTAACCATTGATGTTGTAAGTAAGACAGAAGTTGGCAGAAAAAGAAAAAAAAGAAAAGGTTGTATTTGCAGAGCTGTCCAGGTGTGAGCAGACATTGGAAAAGATGACATGACTAGAATATAAGTGTTTTTTAAACAGACTACCAAGTCGTGTCCAGCAGTACACTTGAAAGGCTCCTGTTTGGAGTTTGTTGCCGCAGGGATCAGGGCCTGTCCGTATCCATCTAATGTCATATTATAGTAGTGTATGTCTTAATACTTCCCTCATCACAAGAACTGTCTACACCACTGTAGCATCAATCTATTGGTATGGCATGATGCAGTTGTCCACACTTATGTAACCTCTGCACTGGCCTGAGGCCCATGAAATTGATTTGAAAATTGCCTGTGTCACAAAATATACAGTGCCTTGTTTACAGCCCATAATCCCCAGTGGTAGGTGTGGCAGTTTGTACACTATAAAGTAACACTGTCTAATCCCACCCTACTAACTATTGCCCCTGACATAGCACACTCATACCCTGCTCAAGAGAGCAAAATCACACACCACAGTAACCCCTGATCACATTGAATGCTGACTTTACACAACAATATCATGAAATAATAAAACACAGATTATGAGTGTCAACCCATGGCTTATACAGTATTGCACAGAATAACACTGTAGTACATTAGTGTACAGAACATCATGAGTCAAGCCAAATAAAGGATCTCTGAATATGTTGTAAATATTGCTGAAACTTTTTGTTTTGGTTAACTTGATTTTCTTCTTCTTCTGCGTTCTTCATGTCAGACAGTTTATATCAGGAGGCCGGTAGCCTTTATGAAGGACGCTGTGCTCCTGAGTTCCTCTGCTGTCCCATATAGCTTAGTGTGTAGTGCCGCACCTCGGGGCCAGCTGTTTTCCCTCTGTTGTCTGTATAGGGGGCATTGTTGGAGGAGGTTAACTTGATGAAAATGAAACATCCTGTTGGTGCTGCCACCTAGATTTAATTGGTCATTGCTTATTGTTTTGTTACACACATTTCCACGATTTCCACCATCTGAGAAACATGGTCATGTAGTATTTGGTGCAGTGTAGACAAAAAGAAACATTGGGTGAGGAATCTGAGTGTTTGTAAGAATTTAATATTGGTGATTTTGGTTCAGCAAAGGTTAAAACTGTGTCCAGGTGCCCAGTGAGTGGATTCTGGTTTTAGTATGACCAGCCTGTGTCTGTTGGTCAGTGCAGCAGCCAGCCAGGGGTTGTTGTAACTTTCAAAACACAGACTTAATGAACTTTCCTAACATTTTATGTGGCACTAAATTTTCAGATCACGAAAACGTGGCCGTCCATTTTCATGTGAAAGGAAAGTCCATCGTGACCAGGAGTGTGTCCGTGTACGACTGTGGCGCCCACAATTCGTAAGTTCAGCTGGTCAGAAGAAAAACACAATCAAGACCCGTTGTGATCTGAAATGTACAGGAAATTTGTTCCCTTAACAGTTACTCTTACACATCATCTGTTAGATCATTTGACTTTATTTTACACTCTGAATATGCTATTTTTGATATTATAGTAAATAAATTTATCTGTGTGTGTGTGTGTGTGTGTATGATTTAGTATGGGTATGAAGTAAATTTTGTAACACACTTAGAACCTGGGCATTGACAGGCTGGAGCAATATTTTAATGCAAAGTATTATTATTATTTTTACTATTATTTATGAGAGGAAAGTTTATCAGATATTTCCTGAAGAGTTGTTTTGCCTTCCAAACAAAATAATGGCTGCGGAAATTCTTTTTTCTTTAAAATTCAAACCTAGAGGCGTAGAAGTTGTATCTTTGCAGATATGCTCTGGAAGATGACAAGTGTGAAATGATGATATGTACTTTTATTTTGTTTCAGTTGTCAAAGCTGTGCCAAGAGTACATTTGGCTGCAAGTGGTGCTATAAATCTGGCAAGTGTGTGGAACCTCGGGCTGGCTGTGCATCCAAAGATGGAACCAGTGTAAGTCAGTTGTGTCCAGATACCAACAGGATCTGGAGAGCAAGAAGAATAATTATCCATGTTACACTGTCCTGTTGTTCTTGAAGACCAAGGGATCCCCTTCTCATGAACTGAATTATAAACAATTGAAAGTTGTGAATTTCTAAATGTTCAGCACTTGCCTACGTGAGTGACAAATGCAGTGAAAGAAAGTTTTCATTTGCCTTTGAAAGTGATTCCTGAGGTAAAGGAGACAGTGTCATATGGTTGACCAGCTTGTCTTGGTGGTCTCATCTGTCAGGTAGAGATCTTTATTTCACGATGTTTCCTGCCCTTGGCATTTTCACATCATTTTATCATTTTCTCTGTTTTGTTTTTGTTTCTTGATGTCTTTTCCTTGTCTTCTTCTTCTTGTTCTTCTTTAGCCCTCTAAAGGGCAGTCATTGTTGCAGCCCTGAAAAGGGCTGCTAGTGTTCTGTCTGAGCTGTGTGGTTTTGGATGCTAATGATGATAATCGATGATAACATGCGAAATCTCCAATCATGTCTAGGCCCCCCTGATAGACACACCAGAGAACTGTCCACAAATCTGGACACAGTCCAAGGACTCCGGGATCCTGGTCCACTCAGGTCAACAGAAACAGATAGCTGTCCGTGTGAGGAATTTGCAGGTAGGTCAGAGACAGATTGTTAGAAATTTGCCGGAAGTTTTCCTTGCCCTTGTATCTCACAGACTGACAAATAGAGCTGTATTGTGGTTGGTCACTGGATGTTTGAATTCTACAACTGTCCATTCAAATCCTTTGTAGATCCTTTATGATGTAAATGTTGAAAAGTTTTCTAAAGCCAGATGTTTGTTGATGAAGTTTATTATTTGTTTTTTTCCATGGAATTGTTGTGAACTTTATTTGTGAATCCGGGTCATTTGTCTGCGGATGAGAAATTCCTTATGTTTACTTGTGTTATTTTTGTTTTCAAAGATCAAGTTGCATAATTATGGAAAGCCAAACAGAATTTTGAGAATTGGCATTGTAAATGATTGAGAACAGTCTAAAACATGCCAACCAGCTTAAGAAATGGACTGATCTGTAAATAGATGGACAGAAAAACTCTTTGATGGAGAATGGAAAGATGAGATAAGCTTTAGACAGCAATAAAGGTGATGACTGACAAATCCATGCAAATGACCACAATTGATGATTTCTGTGTTGTATCTCCATAGGCTGATCAGAACTCCAATGTGAAATGTTCCTTCACTCACTCTGGTAAAACCCAAGTTGTGAGTGGGACCATATCTTCATCCAGTCTGGCTTGTGAATCTGTCAAGGTACCATTGTTTAAATTCATTATGTTCTCGTTCATAACCTATTTATACATACTTTCACCATTGCTTGTATATAAATTTCCACCCGAAACCTGTGAAAGAAGCCAAGCCGATTTAAAATGGTGAAGTGAAATGTGAAAATATTACTATTGTTTACAATTATTTGTTAGAAACTGCTTCAAATGTGACCATTTAAAAAAAAAAAAAAAGCGCTATTATAGTGACATACATCAAATATGGAGCACTGATCTCTAGAGAGTTGACTAGATCACATGGTCATGTTCTGCCCAGACTGTAACACTTACCTGGAATTGACATATGGGCTACAAATTTCACCCATTCCACTTTTGCTCTATTGAGATAAAGACATTTATCTTTGTGGATTGTTGGCAGTTTGAATGGAAAATATAGCAATGAATAAAGGGAATTCTGACTTCAGCCATTTGTCTTTGGATTTTCATTGGTCTTGAATTGGGGCAAACATGACAATGGAGGGAGAAAAAGATAGTGTCTCTGTATAAATGGCTAACTTGTAGTCATAATGGATGAGTATAAGGCAGTTCTCTGACCAGGTGACTCTGCTGAAGTCATTGAAAAGAAAGAAGGCACACACTGTTAAACAAAGTTAGAAACTGAGAGATCAGTTGGTTTAACCTCATTCATTTTCAGCTGAGCTTTGAGGGAGAAAGTCCATACACAATAGCGGACTTTAAAGTGACCTGGGGCCCTATGGATCTGCCTTTGGACAATCCCAGCGGGATACAAGGTCAGTGAACTGAGTAAACATATGGCGAAAAGGTTGAATGTGGCAAAGTTCCTTGTAAGGAACAAACAATACAATAATACAAAAAAATTGTAGAAATGGAAGGAAGAAGTTAAGTGAACATAGGCCAGAGATTGAACTGAAGTATACCTGGCAATTCATTGGCTCAATATTTGTCTCCTTAGCCAAACATAACCCGTGATTAAAACTACGCAAAAGTCAGCAATGATGAAATTTCTGAAAGTTGTCCATTTTTATAGAGTCAGTTGAAAAGTTGACATGGTCAGTTGTGTATGATTTTGTACAGACAGTTCATGGCCTAGCTTTATGATGATTGGTTCAGAGCCAAAGATGTATGTGAATATAATTGTACACTTGAATATTTTGTCCACCAGTGTTGGATATTAACATTTTCAGTCCTTTTTCCATTTTAATTCCACCCGCTAAGTATATTCTGGCTATATTTTAGTGCTGATGCTTTTCAGGCTTCACTATCTAACATCAGACCAAAAAAAAAAACAGCAAAACCTTCCTGATGTAGAGAAATTAAAGATCGAGAAAAGTCATCTCTCATAATATTGTTTCCTTACCCCAGTGCGTATCTACAAGTGTATGCATATGGTGACCTACTGTGGTCAGTGCCTGTCCATGGATGCCGAGTACGAGTGTGGCTGGTGTGAGGGTGGATGCAGTGACCCCAAACAATGTGAGGGCAAGTGTACGCTACAGAAACATTGTCAAAACAACTGGTTGGATCGTGCAGCTACATGTGCAAGTCCTCAGATAACTCGGGTGAGTATGCATGTTTTTGCCTTGAGTGTGTGTGGTGTTTTGTTTACAGCCTTCTAACAACTTCCTTGGTATGCGAATATCTAGGGAAAAATTTTGTCTGGCAAAATGCAAATATTCAGACGACACAACTCTTAATAAAACTTAAATGTTTACTTCATGTAGCCTTTTTCATGCAAAGCAAGCATTACTGTGATAGTCTTATACAGATGGTCTTACATTGCCAAATAGATCTCTTCCTTATTTTTAATGAAATTTCCCATATGTTGGGTAGTTTAATAAGCCAATCTTGAAAGCTTCTAGACAAATGAAAGTGTAAGAACGAAAGAAATCAGGTCAGTATCTTTGAATTTTGTACTGTGTTTTCTGTTCACTATGAGAGAGCCATAACTGGAAATGGCATATTTGTGAGTGGACAGCAAGGAATTGGTAGTATGTCACAGTCAGCCAATCACAGCCATCCAATGTGATCAAACTGAGCTAAATGATGGGTGGGTTTCACAATGTCAAATTTTTTACTTTTTAGATTAGGTTTACTTTTGTTTTCTATGAACAGAATGGTAAATTTTTGTCCCAAAAATTATTTTGTTGGATTTTCTTAAATTTGCTGCCAGTGACATTTTACAGATTCTTTGCCATGGTCTCATATTGGCTATTCATGAAGCGATTTTGGACATTAAAGTGCAAATTGATATATACCTCAGATTCTTATCAGTAAAGCATGTCTTTGTCTAGAATGTTGATACAATATAGAGCTATAGACAGTGATCTCTTTTTCCCTCTCTCTCCATGTAACAGTTCAGCCCAGCTACTGGTCCCATCAAAGGTACCACAATGGTGACTGTGACAGGCATCAACTTAGGCAAAACTTACACTGACATCACAGCTCAGGTGGCTGGCAAACCCTGCACTGTCAAACCAGATCACTATCAAGCTGCCACTAGGTGAGAATTTCATCAGGCCCAGGGAGAGTTGAAGAACTGAGCTGGGAGTTTGGGTCGCTACTCTTTTTTTTTTTTTTTTTTTTTTTCCTGAGATCAAAGAAATATGCTCCATAAAGGTTCCAGGTTCATCATTCTGTCATCTGTTTCTTCATTTTTGTATGACAGAGACATGAAGCTGAAGAATCTCACAAATGTAAAGTTGATATTGGTCATTTTTAACTTAATGTAATGTTACAATATCTTGTATTCACTTCATTTTAGTTAGGATTTGAAAAAAAATGTTTTGATATTTGAAACTACAGGTGCATTAATTTTTGTAATGCTGACCGACTTTCTTCATTCTCTCACATATTGCCTGTTTTCTTGTGGCCAGGTTTTTGTGTGAAGCAGGTCAAGTGGATGTAGAAAGCAGTGGCATTATCACAGTGGTAGTTGGCAGTCAGTACACGGTCAAGTCTGACTCAGAGTTTGTCTTTGTGGTAAGGCAACACTTGCACTTGCTACATCCCTGTCTACTTTTGTGTATACTAGATTACTAAAGATTTTAACTCAATGGCTTCTGGCAATTGTCCTGTCGCAAGCACGATCGTTAGCTAATCTGTTTGAGTAAATTTCTTTCGTTGAATATATAAACATTAGATTAGGCCAGTATCAGACTCAGAGAGATTTGTGGACTTTGGAAATTACTTTTTTGATGAAGAGTTGCCCATGGAGTCCTAGATATGTATAGAAAGAGAAATGAATGAGATTGTGTCTTCATGTCTTTCATTTCAGTGTGACAGGTCTCTGGATTATAAATCATGTTGTTTTCCCACTAACCTGAGAATTCCTTTTGTGGTATGTCACATTGCACATGCATGAAATTTGAAGAGTGTCTGTCAAAGGGAATGTGTGGATTCAGTTAACATTTCTGGTTTTGCTAACTGCCATGTCCTATTCTAGGACCCAGTTCTGACTTCATTGGTGCCCAAGGCAGGACCTAAATCAGGGGGCACAACTCTGACCTTGATTGGTGACCACCTGGATGCAGGCAGTGATACCAGCGTCAAGATGGAGGGAGGCATGTGTGAAGTATTGAAGTAAGTCTGGCATTTAGTGGTGGCTGACGACAGTGACGACACACCATTTTGCCTCTTGCAAGATGCTTGACTCTCATGCCAAAAGTACCGGGTTCAAATCTTGGTTGGTGCAGGCATTTTAGAATTTTGAGATTTTTCTCATATTTTCCTGTCCCTGATCCTATTGTAGGTAGGATCGAGCGCCTAATCTTTTCGACTCGGATAAGGATGAAAAATTTGGAGGGCCTTTGTGCACATTGCACATGTTAAAGATACCTTGGCAGTTGGAAAGTATGAAGAGCAGGCTATACAAGGCCACTGCCCAGGCAAAATTCTAAAAAACTGATCCTTACCACAACAAAAAGAAAACAAAAGTGATGTGTAAATGCCAAAGGCAGCGAACCTCCTAAAATAAAGACCTAAACAGGTGACGACACACCAAGAGTTTTGAAATTGAGAACCTACAGAGGAATGACAATTCTAATTGTAAAGTTTGGGCTCTTTGTAAGCCATTCTGTGTGGAAGATGAAATATCGAGTGCTACTACTTCACTCTAGTGGAGAAAATATGAATGTGTAGAATGCCTGTGAGGTGGTGCTGTAAGCTGGTAGTTAATCTCATGATCCTAGGCATGGAATTTTTTATTGCTTGTTTTGTCAGTGGTAAAGGAAATATTTGATAGTCAGATAAAATTTGATAATAATAATAATAATATATTGCATTTATATAGCGCCCAACCCCGTCGATGACAAGCTCTGGGCGCTTTAACAAACTCTTACACACACACACACACACGCATACACAAAAGAAATTCAAAAATATTTACTATTGTTGCTGCCGAAAAACACCTAGCCTAGTTTGTCTGAAAGAAATGGGTCTTCAGATGGCGTTTGAAAGAACCAATGTCATTAATTTCCCTGGTTGTCTTTGGAAGAGTGTTCCAGATGGTAGGGCCAAGAAATGAAAAGGACTTTTCTCCTACAGTGGACAGATTCATTTTAGGTACTTTCAATTTTGTAGTGTCAGATGATGATCTTAGTTGACGAGATGGAACATAGTAATCAGTTAAATCAACTAGGTACGATGGAGCAGTATTATTGACACATTTGTGACAAATGGATGACAATTTGTACATTATTCTTTTCTCGACTGGCAGCCAGTGCAAACTCTGCAGAAGTGGCAGTGCTGAATCTCTTTTCTTTTTCTTCAAAACAAGTCTCGCTGCATTGTTTTGAGCAATTTGGAGTTTTCTAATATTTTTTTGTGAAATTCCAGCCAAAAGGGAGTTGCAATAGTCAAGCTTTGAAAGTACAAAAGAATTTACTAAAACAGCCGCAGTTTCAGTTGAAATAAGATGTCTGATTTTACCAATTTTCCAGATTTCCATGTATAGAATACGAATGAGGTGACTAACCTGAGATGACATAGAAAGATTTGAATCAATGTAAACCCCTAGGTTTTTTACTTTTTTTGAAATTTCTATTGAATTAGTGCCAATTATCATCTCAGTTCTGTCCACTTCTTGCAGAACCCGCTCACGGCCTAATAAAATAACCTCAGTTTTATCCTCATTTAGTGCCAGTTTGTTTTGGTTCATCCAGCTTTTAATTTCTGTTATACAGTTTCCAGCCTGCTGCAGAAGGCTGTCAACATCGCATGGCAAGGCAGAACTGTAGAGCTGATAGCCTTATAGAACAATGATCAAAGTATATTTAAAATTAAGTTTGTTTAAAAAAGTGTTTCATCTGCTAGAACATAATGCGCGGTTTAGACCCGAATGTCATTTGACAGAAATGTGGAAAAACATCTTTCACATTTGAGAATGAGGTTTTGAATGCAAATTTGGTCATGTAGTGATGAATAAATCATTGGGAAAGACAGATTTGAATGGATAGTCAGAAGGGTGTACAGCAAATGATATCACTGTCTGAGTATTGTGTTAACTCAAAGATTTTATTTGCCCTGTTAGACGTAACAAAACCACCCTGGAGTGCAAGATCCCAACCCAGCCAGGTAAGAACCAGGAGGTGAGGGTAGAGGTCAGCTTTGGTGGCTACAGGAAAGAGGTGCCAGAGGTCTTCACCTACAAGCCCGACCCCACCGTCTCCATGATTGAACCTCTCAAGACCATCATGAGGTAACCATTGCTCTCTCTTTCACTACTCTTAGTTTCTACAAGCGCAGTAACCTAGTTTATAACCGGCCTTACAAAAATACACTTTCCTCATTAACCTGATTCACTTTTTTATAGACACTTTGATAATTAAATACAGCATTGGAAAACCACCAAACTACCAAACGATGACACCGCAAGAAGAATTTTTTTTACAAAACATGGTTTGGAAAAGCTGGAGATGCTAGACTGTCAAATGCAGAGCAGAAAATGTAGAGTTTAACTTTGAAAATTGTCCTTGCTGAGCATAATATGAAAATATACCCAGAATTTTATGTGTCTATGACAAACTGTATTATTTGTCAGGAATTTCAGTGAGAACTGCATGTTTGTGGGTTTTGTGATTGTCTCGGAGTTGTTGGTGTAAAGTTTTACATCTTGCTCTTGTGGTTAGATTATCCCTTCTCTGAGTGACCCGATTTGCTTGTGATTACATTACCTGTACTGAGCAGTAAGCCAAGTTTTCCGAAAGACATTTCCTTATAATTTGACTTATATGCTGTGACGTAACAAATGACCTCATCAGGTAGAATGTTAGATCATAGTTTGATGTAAATATAAACATTGAAAATGTCGAGGACAGCCCTTTTCTGTTCACACCAATGTTTGTTTAGTTGTTTGTGTGTGTGAATGCCAGATTTTGCACCTGTTTGCCTTCTTTCCCCAGTGGTGGCACGTCCATAACTGTGCGAGGAGATGGTCTTAATCTCATTCAGAAACCTGAGTTCTTCACAACATATGGAGGAAAGTTCTTCAAAGAGGTAGGGTAATGGACTGCATTGTCTGGATTCATATATCATGAACATTTCTGGTTTATGTTAAAATAGTCACAGCTTTACACAGTATTGCTCTTGAAAGTTGAGAGAACATCTCCCAAAATGAATTCACTTGTGATTTCTCTCTCTCTCTCTCTCTCTCTCGCGCACTGACCCAATTCTTGACTAACTAAAATATGTAGTTTGATTTGATAGAAGATGTTCATAAACTCATGTGTGATAATTTTATTATTATACATAATGTGACTTTTGTTAAGTACATTTTTGTGGTTCACATAGAAAACTCACAGAAAATCTTTTGGGTGGCACCAGGGCTTGGAACAGTTTCTATTCACTCGGGGCTTGTGATTAACAGAATTGTTCTCCCATTTTTTGCCACATTTTAACTGGGGTTTACATGAGTTTGAAGGAGAAATATCGTTACCTCAAGTATTATAAATTGTATCTATCATAATTTGTTTGTTAATATTATATCTATTTTGTATAAACTGATTAATTTATGAAATTTTTCTCTGCCCAGTCCTGTGAAGTGATGAGTGTCAACATCATGGAATGTCGAGTTCCTTCTGTCTCAGCCCCATCTGTCAACGTAACCGAGACCAGTCCTCTAGAGGTACACTACGGTTTCAATATGGCATCAGTGATGTCACTGAAGAATGTATCCCATGATCCCACCTTCGGACCCCTGATGTACTACCCAGACCCATATGTGGCACCTTTTGAAGAGGATGGTAGGACTAAATCATTCCAGGAAGGAGATTGGTTGTCCATACATGTAAGTAATGTGTGTTGGCACTGAATATTGAAATATTTTGTTTTCGTCATGACCTCGTTCGTGGATTAGCCCTAGAATTACAGAAATCCCTAGAAAAGCCCTGGAGCTTGAAACATTGAAAAATGGGGGAAAATGTGTATATGTATGTAAAAAAAATAATGAATGAATGTTTTCTCTCTCATTTTTTTTTGCATTTAAGTAGCCCTGGAATTAACATTTTAATATTTTAGCTGTGGAAAAACCCAAGGAAAACCTTGTTGAAAAGGTGCAGGAACCTTTAACTGAGTGCATGATGTGTTGTGTATGTGTTAGCAACTGATTTAACCATGGGTCAATAGTTGAAATTTGCAGAGATTGCCATGCCATTAACCAGTGATTAACTCTTTGTGTGCCAATAGCCGGTGAATCGGTTTTTCTGCTGGTCACGTTTGTGCTAATCACAGCTGTATCGGTGTACAAAAATGCAAGGCTATTTTGTTTCAGGAAGAAAGAAAGTCCACTTTCTATTCGTAAATGTTGCTGTAGTTAGACTCCATTCATCTCCCCCACAGTTTTTTTCCTGTATCAGCAAACGTGGAAAAATTATTGGCACACAAAGAGTTAATAGCAAACTTGAAAAACAATCTGGTGTTAGTGAATATTTTCATTGCAATGTATCCTGTTTTGAGTTTTTATGTCGTCTTTACAGAATTTCTTCTTTCTGTAACATTCTAGTTTGATAGTTTCATATTTATTCTTGTGACAGTTCACAGATTTAAATTATACTTAACAAAACTCGTTCTTGTGCAGGGCCGTTTCCGTATGGTGAATGTGTTGATGGCCAGTGTACATGTGTACGTGGGTGACGAGTTGTGTGCTCAGACATCAGCTAGTGACCTGGCCATCACTTGTGAACCTCCTAAGACCACACCCAAGGGAACAGATGCCACTGGCAAGGCAACCATCACTGTGAGTAGATTTGTTTATCAACACTGCTCAAATGAGTTTTTGTTTGAGGCTCAAGATAAAGGCTGAATTAAAATGTGGCAATGCAAAAAAAAAGTAACACACACACAGAGGAAAAGTTATATGTCACAAAGACTTGTGTTTGAAACAGACAAGGAAGAAACTATACAATAAATATTGTAAGAATCAGAACTGGAAGGATAAAAACAAGTTTTTGGTCACTAAAAACCTTCTTTGGGTTAAAAAATAATGGTACAGTTAAAACAATATTGAAAAAAAAAATTTGCCAAAATGAATAAGTGAACACATAAAGGCCATGTATCTGTTGCTTATCCTTCCGCAAGGCAAAAGGTCTGTTGATGCTGGAAGACTTCATCAAGTTATATGAGAGTGACCATTATGGGATGGAACATCACAGCTTGTAGATATATCAGTGTGGTCTACAGTTGACAATTTTCCACAGTGAAATATGGAATAGTCTTTCATGCTGAGAATCTACAGACACTTAAAGAGAGCAAGGTCACTGTCACGAGTGGAGTGAGTGCAATTAAGGGGATTGCTACAGAGCGGGTGTAGAGTAAGAAGGGCTCACAGTAGACAAGTAAGTTAAGCGTGCTGTTGTGAGTAGTGGGAGGGTCTGAATGAGGCGAAAGCGCTGTATTACTATCACTGCAAGTTAGAAGGCCCTACGGAACGGACCTGTGAATAAGAGCCCATGGGGCGGACATAAGGGAAGCAGTCGAGAAGACTAGTGAGAGAGTCTTTCCAGTGATGACTGGTATGTAGAACGTTGATTGATAATTATGATTGATGTATTATATTATATTCGTCTATTACCATGATGTAAATAAGTATATGTGAGGAATGTGGAAGTCCTTGATATTGGATATAGCAATGTGCGCCATGAGCGATAGATGAAAGTGAGTTCATGGATTTGTAGCGCGAGTGAGTAGTGTGTACTCCGATGGAAGTGTGTTACCGTAAGATGTGTGGTGAGTGAAAGGTGAACTAGTGTGTGTACGCTTCATGGGTTGTAAGGAGAGGTGGAGTGAATAGAAATGGTAGGGTATTATACCAATGTAATGTTATTCTTGTAGGTGTCGAGGACGGGCCGCAGAGCCACCTCGATGAGCACAGGGGATAGGCCAGCATAGGGCCGGAGGCCACACATAGGCCAGAAGTGAGGCTGTCAGTGCAGGACAGTAGGGCACATAAAGTCGTGGCAGTCAGGCCACGGACAGGGACGTAGATATGAGCGTGAATGTGATAATGCACTATTGCCATGTTGAGGGGCTAGTGAACTAATAATGTACTGGTGAAATGATAATGTCTATTGAAATGATAATGTGTTATTGCCCTGCTGAGGTGCTAGGGGAATGCTAAGGTGTATGACAATAGGAAGGTGATATTGAGAGACTGCGGTGCCAGTAAATTATTAATGTGCTATTAAGACCCTGAGGGGAGAGGCTGAGCCCGAAGTGCATTCAGGAGTAACTACCGGATTGTGGATCCGAGGGAGAGTGTGTGTGAGAATAAGGCCGTTGTACGGCAGTTGATTTCAATAATATAATGTATGTCATTGCGCTATTATTTGTATAATTATGGTTAATAAATGTGTGAGTCTGATGGATTGTTCTGTTAAGTGTTAACTTGGTTGTTCGTGATTGTTGTCCTGTCATAACTTATTACATCTCCCAGTCTGGGATTTGTGACACTGGGGGCTCGTCCGTTGTGACACTGGGGGCTCGTCCTGTTTACCTGTGGTCATTTTGACATTGTGTATTCGTTATATCTAGTTGTTTTTCTGTTGTGCTAGGAATTCGTGCTGTTGTCTTTGTTCGTGGGATGAATGGAAATTTCATGATGGTATGATTTATGTATGTTTATGAATAATAATATGTATTGATGCATGTATTTTGATGAATATGTATTAATGTGTACTTAAATTTCTGCAGAGTGTGTGTGCCAGCCTGAGGAGTCAAGCGGCCAGAGCTCCGATTAAGGGGAGGAGTTAAACTCAAAATTCGAAGTTAAGTGAAACTGAAATTTTGTACCCTGGATCGGGGGCTGTTCCTTTAATCTGTCTTTTTCTCTGTTTTTGCTGTTTTCGTTTGCTGTGTTGAACCTAGTTTATCCTTTAAAAAAAAGGTGTGATAAACTTGGAACTTCGTTCATCACGGTGAACATTCTGTAGGGCTTTGTTAGTGTTTAGTTGTAGCGTCGATATCTTCTCTGTTCCGCAGGAAGACGTATTCTCTTGTCCCTCTTTCTACCTATCTATAGATACGTTCTTTTTTTTCAGACTCTGTTCTTGTTCGTACCGTGTAGTGTAATCGGCGTAGTTAGGTTGCATTCTTTTTTCCATTATATTTTCTTTTTTAGGTCTTTGTCCTAGTCTGGTTCGTTGTCCTTGACGTACTTGTGGTCCTTCTACTGTATTTCTTCATTCTTGTCGTTTCTATTTTCTTTTATAATTAATAGTGCTATACATTTTATAGATATAGAATTAGTTGTGCTGTAAAGGTAAATTTCTGAATTGTATTTGAGACAACTGGGTATTGTTATATCTGGTGTGATCTCAGGTCTCTGGTCGTATCGTTAGTGATCATACCGACAGGTTGGTCATCTTATAATAGATACCATAACCATAAATCTGTGAAATGGCGGAACTCCAACAACTAATGAAGTTGGGTAAGGAACTTGGCCTGGAGGGAGAAGAGCTACGCGGCTGGATTAAAGAACAGCAGGCAGAAATGCGCGATGAGCGTGCTAAGGATAGAGAACAGGAAAAAAAGGATAAGGAAGAGGAAAGAGAGTTTAAGTTAAAGGAGTTGCATCAGCAACAGGAGAGAGAGGCTAAGGATAAGGAACAGGAAAGGGAGTTTAAGTTAAAGGAGTTAGAGGCTCAGCAACAGGAAAGGGAGTTTAAGCAGCAGGAGATAAGGTTAAAGGAGATAGAGGCGCAAGTAAAGATTGCGGAGTTAGAACTCAAGAGGAATACGCCAACGGAAACGGTTGAGCGGCAGGTACACAATAAAGGTGGCGTTAGGATTAAGCTCCCTACGTTCGACGACCGGAAGGACGACATAGACGCCTTCCTTTACAGTTTCGAACTGAACGCACAATTGCAATGGGGGGAAAATAAGGAATTATGGGCCACGTACCTGGCGTCTCTATTGCAGGGGCGAGCGTTAACCTACTTTAAAGAGCTACAGCGCGAAGACGTGCAAGATTACGATAAGCTGAAGGCTTTGCTGCTTCGCCGATTTGCGCGTACCGAGGAATATTTCCGGGAGCAGTTTAGGCGAGCACGTGCGGATACCAGGGAGGACTTTGCTGCCTTCGTCGCGAGACTAACGGAGTATTTCGCGAACTGGGTAGACTTGGCGCATGTGGGCACGGATTTTGCTAAACTGAAAGACCTAATGATCCGTGACCAGCTGTACGCGTCGTGCCATAAGGATCTGGTGGCTTTCCTGAAAGAAAACGAACCCGCGACGGTGCAGGAGGCGTCTAAGTTGGCGGAGGCATACCGTACGGCGCATCCGTTCAAACCAGTCGCCAGGGCGTACGTCCAAGATGCTGGGTACGTCGCCGTTGTCGAAGGGTCGCCGGCAGGACTTAGGGAGAGGTCGCGTCAGCGTGGTGCCTATAGCGGGCAAGCCCAGGGGCAGCGTAGGGGCTATCACCAATCACCGGCATATGGATCCGGTAAGTTTGACCGAGCAGGAGGGCTAGGTCGCGGTAATGGCCGGGGGCGATTTGTGACCTTTGCCGATGACCGACGGCATAGGGACTCTAGTTCCGGTCGCGATGGGTCACGGGGACCCAGGCCTAGTGCAGCACAGGGAGCGGAGTGTTGGACTTGCGGACGCGTGGGTCACTTTTCACGCGAGTGTAGGGCCGCGAAGTGTTGGAACTGCGGTAGAGCAGATCACATCAGCGTGAATTGCCCTGCAGGTAGGATAGCGGCGAACGTGGACAGTAGCTCCAGTCCATGTCCCCCAAATAAATTTCATCATGCGGCTGCGTGTGTTACATCGGACAACGGAGGCGGACAGTATTCTAAGTGTCCCAGTTGTGAGAAGTTATTATCTTCCGGTGTTTTACCTTGTGGGAGAAAGATCCCCGTTATAAATTCATGTCATACAGGAGGTGGTCTTAGGGTTTATCCGGGGTTTGTTGGGAACGAACCGGTCTCGGTTTTACGAGATACAGGATCTACCGTTGTGGGAGTGCATAGAGACTGCATTCGGGATTCACAGCTTACAGGTGAGACTGTCCCGTGCATCCAATTTTCGGGGGCCATTGAGAAATTGCCCATGGCAAGAATAATGATAGATACACCTTTCCTTAGCGGGGAAGTCGAAGCAGTCGTTGGTTGTTTTCCAGGCGCCCAGCTCATCATTGGGAATGTATCACGGGTAGTTTCCCCTTCCGAGGAGAACGTGCAAGCATGGTCGCAATCAAAAGGTATTGACTTTTGCGCCGCGGTCGAAACACGTCGACGGGTAGCTGATAAAGATAAGATTAGACCTTTGGCGACGCCAGCGGTCAACCTAGATATCACGCCAGAGCGCTTGGCGAGACTACAAAGGGAGGACCCATCATTAAACCCATGTTTTGGGGAGGCGTGAACGGAGAAAACGAGGAAATATAAAAACGGGTCATCTTCTTTTTTTGTTCAGGCGGGCATTCTGTTCCGTATGTACGTCACAGTGGCTTCCGTTCAAAAGCAGGTCGTCGTGCCACGGTCGTTAATTGCTACAGTATTGCGTCTGGCCCATGATGTTCCATTAGAGGATCATATGGGAAGTGCTAGAACCAAGGAGAGAGTTCTGAAAGATTTTTATTGGCCATCGATACATAGAGATGTACGGCTATATTGTAAGACGTGCAGTGCGTGCCAAAAGACGACGCATAAGGGTCGTACACCCCAGGCTCCTCTTCAAAAGATCCCCACGGTTTCGGAACCGTTTAAAAAGGTTTCGATAGACCTTGTTGATTTAAGAGAAAGATTATCTTCAGCGCGCACTATAGCAGAAGAAGCTTCTAGTATCGCTTCAGCAAGAGCAAAGAACTATAAAGATAGAGGGTCCAAACTGAGAATTTTTAAGCCAGGAGACAAGGTCCTATTGTTGTTACCTACGGACCATAATAAGTTATTGATGACATGGAAGGGTCCTTATGTTATTGAGCGAATTGTTTCGAGGGTAGATTACGCAATCCACATTGATGGATCAGTAAAGGTTTTCCATGTTAATATGCTACGGAGGTTTCATGAGAGACCAGAGTATCTGTATTCTCATACTGGCATTGAAGGACATACCTAATGTCGTGTCATTCTTTGACGATATAGCATGTCATACATCGACATGGTCTGATCATATTCAGACACTAACAGTAATTTTTCAACGATTACATCATTTTGGGTTAACTGCTAAACCCGCAAAGATGGATTTGGCATGTCCAGAGATAGTATTCTTAGGACATATTGTGGGTAGAGGTGTTCAGAGACCTGAAGAAACAAAAATTGACAAGTTAGTAGGGTTGCAAATCCCAAAAACAAAGAAACAAGTCAGAAGCTTAGTGGGAATTTTAAATTATTACAGAAAGTTCATTCCAAATTTTTCCTCCTTGTCATCTTCTCTTACTGACCTTACTAAGAAGGGACAACCCGATAAGGTCCAGTGGACGTCTGAATGTCAGACAGCATTTGATAATTTGGTGACAGCATTATCATCGTCACCCATTCTGATATTACCCGATTTTCGATCTAATTTTATCCTCAGAACGGATGCGTCGGACTCTGGTGTCGGCGCTTGTCTTCTACAGGAGAAGAACGAATGTCTCCATCCTGTATGTTATGTCAGTAGGAAGTTATTGCAGAGAGAAAGAAAGTATTCTGTGATAGAGCGTGAGTGTCTTGCCATTGTCTGGTCCGTCCAGAAACTAGGACGTTATCTCATGGGACGAGAATTTTGTATCCAGACAGACCACAAGCCACTGACATTTTTGTCGAAGAATCGTTCGTCCAGCCCACGCTTGTCTAGATGGGCATTGGCTTTGCAGCCGTATACCTTCGTTATTCAACCAATTCCAGGAACCAGCAATCATATCGCCGACTACCTTAGTCGAGCCTAGGGGAAGAGTTCAGCAGCTTATACATCGGAGGACAGGAACATTGACAGGATCTGTGTGAATGAGTCGACTTTAAAATATTGACATTATAAATATGATATGAAGAATGGTTGATAGGTTGAGTGGTTTTTGATTCTGTATTAAGTATTGTGGTTAGTTAGCTATTGATGATGTGATACATATATGCATATTGCAGGGCATATTGATCCCCATATTTTCCCCTGATTTCGGTATTTTATATACTAGGGGAACTGCTAGGTCAGTTTTTTTTAGTGTAGGTATTGCTCACGCTCACTCGTTGACAGTCATCTTGATGCGATTTGAAATTAATTGCATTAATTTTTTTGGGGTGGGGGATGATGTCACGAGTGGAGTGAGTGCAATTAAGGGGATTGCTACAGAGCGGGTGTAGAGTAAGAAGGGCTCACAGTAGACAAGTAAGTTAAGCGTGCTGTTGTGAGTAGTGGGAGGGTCTGAATGAGGCGAAAGCGCTGTATTACTATCACTGCAAGTTAGAAGGCCCTACGGAACGGACCTGTGAATAAGAGCCCATGGGGCGGACATAAGGGAAGCAGTCGAGAAGACTAGTGAGAGAGTCTTTCCAGTGATGACTGGTATGTAGAACGTTGATTGATAATTATGATTGATGTATTATATTATATTCGTCTATTACCATGATGTAAATAAGTATATGTGAGGAATGTGGAAGTCCTTGATATTGGATATAGCAATGTGCGCCATGAGCGATAGATGAAAGTGAGTTCATGGATTTGTAGCGCGAGTGAGTAGTGTGTACTCCGATGGAAGTGTGTTACCGTAAGATGTGTGGTGAGTGAAAGGTGAACTAGTGTGTGTACGCTTCATGGGTTGTAAGGAGAGGTGGAGTGAATAGAAATGGTAGGGTATTATACCAATGTAATGTTATTCTTGTAGGTGTCGAGGACGGGCCGCAGAGCCACCTCGATGAGCACAGGGGATAGGCCAGCATAGGGCCGGAGGCCACACATAGGCCAGAAGTGAGGCTGTCAGTGCAGGACAGTAGGGCACATAAAGTCGTGGCAGTCAGGCCACGGACAGGGACGTAGATATGAGCGTGAATGTGATAATGCACTATTGCCATGTTGAGGGGCTAGTGAACTAATAATGTACTGGTGAAATGATAATGTCTATTGAAATGATAATGTGTTATTGCCCTGCTGAGGTGCTAGGGGAATGCTAAGGTGTATGACAATAGGAAGGTGATATTGAGAGACTGCGGTGCCAGTAAATTATTAATGTGCTATTAAGACCCTGAGGGGAGAGGCTGAGGCCGAAGTGCCTTTAGGAGTAACTACCGGATTGTGGATCCGAGGGAGAGTGTGTGTGAGAATAAGGCCGTTGTACGGCAGTTGATTTCAATAATATAATGTATGTAATTGCGCTATTATTTGTATAATTATGGTTAATAAATGTGTGAGTCTGATGGATTGTTCTGTTAAGTGTTAACTTGGTTGTTCGTGATTGTTGTCCTGTCATAACTTATTACATCTCCCAGTCTGGGATTTGTGACAGTCACTTCTCGTGGATGCTTCACTGGGAACATGTATCTTCAAAAGAATTCAGAAGTATTGAGAAAAGTTAGACACACACTCAGCCCTCCACCACCATTAATATTGTGTGTAAAAGTAAATGAGCCATGTTATCGTGCTGAGTATTACTTTTTAAAATTCTTTGTGGATTTGAAATGAATGAAGTTAAAAGTTGAATTTGACCCCAATCCACAGGTCAAAATTGGCAACATGAGATCTGTCCCTGGTTACCTGAGGTACTACTCACCTGTAGAGAACAACAAACCCATAGCTCTGGGGGTGGTGCTGGGCGTGGTTCTACCTATCATCTTCATTGTGGTGCTGCTGACCATCTGCGTGCTGCGACGTCACCGCAAACACAAGCCAGACCAGAACTACATCCCAGATGTACTGAAGGATTATGAGGGCAAGAAGGAGGGAGAAGAGGAAATGATAGGCATGGATAACCTTCCCATTAAAGTGGATATGAATGGGGGACAGATGGATAGAAACTCTGGTAGTTACATTTTGGCTGTCTCCTACAGGATAACGATAGTCTCCTTTAGAGAGCAAAATAATTATTGTCTCCCTTAGGCCATAGAATAATGATAATGATTGTCTCCCTTAGAATACCAACCCCCCCAAAAAAATTGTCTCCTTTAGAAAGCAGACTGGTACGGTCCCCTTTAGAAATTACTTTTTCAGACATTTCCTTACGAATTGTGTTACACAGTGTGAGGTGTTGCTTATGAAATCCAACTCTCATTGAGATGTAAAATTGTATGACTGGAGGAAGGTGCGGTTGCAAGAAGGCGTCACTGCAGGACTGAAAACAATATGTCAACTGACCAATCAATGCTGCTTTTTTTTTTTTTTCCTTCCCCCACCACTGTCAGCTGAGAGTCAGCGTAACTTGCCTTAATGCTGAAACTGATGAATAATATAGCACATTTTAATTTGCTGAGCATTTCAATTTCCAGTTTTCTTTTATTTCTGGCCATGGAATGTTTACATGAAAGCAAAATAATTTTTTTTTTTAAATCTCTTTCGTGGCCGGTCAAGAAAAGATTCACTCTCAATATATTTACCACATGATACATTTGATCTAAGTGGAATTTTGAATTTGTTGATTGTATCAAAATTTCATATGAGAATTATATTGTATTTCAGACTCCAGTCCTTACATCAATGAACTTCTGGGCAAGTTTGAAGAACCAGTGCTGAAGCAGAGCATAGCAGCTGCGCTCATTCCTAGGAGAAAGTTGGACATAGGAGATTTGGTAGGAAAAGGTAGGTGGTCACTCCTTGCAAATCTGGATACGGAGGTTTTGTTTCTGGATCACTTTGTAACTGGATGAAGTTATGTGTGAGCCATTTGCAACTGATATTTAAAGGTCAGAGAGGAATGAAGACCAATCTCTTGTCATCAGAAATTGGAAAATACATAGTTTTGTCAGGGCATATGTAGTGGGAAATCATGATTTTCTCCCGATGTGGATCTGAATATGAAGCTGGTAATTAATAATACTAATAATATTGTCAATAAGATTAATCCCACAACACCCACCCAAAGAGTGGACAAATTAGAATCTCTGTGGCATGCAAAACCGATTTTAATTGATAAAAAAATGCACACAAAAAAAAAATGCAGAGATTGGAAATATTTGTCATGAAAAATCATTTATCAGCAGAGTAGAAAGTGATCTAGAACTAGAGCATTGTGGGGCCATGTGGCCTGTTTCAAATACAAAACATAGTTCAGTAGAGAGTTACAGAGCTTTAGGTGTTAGTAGACAACAATGCATATAGTTGCATCTACTTCATTTTATGATTATGTCATGATCTCTTGATGATCAGGTTTGTCACAGGGTTCTATATAAGCCAAGGCTTATCTTGCGCTAATGATTTTTCCAGGACATTATGGAGTTGTGTACAAAGCTGTCTACAGTCATTCTGACACGGACAAGCAAGCGGAGGTGGCAGTCAAAACTTTGCAAGGTAAGTATTCATCTAATCTAGCCAAAAAAGGATCAGAGTTACTTTCCCCAGGACTGTCAGGACTGTATTGATAAACTTGACCACAAATTTATACAGAAAGGTGAAAGATTTCCTAGGGCATGGTCAACTTCATTCAGTTTAATAAAGAAGTTCATCTGTTATCTCCTGTGGATGGAAATTTTCTGCAGTTTATGTGAATATTGTGGAAATTTATGTAAGGGATGATTAACAGTCAAAGCTGTGGTAGATTTTGAATTTAGCTTGATGTTTGATGTGTATGTGTAGCTCAAGATAATCAGGATTTCCTTGGCTGTTTGCCTCAATGTGTTTAGTATACTACTGGCTGTCTACATAAATGATGATCAAATAGGTTGATTTACTCATTTTTCATTGGAGTTTTCAAGTTTGATAGTCAAGACTAACTCATGAGATTATAAAGCAGTACATAAGTGAAGTTGAAACATCAGTTAATGAGCTGGTGTATCTATGTTGTCCAGCTCGCAGGTCCGAGGCTGAAGCACTACAGCAATTCCTACAAGACGTGGCCATGGCGCGGGATCTGTCCCACCCCCATTTGTTGCGAATGGTGGGGGCAGTAGTCAGCGCTAGTGATGATCCCATCGTTGTGATGCCATTCATGGCTACAGAGGATCTGGGCACTTACGTGAGGGAGCCAGCAAAGGTATGGGAGAGCTAGGATATCTTGTTAAGCTCATCTTTGGCCAAACTTTGTGTAGAAATCTAAAGACTTCCCACAATCTCTTTGGTCATGGAGTAAATTGAAGATTTTTTGTTTCTGGGGGGTCCTGCCTAGGATTGTTGGTTCCCTAGACAGTGGAGTTAACAAGATTAGATACCCTTTCCATATAACTTAACTAATTGGCCTTTGCTTCATCACTTCTTGATTCTGACAATCCTTCCTTCTGTCGTCAGTACCATTATCTGTGGGAGTTCTGACATCAAAGTTATTCACAACATAGTGACCTTCACCCTCCCAATCATCTATCAATGTGCCATCTACTTGTCGGTGTAATACCCATTTACTTATCCGTCATACATGTGTCCATTGTATCAATGAGCCGCAATCACACACTGATGTACTCTCAACCTGCTTTGTGAATGTTCACTGACCTCCAGTTATTGTCTTTCAGTGGACATGCTCTGTGGTTGCTGTTCCTTCAGTGACATTCGGGCATTTCATATAGCTCCATCTTACCATACGTACAGTTGATTTACAAATTACGTCGTATGTTCAGACTTTGTTCTGCACTGAGTATATTTGAATGTTCTCTTTCCACAGTCATTAAGCCTGGCTGACTTGTTGATATACTGTAACCAGATAGCTGATGCCATGTCCTACCTAGAAAATCTTAGGATTGTACATAGGAATCTAGCAGCTAGGAATTGTATGTAAGTATACAGCACAGCCACTCAGCTGGTCACAGTTTGAACCAGTTCATTTACAGATGCATTTTTTTCAAATGTTCAGTTTGGACATTCATTGCAACGTTGTGTTTGATAAATGAGACTGCCTCAGC
Organism: Onchidella celtica; assembly: GCA_963931925.1. Taxonomy (NCBI): domain Eukaryota; kingdom Metazoa; phylum Mollusca; class Gastropoda; order Systellommatophora; family Onchidiidae; genus Onchidella; species Onchidella celtica. The sequence continues at coordinate 2,646,258 of OZ007572.1, forward strand.
AGTTTCAATGGGAGTTATGAATAGAACACGCAACAGAACAGCGATGTCCACTAACTATTGTCTGGGAATATTTCATGTTTGATCTGTAAGGGACCATTAAAATTTATTCATGATCCTTGGCCCCATGACCTTATCAGTGACTCTCTGAGGTTTTTTTTAAAAAAATCAATTTTTTTTTGCCTGTAAGTTTAAACTCTGTGGGCTGTTGAATTATGCACCCTTCATTGCCCAGCTCAGATGTAGCCAAAGTAAAGCAGAGCTTTGTTGATCTGGAATGAGAATTTTAAGTGGAATTATTGTTGGGAGAAATGTTGAAGTCAGTTGTTAACATCTTTTTTTTTCTGTCTATTTCCATGTGCAGAATTCTGGAGGAGGAAGGCAAGCAGGCGTCCATCAAACTGACCGACTATGTGGTCACTGCCAGTCTCTTCCCCAAGGAGTTTTATGTGGATGAGGATGGGACAACATCTGAGTTAGTGCGCTGGATGGCACCAGAGACAGTGGAGGAGTTTCTGTTTTCATCACAGTCGGATGTGGTTCGTGGACCGGGGGGGAAATTCTTGCTGTAATATTGTCATAGAGGAATGTTTCACATACATTTGTCCATGTGTTTATTTCATTTGCTGTAATTGTTGCTGGTTTGCTGAAGGGGTTGTTGTTTATATGCTTCATTTATGTTGTTCTCTTAAAACATTTCCTATTGACTTGTCATCCTGTTGCCAACAACAGTCTTGACAATTTAATTTAAAAATTTCCTCATTTGTTACTCTTACACGTGTTTGGTTTTGTGACGATGTAGGTTTGGCACCCAAAGTCAAATACAAGACATAAATGGTAATAGACATTATAGTGTGAATGAAAGGATTTGAACCCTGTTCTAACCCTGTGGATGTGTTAGACCCCAAGGGCTTTGTTTTTTTGCCATAACTGTGCAGAAAATTGTGTTTTCTTGTCTGAAATTTGGACTATCCTCCCAAAAATAGTATGAGGTAACCATTGGTTATACCCTTTCTTCACAAAAGTCATCAAGTGACCGACTCCTAACAATCATTTTGGTTTATTGGGTAGAATTGTGTATTCATCCAGTGTATTCCATTTTATTGTCCAGTGGTCCTATGGAGTTGTGATGTGGGAGGTACTAACTCGAGGAGTGGAACCCTACCCTAGCAGTCAGCCCAGTGAAGTGCTGGCTGTGGTCAAGAGTGGCAAGAGATTAGCCAAACCTAAACAGTGCCCAGAGAATGTGTAAGTAGAGGGAACTTGTAAATTTTTGTCTTCCATATCAATTTTCTCATTTTACAGGAGAGGGTCTCAAAGCTGTGGTCACTTTTTCTAATTCTTGGATATGGCCAAAATGATGCTGCTTTTAAGCTTCAAAACTATGACAGATATTGATATGTCTTTTGCTGAGGTTATAGATATGACAGTGATATGGTAGTGATAACTGAAAACCACCAAAGCTACCAATACGTTAGGACATGAGATGGATGAGGATTTGTTCACTGAGAACGAGATTTCATCTGTGGCAGAGACCAAAATCTTCTTAACATGACAGTTGTAAATCGGCCACACATTATGTACAAGTTGTGAACCGACAGTTTTCTGCCTGTCTCCCCTTTGAGTAAGAACTGAGACCGTGACTGATTTGGTTGGAATGATCTACACATAGCATGTAAGAATTTATTTGGCTTGTTTTATGGCACTAGCAATCTATCTTTGTTTCATCACTCCACTGCAGTCAGTTTCAGACATTTGTGTTCAGTGCTTGTTGGATATGCTAGATGTCATAGACACTTGTATTTGGAAATGTGTTTGAATCATTAATGTTCATTCAGCAATAACCAAATGAGGGCAGAGTTTGGCATTTTGGAGTTTGGACCAAGTGTTATTTCTTCCACCTTACATGTTCTTGCTCAGCAATGTCCTTGGCACCAGAATAAAATTTTTCATCTAATTTTTTCTTGACTCAGGTATCAGATCATGCTGACATGTTGGGCTTTATCCCCTCAAGACAGACCAACGTTTGTGCGCTTGATGGAACTGTTGGGGCCTTATGTAGGGGGAGACAACCAGGAGGGAGGCCAGGAGTCGCAGCCCTTGACAGCTTCCGTTGAAGTAGGGGGCGCTGATGAATACAAAGAACTCAATGGCTAGGAAAAACACAGAGTTTTAGGTTTTTTACAAGAAATTTGGCCCCAACTTGATCAAGACATGTGTTAACGCTGCTGCGTTAACTCAGCTGCAAGTTGTGGCCATCAAGGACCAAGATAGACTTCTTGAATAAACAACAACAACAACAACACCAGACTATCATGTCCGCAGGAGCATCAAGACATTTGACATGTTAGTATAAACTTCAGTATCTTCTCTCGAAAAATGCTTGAAAATCTGATGACAATATGGAATTACTGAAGGTTTTCAGATATTAGAGTTTATACTGATCTTTCCAGGAGTCGTTTTTACCCATCCATCAGTATTAAATTGTGAACATGACGATATAGGAGGTTTTAGAGTATCTTGCATTGGCATTGTATTATCTAACATCTGTCAGCCAATGTACATGGTGGTGGTTATGTGCTCATTGTTTTGCTATTGGGGAGGGGGGTTGGAGAAATGTGCACTATGAAAAAAGATTGAACATTTCAGAATTCAAGTTTGTTATTGCAGAAGTCATGTGGTCTAAACTGTTTCTGCCGTGAATTGAAATTGATTTATATAATTATTCAGATGATATCCAGAAACTGACAAATCCAAAACATCAGATGTGAAGACAAAAAAATGTGAGAATTGTTTGTACTCATAAACTCATTGACTGACGAAAAATAAACATCCTCTTTAGTGCAATAAATTCCTTGTCACATGATCAGTTTGTTGAGTGGGTCCATGTAGAGTTAGGTATGTGGATGTTTGTGGTTATGATAGGTGAACTTTGACCTGGTTGAGAGGCTGAAAGTGAGGATGTGTCTTTTCCCTTTGCTGAGTCAATAGTGGGAGAGTGAACTATTCATAAATAATAATGTTTTTTTTCTTGATGTGTGAATGACAGGATGATAGGTTGGGCCATGGTATGACTGACAGATGTGATGACCAATCAGACAAACTTGTAACCATGAAAATTGTATGGTCAAGGAAGAAAGGAGGGTACCAGATGGGTGAGGTTATGGTTGACTGATTGAGTAATCCCATTTCACTTTGATTAAGTCCTGACCATGTGTTTGATAGCAGTGCCCATGACAGAGGAACCTTCAGCTGGGCATCAACATGGCAGTACATTTGTTTCATGTGCACATCAAATTTTGGTTTATCTCTCATACTGGACATATACTTTCATTAACTTTCAACTAAATATTCAGATCTAGGGCATGAAGAGATGCAGTTGTTTGACATGGGTACAGAAACATTTGTCAATCTACATAGATAATAACCATCTCTTGCCTGAGGGGCAGGAGTCTCTAGTAATGTCTTGTAGAGAGATTTGTTTGTCTCCAGTCAAGTTTACAGTTTTCTTGTCCATCCTTTGTATGTTCCATGCCTGTACATAGTGTGACATCTTTGCACAAGCATTAGCAAGTGAATGACAGAGAGCAAGGGAGGGAGTTGAGCCATTGACTGACTCACTGTTTCATATTCATGTTGTATCCAGACCTTTTTGACAAAATAGAAAACTGGAATACAGTGTGTGTGTGTTGTGCACCAGAAGTTTATATGGATGGACTGTCCCCTTTGTGAGGAAGGATCAGGTTTGCAGAGGTCAGGTCACAACCTACTTAGTTGAAGATAGTTGCTCTAATGACATCCATACAGACTGGATTGTACTTTTGTTGGTTGTGGTTTACATTGGCTGGAGAATCATTCTCATGAATGCGTATGACAGATTGTAATGAGTGACTTACCACAGGACACTGTCAAGTGATCCCATTGTTGTGACAATGGTTGAGGAGTGGAACAAGAGTGGGTGATTGTTGTGTGAGAATCCCATGTCTAGTTCTGGAGCCTGAACACAGGTTTATGTTGTGGAGAACTTTGGATGCCAATGTTGGTGTTGACGAGAATGATTTTTGACTGTCAAATGTTTTAAGACAACAAAAATGTTTAGTGTCCTGTGTGTATTGATGCTTTGATCTTTGCTAGGACTTGTATATCTGTCAGTGCTGTATATATGTACAAAATACTCATCTCTGCCTTTTATGTCAGCTTGTCATGAGTTCAGTAGCCAGGCCATTTATCAACTTTGTTTGTGACCTGCATGTAGAGGGAGGTGTGTATATGACTGGGAGTGTGAGAGAGAGAGAGAAAGAGTAGGAGAGAAAGTGTCATATAAGAATGTTGTATTGAAATGTTATTGAAAGCATTATCAAAAATGCATATGACCTGATGTAGCCAACTACGCTTGAGTTGATGTCCTTGGGGGATGAAAAAAAAAAGAGATCAACACATTCATTGTTCAACTTATCCGTAACCATGACTAACTTTGCATGGGGGGAGGGGAGGGGGGGGGGGGGGCAGGTGCATCGGTGACAGTGTGCTACAGCTTTTAATCTTGACTTGCCACTTATAAAACCATAGACCAGATGACAAGATGCAATAATGTTTTTGAGGTATCCAATGAAATGACTTTGCTTAAAAATACCAGCCAGTCAAAACACCCACACGCCGCTAGCTTGATCACAGGCTTCTAGACGCAGTAGACTAGCCTATCGGCATTCCCATTTGCTGGGGGTTGGATGGTGGTATTTTTGAATTATGCATAGGAGAAGGGCTGAGAGGGAGGAGCATTGTCCACGACACCGTGTGTGTGTGTAGTCGTATGCACCCTCGTGGACCCAGTACCTGCGAGACTGTGCGTGAAAACAAAGAGGCATTGGAGCTTGAAAACTCTATGGTGAGGATAGTTAAGGTGCCAACTCAATTTCGTTGGTCGGATAATCGGCATCAACTCATCCGTTTGGCATTAAAGAATTGAAATAAAAGATAGGACTGAAAATCAGTCAACACAGACATTGCAGTCAGGCATTGCAGTCAGGCATTGCAGTGCTTAAATTGAAATCTACACAATCGTTTATTTTAATATAAAATATGATACAACCGTGCAGGGTCCACCAAAAAAGATCAACTCAAGAGAAGTTCTACTCGTGTGAGTTCAACTCAAGTGAAGTCCTCTGTAGTTGCAATTTGTTTGTCTTCATATTCTAAGTGTTAACTTTATTTTGTAAATATAATAATTGTAACTGTCCCCTGAATGCTGAAGTATGCTATGTTATGTAGTATTTGGTGCATAGCTGGCTCAGCCAATTCTCCATGTCTAGCAATGATCAATGACCATCAATGTCAACTGGCATCCCCAGCAGGTTTTGATGTATCTACTGGATTTCTTCAGTGTAAATAGTTTGTGATTTAGATTTTAACCTTTTCTGCAACTGTTTCATTGGTGTCTCTGCTGTTTTTACATCTTGCATCTCTGTGAAAGTGTTACCTATTCTTGCCTAATCAACGCAGTGTGTATGTCACAAAGGGGGGGGGGGGGGGGCAGCAGAGTTCTGTTTGTGGAAGCTGCTGTCTGTACAGTGTATCCAGGATTTAACTTTAGCTTTTCTGTTTTGTGTTTCTGGTCTGATATAGAAGGAAATTTTGTGTCTCACAAATCTGCAGGTGTTATCTTATGAATAGATGTCACACCATCAGCCAATATGTGACAGGCTGGGGCCAACAGCTTTAGGCTGAGCTACCTGAGGAACAGGGACAATGCACCTTGTATGACAGGTGACTGTCAGCACAAAGATGAACTTGGCTGAATATAAAAAAAATACCCCCCATTGCCTTAATATTTTCCTTATCACTGATCTCAAGAATCACTGACAGACTTTGGAGAATGTTTAAATTACAGGCATCACTTAACAAAAAAGAAAATACTTTATTGACAAATACACGTACCTAGATCTATTTATGATCTAAGCATCTTTTTTTGCTCATTTGGATGTAAAAATCACATGTTGATATCTGTGAAATTATCAGCAATTTAAACTTGAAATTGCCAACGACCTAGACAGAATGTTTCACTAAGGATATAAAAGAAAATGTGTTTTGTTTCTGTCCGTGAGATGAACTTGAAGAAATGTGCTTTAGAATTTGACCAGCTCTCTGTACCATGTGGAATTGCTAGTTGTTCTCTCCATGAATCGCTCTTGACTAGGCTGAAATGTTGGATGAGCCGCTTTACCATGATTCTGGATGTGTGTATGTGTGTGTGTCAGAAACACAGGAGAGCTCAGCCATGTGAAAATTGTGTTTGATCAGTGGATAAAATAATTATGCATGTGATTACATTTTGTGGTTCGTCTTATTGTATTTTATTAAAGAACAGTTTTTTATCAAGTCATTCATGTATTTTCTTCATAACATTTAGCAGCAAAGTATTTTTTGTTTCATTTTTAACTTTGCATTGCAAAAAAAATATAAAAAAAATTGTAAATTTACACAATTTATACAAAAGGTTCAAATATTTTTCAGCCTTGACTTGTGAGCTTTTGTTTAAAATATTGTGTTGACTTTTAGTGTCAGCAATTTGTGTTGTCCTTGATGATGACGATCAAGTTAATGATGATGATGATGGTGGCACTGAAAGTCCTCCCAACCATCTCCACCAGTCATCTCAAACTCTAGTGCTGATCAGAACTGCCGTCCTGAGTTGCTGTATCCAATGTTTGCTTATTGTGCTTGTACTGCAGGGCAGCTTGACTCATCCACCTAGACCTGCTGCTTGTCTCTCAACAACAGATTTCCGGCCTTCATTGTCTATGCAATTTGACCAGGTTTATCTGTAGGAAGCCATGTAAGTCAAGTGACTTTGCCTAGGTTTTTCTCTCACTCCAGAATCCAGAAAGTTAAAGAAAAACATGAATCGGTTCGCAAGCGCAGGTCTTGTGAAAACATCGTTGAATGTAAATTTTGTGACATTCACATTTGATTTATAAATAGTTGGTGTTTTCGGTAGAGCGTCCTGCTCATGAACAGAGAATTTACACGTTGAAATTCTGTGCTTTGTATGTAGATTTAAAACTGAGTTTGTGTTGCAAATATTTCAATGGAGGAGAGAGTACATATTACACCTAATGCATTGTTTCAATGTGTAGTTGAGTGGTATATGTACAGGTCACCCAACCAGCATTGCAATGGCATCAGTAAAATAATGTCATGTTTTGTCTTTGTAGATTTTAAATTGTCATGTCCAGATGATTCTTCTATTGCTGTGTGGACAGTGAAAATCAGTGGCTGTTTAGCTGTTTCTATCATGTACATTGTACTTGTTGGTCAGTCAGACAAGAGCTAAAGCTAAAGTCTGCCAGAATCTCTTGCCTCTAGCAGCTCAATGGGACAGAATCTCAACATATGGTGAAATGATATGAACGATTTTGCTTTATTAGACTTCATGTAGCTACTAGCGAGTTTTGCCCATGTCAAACTACATTACATCAAACTTAGCTGAACATTAATGGATTACAGTACCTTCCTTGTCAGATCTAGAAATCATGGAATTTGTGGGGGGAGGTGGGGGGTGTAATAGAGGTGATGTCATTTGAGTCATCAGATACATGCCCATTTTTGTGAACTAAGAAACTAGTGCTGTGTTCAACTTACTTACATACTTGTACTGTTCTAGTGTTTATGATGAAGAAGGGCACCACATTTCTACAGGGGCTGGATGAGATCTTCATTTTAGCAGTGTTTGGAGTTGGGGAAACTTTATACAGTCTAGGCCAGTCTTTTCCCACATTCACACATAGAGTATTTCAACTAATCAGTACATTGTATACTGACTACTTAGTGAAATGCTTCAAAACCCAAAAAAAAAAAAAACCCATCACATCATCAGTAAAACTATGGCCAGTGTTTGTCATAGCTACCTAAATCTGAACAGTTCTAGTTTCTTTTCTTGTTCAAGGACCGCCACTCCCTCTGCATTGGCTGGTCGAAGATTAAGGTGCCACACCCCCCTCCCTCTCCTTCCAAATCCCAATGATTAGGATTTAGGATTAGCTAGACCAAGTTCAAATGTCTTGGATGTAATCACATATAAACTGTGGCTTGACTTGTCAGCAATTTCTTGTTTTCATGTTGCAACAAACCAACATTTCTCCCATTGCCATGGTGACCACCAAGCAATTTCTTGTTTTGTATGCAAATTGTCATTTTTCTTTTTAATTGAAGTCTATTTTAAATCAGATTTGTCTGTCCTTTAACTAATTCTTCATATCAGTTTTACAAGTGCAATTTTTGTTAGATATAATGATTTACAATTGCACCTCTTGCTCCCCCTTCCCATATCAAATTTTTCTGGTTTTTGCCTTTAATGATTGGTTCCTATCTCTGTACAGACATGCAAACATTTTTCACACTGCATAAATGTGCAGTTTTACATTATAAAGATCACTAATATGCAGCTGTTAATGGTTTTGGTTGGTTGTTTAAGCTACATCATCACTACAGTTTCTGTTGGAAAGAATCGGACAGAAGAATTTGATTCTTGCATGGACATCTATTTCTACAGTCCCTAATTGCTTGTTTAGACTCCCCGTCCCCTTTCCTTCTTTATGGACTGAATTTGACATACATGAAATTTATCCCGTTGACTGTCAACATAATTGGAGAAGTTCCTTCACAAGTCAAACTTGAATGTGTACGACAGACAGCGACATTCTCAGAAACACCATAAATCACAGAAAAGAGCATAAAATTCTCCAAACATTTTTGTTAAAACAAAACAAAAAAATGTCACAAATGAAAGGCTTGGGATCTTTTATTGTTTCCAAGTCCCAACAATCCCAACAAAGCTGAAATTGAGATATTGAGTAAAGCATGCTTTTTCAGGCTCTGCACCACACGACATCAGCTCTTTCAAGGTTGTTTCACTCTAACCTTAACAATAACTGTGCCGAGTTAGTTTTGCAGAAGAGCGTGGACTCCCTGATCTGTATACATGAACACCTTATACTGTTTGTTTTGGAGTTCAGACAGACTTAAGTATGGTATAGATCTAAACCAATCAGTTAACTCTGACATTTTGTCTACAATCATCAGTTTCAGTGATATGTTAGCTGAGCCAGTTGGCTTCATTGTTGTTTGAGCCAGAACTGGGCAGACTTTGGTGTGTCCAACAGAACTTGTAGTGAACCGAGCTGTTTTTGTCTATGTCTTGTGTCAGTCATGAATAGCATCCTACACTCATCATGCTTTTTATATTAAACTTTATTTATTTGTACACAGTGGCCTGGACTTTGATTGGTGAGCTAGTGAGTGAGTGGACACCTGGATTCCTATCTGTCTGACTTTCTTTCTACTGACCTCTTGATCTGTTTATAAATAGTGTATTTCAACATGTACCTGCTCCTGCATTGACTATCTGCTTTGGTTCAAATTCAATATAGAAACTCTTTCACTTTATCGTGCACATTTTATTGCCTTTTGATTACAAATACAATGTATGACAGAAAAAAAAATTTGAATATCTTTATGAGTGAATGATCAATAAAATCAAAGTTGAAGAAGATTAACCATGAAACAATAATATCAATATGAAAAAGACATAACTTGGTCATTTTTGCTTTCAACTTGAATGGAAATATTCTGATATCCTGGATATCCACATTTATATCTGCATAGAGGTGAAGTGTGGCACTTTCACTTGTCATGTTCCTCGACTGATTTGTCAGTTTTTAAAAAATTTTTGGCACTTAAGTTTAAGTGTGATAAACATCACCGCAGGCATTAAATGAAACAAAGTGGTGGCACAGAAGGCCTGGCCTGATACTCCACATCAAGGACATTATGTTTTGTCCGCTACAGGTGAGGGTCATGGGTCAAATGTCATCAAGTATACAAAACCACGGAAGTCAGTGAACTTGTACAGTAGGAATTAAATCTTTATGTCTACAAAACGTGACCTAGATAACTTCCATCGCAATGACCTACATAAATGACTTCACTCTCACCTAACCTTTATCATGTGAACATTACTGCCTGCCTGTATTTCCAATGTTTCTCATCACAAATACATTATTTTCCTATAGAAATCAATCTCTGCCTGTCATGGCCAACAAAATTGACCTCCAGGCCTCTGAAAAGTAAACATAAGAAAAGGATTAAACACAGCAACACATCAAACAATGAAAAATAACAGGAAAAAAGAGAATAACTGAATATCTTCTACATCCATACAAAAATGTTTCGCTACTTCAACTCCTTTTTATAGTGAAAAAAAAAAAAAAAGCTTTGTTTGCACTTTTTGACTTTAAAATGATTTGACCTTTAGAAACTTGAATTTCGCCATAGAGCTGGTAAAGCAAGCATATTGCTAGCAACTCTAACTAACCTAATGAAACAAAAACACAATACCAGTATAATGAAATAAACCCAACTGAGGTATTTAACACAGAAATAAAAATATGACACAACGAAATAAAACATCAACCACAGCGAAAAGACTGTCAACAATATTGGAGTAGCTTGACAAAACAGCCACGCACACATAAAAATCGTGAGACAAAGAATTTCAAAGATCTGTTGAAAAATGTTGACGGCAGCAAACGAAAAACGCAAAAATGATCCAACACAAAGCATACTTTGCCACAGCCACAGATAATCTGGCATATTTATAGAGGAACTAAACTTTTTAATATCTCTCGGACTCCTATTTATCTCAAAAAGATGGGCAAAAAAATGTCTGTGATCTTTAAATATCTTTCATAACAACAAGTTGAGAAATGTGACATTATGACCATCTCTAGGGATGACCAGGAGCCTTGGAATGTTTTAATTTGTACAAACTGATTCACTGAACATGAAATCTTTTTTAACCTCATACCAGAGATGCCAAATGATTTTTGCAAGAAAACCTGAAAATGAACTTGTCATCGTGTTTGCACCAAAACAAACTTTTTTTTTTTTACAGTTTTTAAATAATCACTAACACACATCATCATCATCATCATTGCCGTTCTCACCCTGGATCAGGGTATAGGCCACCAACAAACACTTTCCATCCCTCTCTATCATGGGCCAGCCTCTTTACATTATTCCAAGTCTTTCCGCTTCGTTGCACATCATTTTCTACAGGTGCAGATGCTCCCCCTTCTCCCAAGATAAAAGACTGATTTAAAGTATTTGCTTGTGTTTCTGTAACTGGTTTATTTTTACAGGGTGGGTAGTTGGCCCACCGCCAACTGGCTCTTCTCGGGAGACCAGGACCTTTGCACCTTTAGTCGCCTCTTACGATACGCAGTATCACGTCAGATGTATTCTTTGCTGTCAATTAAATAAACTCTCGCAACTGATAACGAGAAAAACGGAAAAATCGGGACTGATGGTAAAACCGGACATTTGGCATCCCTGTCATACAAGCATATGAAATCTAAAATGATAGTTTTGTAAACAAGCAAATAAAAGTAAATCCTTTATGGCACTTCTAGAGTACTCTTTCAGGCATTTTTCTTCAAACAGATGTCTATGGGCATTCCCTGTGTTCATTTGGAACAGGACAAGAACTGCAGCTTGATGCAGGCTGTACTACAGTCACACAGAGATACCCATAAATCAACATGCAATTTTCTCCAGCCTGGGTCTAAAGTCAATCTTTCAGTCAGGGACATGAGAGTTTAAATTTTGAAAACTTAGTAAACAAAAACTAAAATGAGTCAAACCAGCCCAAAATTCTTTCTCCTTCAAATATTTTTGCAACATTTTGTACAATAGTTCAAAACTGCCTTGTCCTTGTAGGCCACAGAAAATACCTGAAATTCTACTGAACCCCAGACAGTCCCAACTAATGTGGTGGATGACGATGGGCCTGAAGTCCCACCTTCTCCATACCTAAATCAAGCAAATCCATAACTTTGTCTGTACACAGTTTGCGTAGGTCAATATAAAATATTTCATCACGAAATAAAGTACAGCAAAACATCTGTCATGAAACTGCATTATTTGGTGATCTTATACAGATTTCACAGCCAAGGTCATCAAACCAGAGACACAAGGGCGTATGTGACCTGTGAAGTATCCATGATCTGAGATTTGCTTTCAATCAATGCACTTACTGCATCATTAAAGTGTAGTATCTTTAATTCAAATATTCACAAACAAGCAAACTCACTGCACAATGATTTCTATCACAGTGAGTGAAAGCTTACAAAAACTCTGATCATGTAATGTATCTCTTAGGAGAAATGATGGTCAATACTTTCTTGATTGAATCAAACAACAAACTACCATAGATGACTGATTGCAAATCAAATATTCAAACCGGGCAAAGCTTTACATATAAATGGCAGTGTTTTCCTTTTCTTGTTCTCAATTCTGAGAACACAAAGTAATCATCATCATCATGTGTGTGACAGTGAAAGACACTTAGTATTTCTATACAGATTTCATCAATTAATTCACATAACAATGTTTTTTTTGTTTTTGCACTGAAAGTGATCATCACAACCTCAGGACAAAACAACATGGTTCCTCACCACCACACAAGATATCGAGAGGTGCCCGTGCAAACACCACAACTCAAAAATTTTCCATTTTTGTTTTTTCGCATTCTGATTCGCCTTGGTAAATATTACATTTTGACATGATGCAAATTCCATGATAGAATTAAGTGACCTAATTATTGATGAGGATTTGAAGGTCATAATAGACATTTGATACTTCATGTCAAACTTTCAAATCATTCTCCTGTGAAAGTTACAAAACTGGCAGGTATTTGTGCAGGCACCCGTCCATATATGAGACTATGACAGAAAGTCAGTACCTCCAAATTTTGTCCAACATCTTTCCTGACATTTGAAGGATCTGAATCAAAAAGGAAAATTTTCCAACATAAAATCACCAAGTTACCTACCCACCATAATTTCCAAACATATTTTGAACCACAGAGGTACTGTTTTATTTTATAGGTTAGTGTGGGAAAACACTTTGTCATAAACCGCATTGGTAACTTCTCCAGCAATGACCTATTGTCACAGTCTCAAGTACCACCTGTCTGAAATGGGCAAACAAAGAAAAAAAAAGTAGTTACGAGCATTAATTAGCCATGCCTGAGGTGACCCTGTTTGGTGAGGAAATCTCTGTACACTTACAGTTTTACACACGATGAATGAGGGGAAACAACATTACATGATGAATAAGGAAAACAATATAAGGCAAAGTTTAATCGGTTCTAGGACAATTTTACACACACAAGAACATACAACAATGAGTAAACTAGATTGTTTCATCACTGAAGTTTAAATTCTGAGATATTTGCTTCACCACAAACATCTGTTGATACAACAAGTGTATTTAGCATCTAGGAGTTACTGCATACAAATCTGTGTAACACACTGAAAGACCTGGTTTATTCAAAGTGAATACTTAACAACTCCCTCCAACGCCAGTCATGCACTCCGCTCACAGAGAGATGCCAAACTACGCAGGATTGACCAATACTGACACAAACAAATACTTGTATTTGTAAGAATGAAAAAAGATGTGGAAAAAAAAAAACAAGAGAAGAAAAACACCATACAATCAAAGCTGGCAAGTTGAAGAGAAAGCCAGGACAAAGGTTTGACTGAAGCTGGTTCAACTAGACCACACTGTAGCACCACATCATTTAACATTTATCAGAATTGCCTACAGCAAATTATGGGAGGAGATAAATTATGGCCTGAGTCGGAAGGCCTGATGAAGTTTCTTTTTAGGAAAGCAGGCAGGAAAAAAAATACCAAAACAAACAAAAAATAATAATAAAAAGGCCCCTCAGGGAAGATCACTGGGAAATGTTTTGTCAAACAGACAATGTAATAAATCTGTGGTCTCTGTACAGGTTTACCAGCTGTGCATTCAGTGCATCTTGGCGTTAATGCCTTTCTTTCTCTCTGTTTCCATCAATGTCTGCCATACTGTCTTCTTTCATTGCAGCTGAAATCTTTGTGTTTGTGACCAGAGCTTGGTGGCAAATTTTCATACAGCAGCAAGACTTATGTCATATAAGCAAGCTTGCCCTTCTAGAGCAGTCTATGGCCCAGGAGTCACACAAAATGATATGTTGAAGAGCAAGTTATACATCAGCTGGTGAGCATAAGCATTCAATTAAACATGGAGTCATTACACTAAAGTTGTATGTTTCATGCACTGAAAATATGTCTGGATATTTTGTTGGATCAATGAGAAAATACACTGTTGTTCACTGAAAGACTGAATGCACAGAATTGAAATTTTCAAGGCTATTGAAAAGATTGTAACCTCTCCCAGTCTCACTGCAGAGTTTGGACATCTGTGGGTGTGCCCTTTTGACAACCTGGACAGTTCAATTCAAACAGAGTATATTTGGGCTGCCAGTGACAATGTTTTCAAACATCTCTGATCTATCAAACCTTCAGCATTATAACAAACACTGTTGCTGACCACACTGGATCTCACTCACAGTCTCCACAAGGGCATTAAAAACAGTTCGTGTCCAACATCAGCTCCACTCACAGCCATCAAAGGCAATAGCTTGCAAAAAAGAAAGTTTATCCTTGTACCTCACACAACTAGATGACATATGCAACCACCCTCGGTTGCCACTGTGTTACTTCTGTGCGCCGCCGCTGCCATGCGCCATGACATCACGTAAGTAAAGTTTATCTCCGTACAAGTCCCTCACAACCTGACCCAGGTACACTTCAGCTTGCAGCATGGTGTGTTGGGGGTTCTGGATAAACGCCAGAGCCTGGTCAATGACCTGGTGCAGCTGGGAATAAGACTTGCTTTTACGCAAGACTCGGAGTTCACCAACACTGGCGTTCTGAGCTAATGGCATGATGGGATCCACTCTCATGGTATCCGAGGCGAGTACTTGTGAGTTGAGGAAGGCTGACAAACACCTGGCAAGGAGTCGCATCCTGAAAAGATAAAAAATACAACATGTGAATACAGAATTTTGTATAAAAAATAAAGTGCATCAAAATCTCTGATATGTGGGTCGTGTGGAGGTCAGTATGAAGATCCTCATCAAGTATCTCTGAATCTTCAGATCCATATTCAAAAGAGATTGGTTTTGAAGCCAATAGTATATTGACTCACTGCTTTTCTTAGAATGTATCCTTTTATCACTCATACAAATAATGACTTCCACTGATGTATTCCTGATAAGAAACAATTTGGCAAAGTTCTGTATTCCTTATTACTGATGTTCAAATACACTGATGAAGACAGACCCAACCCATCATGCATGTCATGTGACAATTTAAAATTCTGACAATAATTATAAGATTTTTCATTTCTCTACCTTTATTCAGCAAATGAGTCTCCATACGATATATGATTCAGTGAGATACTTACTTGAGAGAATGAGGAGCTCTCCGACCTAAGCCAATGGCCCCTAGCAAACCTTTCCCAGATCTCTCCTGGCCAAGCTGGGTCAGATGATGGGTGAAGCGGCTAATGATGTTGATACTGCCAGTCAGTGATGGAGCACGAAAGTTGACCTGCCGCACTGCCAGTCGCAGGAGTAGATGCCACCACAGTACCAGTTTAGCTTCATCATCAGCCCTGTTGGCGTCAGAAAGCAATGTCAAAGGCCATGTTCAATAATGACACAAAGAGCTTATACAGAACAGTACAACTGCTTACATCTGACACTAAAGACAAATCCTATTTACTGTCCACTAAAATGATTCATGAATGAAAACTGCGACTCTGGGTCATCTCTTACTTTCTAATACAAATTTCACGAGTCTTTCAACCCCTCTCCTCGTCCGTCCCTCCCTCTCCTACTAGTGAATAGGATCTTTATGAGATTCACTGCCCTTGAAATTTACAACTGATTTTTCCTCGTTTTCTTCATGTTATGGTTTCTTCCACACTTTACTTGCTTTTCTTCTTGCTGTTCTTCAGCTCTCCCAAGGGCTGACACCAAAAAGTAAAGTAGATTTAGCGGAAATGACAAAAACGTTTTTGAAATTTAGTTTGTTGGGGATGAAGATGAAACATGGGTGTTTGTTCAATTCTGTTTAGGCAATTGTCATATAGACCTAAAATGTCACCAAGTTAAAAAAAATCCCAGTTTACCCTAAAACTTAGAATCTCCCCCCTCCTGGCCAGTCAGTCACCTCCACACCCCCCCTCCACAGTAAGACTAAAAGCCCCCACCCCCCACCCACCCCCCCCCCCCCACACACACACGCACTCTAAGACAAGAAGAGTCAGACTGCTGAGATAATTCTTACGTTGCTTGCGCTCTGGTTGTCCAGTCCAGAATTTCCTCCATCATGGCCAGCTCATCACTGAGTCCCTGAGAGAATGGCAGTTTGTACTGGAGGTAGGCGTACAGTACCAGGAAGGAGTTCTCTGCCAGGGAATCTTGTACATAGCCAGCTTGGTTCAGCTCTGGGATCTGATACATCTGCAGGATGTAGGGCCAGCCTTTCTCACTGGGGGCATTAGGATCCACTGTGGTAGACAGATTTACACATTGTCATGTCACTGTATCTTCCTTACAAAACAGAGGAAAAGTGGAGTTTGAGTGTGAGTCTGGGTTTAACGGCATGCCCTCACAATAATGGCCGCATTGCACCTTTCAAGGTTTGTGGTGGCCACAGCTTCTATCTCTGACAGAGTCAATATCATGAATTTCACTTTAAAAGTCTTGAAAGGAAACTGGGATAAAAACTAGACATTAGTGGATAAAATGAAATAGGCTCAGCTCTGAATATTTCTAGATGTGGTTTGAAAAAACAATTCTGAAGGTTCCGGATGATTAATTGGCCAAGTTTAAAGAGACAGATATGATTCTGCTGTTTTTCGTACGCAAAATTTAAAAAAAAGTGGGTTTGCTATCCCTAAGAGCAGTTTTGATTTTGTAACTGTTTTCTTCTGGAAGTTTCCAAGAGCTGGGGGATGGACACATGAACAACACAAAGACTCTTACATCCCATGAAATGGACCTCAATGGTCGTCTCCATCACCACTGACATCTGACGTAAGGATGCCAGGCAGCGAGACGAAGCCTTCATACAGGGCATCAGTAACAACGTTTGTGGTGAGGAGCGTAACCAATCGGTCAACGTGCTGATGACCATGGGCAGCCAAGGACCCTCTGGGTTGCTGTTGTTGAGGAGACTCAGAACATCTTTCAGAATGTCCATGCATTCTTCATCCTGGTGCTCAACCACCGGAACTGCAAGGACAGCAGGAGACAAACAGTCAAATGGGAGCCATACAGTTTTTTCTTTTCTTCATCTCTGGCACAGAATTTTTTAACAAATTGATGGTGTCAGGAGCAAACCGGCCAAGTCGAAATATGCAAATTTTACACGAGAAACAAAAAACTGCCCATAAAACAAATGGGAAATGGACCTAGCCGGTTTGATCACATGCTTATTTTGAGTATTTCTACTGGATAATGGTAACAGCTACTTTTACATATGATGCAGGATTCCAGGCTTATTGGGATTATATAAAGTAATATGAAATTTTTGGACTTGGCCGGTTTGCGCCTGACACCATCGATATGCAATTTTATCTTTTACCTAATTAAGTAACTAAGAAATAAATAAAAGAAATGATTGCTTGTCTTTCTGCTACTCACTTGTGGTGGCCACGGCTTCTATCTCTGACATCAAATTAACAATGACTGTCTGGAGACTGTCAGGATCCACCCCGTTCAGATAGGTCAACTGACACAACTGTTGTGTGATACAGTGAATGTAGGTCACACGTTTGTGGGACAAAGTCTCATCCCACTGGACATCTGAATGAAAGCCTGACATTTGCTTTAGCAACCTGATGGACAGGAAATAACAGAATAAGAGAAGAGAATAAAACAAAGTGATCACAGATTCAGCCAAAACAAACAAGTTCTGCAACATCAGTAATATACAGTCTGGCATGAGTGACAAGGGTTGTGCAATCCCATTCAGATTGACACAGGTTTCTTATCACATGGCAGAAATGACCTGAATTATGTCATAGTAAAGCTATTGAGTCCCTGCAGTCCCACTCACGCCAATAGCTTTTTTCTTTCCTTTGATTTAAATAGTAAGCCAAGAGAAAGGACTTGAAATAATGACTTGAAATTGTCTCACAGGAGTTCAGATTTTTATTCTCTTGAAAGATTGAATATGCTCATAAGGTTATTTCAGTTTCTAACAAAACTGCACTTAGACTACTTTTCTATTAATGGGCACATACACACATTGTGTAGCACTCCAATCAAACTGTACCTGATGCCAAGTGCCAGCTTGGATGACCTCTCTGCCAGGACACATTTGGGGTCAGAATGTTGTAAGAACCAGCTACACACACACGTGAATCCTTCATGGGTCAGGAGTGACCAGTCAAACTTCTGGGCCTCGCTCAATAAACGACAAATCTCATCATCCTAGGGAAAGTACAGCAAAATGCAAGTGAGCAGGGATAGATTAGAAACATGAACATTCCAGTATGACCAAAAAATAGACAAAGAAAAGTATCAAAATGATAAAACAACATAAAAAAAACATTAAACAAAGTTATAAAGTAACTGTATCTCAAAATAAGACAAGGCCATTGTGTCAATATTCATTTCCATCTTGTTCACCTTTTCACACTGCAAGGCTCACGTGTTCCATCTTCCCATCTCAAATGTTCTCATTTTAAAGTGGTTTTTCCTTGCAGATGCAATGTTTGGGGTAAGTTTGAACATCCATGACAGGTTTGTGAGAGTAGAAGAAAGATATGCAATAACTTTTGTACACAGACATACACTGGCTTGTGAAACATCCCAAACTCCGGATTTGAGCAGCACAGTGTGAAAGGTTAGGCGGAGAGCCACTTAACAGTAACCCACACCCTGTCCTCAGCTGTATAGTCGGGCGCTCAGGCAGTGCCCGCTGTGGTGTGAAAAGGTTCGCACAATTGGCTCTAGTGTCCCGTAAATTTCAGGAATTCTCAGAGACAATGACCCGTGGACATGAACACTCACCAAGCGTGTCTATATACAGATTCAAACTTTACCTTCCTAAAGTCAGGATCCACATGAGCTTGTATCAACAAGACACCCAGTCCTGTCTGCATGCGAGAGGCGATGTCTGGACGGTGAGACTTGAAGAAACCAATGACACTCTGCCATTGGATCTGGGGCAAAATGTGACCAATCAGAGAGAAGCAGCAACTTGAAGCCACCTCCTTCATCTGGAGACAAATAGTCAAGACAATATTATGTCAATGTAGTAGGCCAGGTTGGTTCAAACATAATCACGCTACAAGAGGATGACTACACCTTTCGTATTCTGTCTTGAATATGTTATTTAACAGTGTCATTTATTTTGCTGGCTACCACATCACAATGATTCCTGCAAAGGAGTGGAGAAATTGTGAACAACTAAATTCTGTATGTTCCTGTAACTCATTCAAAACTTAAAATGTGGAAATAATGGTACCACCAGGTTTTTATATATTAAAGATTTCATCACGTGCCGGCGATAAAACATTTCTCGCTGACTGCATATACCAATAATTTCCCAATGATAACAATCAGAATCACCAACAACAACTGCAACAGCATAAACAATTCCAGACAGTTCAGAATTGCAAAACAACATGAAATTCCAAATAAAGACTGAGAGAAAAAAATACAAAGAGACAAATAAAATAAAACAATCATTAAGCAAACAAAAAGGTACCCAGTTTGTTCCCCAAGATCACTCAACAGAACATAACGTATCCCCATTGTGCTGATAAGGTAAAATCTCACTTTCTATAACTCTAAGATAAGAACTGATTTATCTAGATGAAATATTCCTTTGTTTGTGTTACTACTGCAGGCAGAAATTGGTAAATCTGCTTTACCTGTCTGTTTCTTTGTTTCCATGACAAGTGTTAGGCTTGACAAAAACAACAACATGAATGATCCATATTTTTTGGCCTTAGTCTGGCTGATGCCATTATGTTGGCACACTGATGATATGCTGATCCACAATGGTGATATGCTGATCCACAACAATACAGCTGGAAAGTTTTCCATGAAACCAGTAATAACTTACACAGAGTCCTCAACTAACAACAGCAGTAGCTCTCCTACATCAAACTTTGGGCTGCTGACACTAAATCCAGTTACTGACCTTGACCATAGTCTCCAGCAGTTGTAAATCAGGTCTGAGCTCTCCCCATGGCAACCACTTGAGTTCACACACATAAACACTGGTCAGGTGAGATGTGGTGTTCTTCGCACACAAACCTGTCATGTAATACATCAGCAGGAGGGACAGAACTCCGCTGGCTGCTGTAGGGTATTTGTCTGAAACAGTTTTAGAGTTGATGCTCTTGATTACTAACTGATTTTTGCAGTTACACAAGTGCCTTAAATGTGGCATAACACTTCGGGAAAAGCATATTGACAAAATATTTTTTTTTTAAAACACAGAAACTCCGTGGGTTTGCAGTAAGACTTGTGGACTGTCTTTATTGTTTAAACTAGTAACTGCCCCATTCTTTGAATGGTAAAAAAAACAAAGCTCACCACTCCAGACCGAAAGGGATCAGCACAAAGACATGGCTGTCGAGACGCTTTGGGTCATCCACATAAAATCGGCGATCAATAAATAGATAGGATAGTATTACAGTAGTACACAGTGCACAGTAGTGCGCACCGAGCATTTTTCATGGGCTCATGTGTTAGTAAAAAATGATCTAAATATTTACACAGTTTTCTTGGTATGAATGAATGGCACTCACCTCATCTATATAACACTATACTCGGTATCACTATCAAAGTTTTCTTGGCGTGGCTGGATCGTGAACTCTAGTTTACATTTCCGGTAAGAGGCGGAAATGACGAAATTGACGGAAGTACATTATCACGTCGTATTCGCAATCATGAATTGATAACAGATAATTATAACTGAATTTCTGGGAAAAGTAAAGAGTTTTGGGAAAAAATGAGCTCGACACGTACAGGCTTAATAAATTTACATACATGTGCCAAGTTTCATTTCTTTACGTTACGTAGTAAAAAAGCCTTTGCGGTCGCAAAGTTGGGCCCAAGCTCCATTATTATTGTCACAAATCCCAGACTGGGAGATGTAATAAGTATGACAGGACAACAATCACAAACAACAAGTTTAACACTTAACAAAACAATCCATCAGACTCACACATTTATTAAACCTAATTATACATATAATAGCGCAATTACATACATTATATTATTGAAATGCACTGCCGTACAACGGCCTTATTCTCACACGCACTCTTCCTCGGATCCACGATCCGGTAGTTACTCCTAAAGGCACTTCGGCCTCAGCCTCTCCCCTCAGGGTCTTAATAGTACATTAATGATTCACTGGCACCGCAGTCTCTCAATATCACCTTCCTATTGTCATACACCTTAACACTCCCCTAGCACCTCAGCAGGGCAATAACACGTTATTATTTCCATAGCCATCAACATGGCAACAACATAATATCAGTTCACTAGCCTATCAACATGGCAACAACATAGTATCTCATTCACTCTCATATCTACGTCCCTGTCCGTGGCCTGACTGCCACGACTTTGTGCCTCTACTGTCCTACACTGACAGCCTCACTTCTGGCCTATGTGTGGCCTCCGGCCCTATGCTGGCCTATCCCCTGTGCTCATCGAGGTGGCTCTGCGGCCCGTCCCCGACACCTACAAGAATAATATTACATTGGTATAATACCCTACCATTTCTATTCACTCCACCTCTCCTTACAATCCATGACGCGTACACACACTAGTTCGCCTTTCACTCACCACACATCTTACGGTAACACACTTCCATCGGAGTACACACTACTCACTCGCGCTACAAATCCATGAACTCACTTTCATCTATCGCTCGTGGCGCACATTGCTATATCCAATATCAAGGACTTCCACATTCCTCACATATACTTATTCACATCATGGTAATAGACGAATATAATATAATACATCAATCATAATAATCAATCAACATTCTACATACCAGTCATAACTGGAAAGACTCTCACTAGTCTTCTCGACTGCTTCCTTTTATCTCTGCCCGATGGGCTATTATTCATAGATCCGCTCCCTAGGACCTTCTAACTTGCAGTGATAGTTATACAGCGCTTTCGCCTCCTTCAGACCCCCCACTCATGACATGCACGACTTTCTCACTTGTCTCCGTGCGTTAATTTTACTCTCCTCTCCCCCCGTAATTATTAACTATCGCTCACTCCACTCGTGACATCATCCCCCACCCCAAAAAAATTAATGCAATTAATTTCAAATCGCATCAAGATGACTGTCAACGAGTGAGCCTGAGCAATACCTACATTAAAAATGACCTACCAATGCCCCCAGCACATAAAATACCGGGATCAGTGGAAAATATGGGGATCAATATGGCCTGCAATATGCATATATGTGTCACATCACGAATAGCTAACTAAACACAATATCTAATACAGAATCAAAAACCATTCAACCTATCAACCATTCTTCATATCATATTTATAATGTCAATATTTTAAAGTCGACTCATTCACACAGATCCTGTCAATGTTCCTGTCCTCCGATGCATAAGCTCCTGAAATCTTCCCCTAGGCTCGACTAAGGTAGTCGGCGATATGATTGCTGGTTCCTGGAATTGGTTGAATAACGAAGGTGTACGGCTGTAAAGCCAATGCCCATCTAGACAAGCGTGGGCTGGACGAACGATTCCTCGACAAAAATGTCAGCGGCTTGTGGTCTGTCTGGATACAAAATTCTCGTCCCATGAGATAACGTCCTAGTTTCTGGACGGACCAGACAATGGCAAGACACTCACGCTCTATCACAGAATACTTTCTTTCTCTCTGCAATAACTTCCTACTGACATAACATACAGGATGGAGACATTCGTTCTTCTCCTGTAGAAGACAAGCGCCGACACCAGAGTCCGACGCATCCGTTCTGAGGATAAAATTAGATCGAAAATCGGGTAATATCAGAATGGGTGACGATGATAATGCTGTCACCAAATTATCAAATGATGTCTGACATTCAGACGTCCACTGGACCTTATCGGGTTGTCCCTTCCTAGTAAGGTCAGTAAGAGAAGATGACAAGGAGGAAAAATTTGGAATGAACTTTCTGTAATAATTTAAAATTCCCACTAAGCTTCTGACTTGTTTCTTTGTTTTAGGGATTTGCAACCCTACTAACTTGTCAATTTTTGTTTCTTCAGGTCTCTGAACACCTCTACCCACAATATGTCCTAAGAATACTATCTCTGGACATGCCAACTCCATCTTTGCGGGTTTAGCAGTTAACCCAAAATGACGTAATCGTTGAAAAATTACTGTTAGTGTCTGAATATGATCAGACCATGTCGACGTATGGCATGCTATATCGTCAAAGAATGACACGACATTAGGTATGTCCTTCAACACTAATCTCATTAATCGTGCAAACGTCGCTGGCGCGTTTACCAACCCAAATGGCATGACCTTAAATTGGAATAATCCAATGGGCGTTTGAAACGCCGTGTATTGTTTAGACTCCTCAGTAAGCGGGATTTCCCAATACCCTTTCGTCAAATCTATCTTGGAAAACCACGTGGACCCGGCCAATGAAGCTATTAATTCCTCCTGAAACGGAATAGGCTCCCTATCGCCTACCGTAATAGTGTTCAGTCTTCGAAAATCAATACAGAACCGCACCGATCCATCAAGTTTTTTCACGAGGACGATGGGTGATGAATACGGCGATGTTGATGGTTCTATCACATCTAACTTCAACATTGACTCAACTTCCTTTATGACTCTATCTCTCGAAGAAAAAGGCAACGGATACGGTCTAAGAAATACTGGCCTATCCGAAGTCAACTTTATTTGGTGCTGGATCACCGTAGTGCGACCCGGCAAGTCCGTAACAACATCCGGAAATGACGCTAACAGGGTCTCAAGTTCCCCACTCCTTGAACTCGTAAGGTCAGGGTTAATTTTTACGTCCCTGTAACCTTGTGTCGGAGTTAACTCCGGCAATTGAATTTGTAACTCCTCCTGCGCCTCGGTGTCGCTTACGTCCCAGTCCAACTGGTCTACGACCCCCGTACAAGCAATAGAGAAGACAGTCTCCTCTGGTCTTGTCTGTGCACACAGATACTGTGGTCTCTCATAAAATCTCTGTAGCATATTAACATGGAAAACCTTACTCGCTCCATCAATGTGGATAGCGTAATCTACCTTTGAAACAACTCGCTCAATAACATAAGGGCCTTTCCATGTCATCAATAACTTATTATGGTCCGTAGGTAACAACAACAGAACCTTGTCTCCTGGCTCAAAAATTCTCAGTTTGGAACCTCTATCTTTATAGTCTTTTGCTCTTTTCGAAGCGATACCCGAAGCTTCTTCTGCTATAGTGCGCGCTGAAGATAGTCTTTCTCTTAAATCAACAAGGTACTGAAACCTTTTTAAACGGTTCCGAAACCGTGGGGATCTTTTGACGAGGAGCCTGGGGTGAACGACCCTTATGCGTCGTCTTTTGGCACGCACTGCACGTCTTACAATATAAACGTACATCTCTGTATACTGACGGCCAATAAAAATCTTTCAGAACTCTCTGCTTGGTTCTAGCACTTCCCATATGATGCGCTAATGGAACATCATGGGCCAGACGCAACACTGTAGCAATCAACGACCGTGGCACGACGACCTGCTTTTGAACGGAATCCACTGTGACGTACATACGGAACAGAATGCCCCCCTGGACAAAAAAAGAAGATGACCCGTTCTTATATCTCCTCGTTTTCTCGTTTCGCGCTTCCCCAAAACATGGGTTTAATGATGGGTCCTCCCTTTGTAATCTCGCCAAGCGCTCTGGCGTGATATCTAGGTTGACCGCTGGCGTCGCCAAAGGTCTAATCTTATCTTTATCGGCTACCCGTCGACGTGTTTCGACCGCGGCGCAAAAGTCAATACCTTTTGATTGCGACCATGCCTGCACGTTCTCATCGGAAGGGGAAACCACCCGTGATACATTCCCAATGATGAGCTGGGCGCCTGGAAAACACCCAACGACTGCTTCGACTTCCCCGCTAAGGAAAGGTGTATCTATCATTATTCTTGCCATGGGTAATTTCTCAATGGCCCCCGAAAATTGGATGCACGGGACAGTCTCACCTGTAAGCTGTGAATCCCGAATGCAGTCTCTATGCACTCCCACAACGGTAGATCCTGTATCTCGTAAAACCGAGACCGGTTCGTCCCCAACAAACCCCGGATAAACCCTAAGACCACCTCCTGTATGACATGAATTTATAACGGGGATCTTTCTCCCACAAGGTAAAACACCGGAAGATAATAACTTCTCGCAACTGGGACACTTAGAATACTGTCCGCCTCCGTTGTCCGATGTAACACACGCAGCCGCATGATGAAATTTATTTGGGGAACATGGACTGGAGCTACTGTCCACGTTCGCCGCTATCCTACCTGCAGGGCAGTTCACGCTGATGTGATCTGCTCTTCCGCAGTTCCAACACTTCGCGGCCCTACACTCGCGCGAAAAGTGACCCACGCGTCCGCAAGTCCAACACTCCGCTCCCTGTGCTGCTCTAGGCCTGGGTCCCCGTGACCCCTCGCGACCGGAACTAGAGTCCCTATGCCGTCGGTCATCGGCAAAGGTCACAACTCGCCCCCGGCCATTACCGCGACCTAGCCCTCCTGCTCGGTCAAACTTACCGGATCCATATGCCGGTGATTGGTGAAAGCCCCTATGCTGCCCCTGGGCTTGCCCGCTATAGGCACCACGCTGACGCGACCTGTCCCTAAGTCCTGCCGGCGACCCCTCGACAACGGCGACGTATCCAGCATCTTGGACGTACGCCCTGGCGACTGGTTTGGACGGATGCGCCGTACGGTATGCCTCCGCCAACTTAGACGCCTCCTGCACCGTCGCGGGTTCGTTCTCTTTCAGGAAAGCCACCAGATCTTTGTGGCACGACGCGTACAGCTGGTCACGGATCATTAAGTCTTTCAGTTTAGCAAAATCCGTGCCCACATGCGCCAAGTCTACCCAGTTCGCGAAATACTCCGTTAGTCTCGCGACGAAGGCAGCAAAGTCCTCCCTGGTATCTGCACGTGCTCGCCTAAACTGCTCCCGGAAATATTCCTCGGTACGCGCAAATCGGCGAAGCAGCAAAGCCTTCAGCTTATCGTAATCTTGCACGTCTTCGCGCTGTAGCTCTTTAAAGTAGGTTAACGCTCGCCCCTGCAATAGCGACGCCAGGTACGTGGCCCATAATTCCTTATTTTCCCCCCATTGCAATTGTGCGTTCAGTTCGAACCTGTAAAGGAAGGCGTCTATGTCGTCCTTCCGGTCGTCGAACGTAGGGAGCTTAATCCTAACGCCACCTTTATTGTGTACCTGCCGCTCAACCGTTTCCGTTGGCGTATTCTTCTTGAGTTCTAACTCGGCGATTCTTATTCGCGCCTCTCTCTCCTGCTGCTTATCTTCTAACTCCTTTAACT
This sequence comes from Onchidella celtica, assembly GCA_963931925.1. NCBI lineage: Eukaryota > Metazoa > Mollusca > Gastropoda > Systellommatophora > Onchidiidae > Onchidella > Onchidella celtica. The sequence continues at coordinate 2,672,748 of OZ007572.1, forward strand.
TAAACTCCCTTTCCTGCTCCTGAGCCTTAGCCTCTCTTTCCTGTTGCTTAAACTCCCTTTCCTGTTCCTTATCCTTAGCCTCTCTTTCCTCTTCTCTCTGTCGCTCTTGAGCCTCTTTTTCTCGCTCTCTATCCTTAGCACGCTCATCGCGCAAATCCGCCTGCTGTTCTTTAATCCAGCCGCGTAGCTCCTCTCCCTCCAGGCCAAGTTCCTTACCCAACTTCATTAGTTGTTGGAGTTCCGCCATTTCACAGATTTATGGTTATGGTATCTATTATGCGAACGACCAACCTGTCGGTATGATCACTAACGATACGACCAGAGACCTGAGATCACACCAGATATAACAATACCCAGTTCAGAATACAATTCAGAAATTTACCTTTACAGCACAACTACTTCTATATCTACAAAATGTATAGCACTATTAATTATAAAAAGAATAGAAAAGACAAGAATGAAGAAATACAGTAGAAGGACCACAAGTACGTCAAGGACAACGAACCAGACTAGGACAAAGCTTCTACAAAAAAAAACTATAATGGAAAAAAATGCAACCTAACTACGCCGATTACACTACAAGGTACGAACAAGAACAGAGTCTGAAAAAAAAGAACGTATCTACAGAAAGGTAGAAGAGGGACAAGAGAAACGTCTTCCTAAAACAACGAGGAAGATAGAACGCTACAATCTAAACAAAAATACAGGTCCCTACAGAACTGGTCACTGTGATGAACGAAGTTCCAAAGTTTACCACACCTTTTTAAAAGGATAAACTAAGTTCAACACAGCAAACCCGCGCCACCGCCCGTATAATCAATTACGACAAAAACAGCAAAAACAGGGAAACAGACAGACGAAAAGACAGCCCTTAATCCAGGGTACAAAATTTTAGACTTTTACTTAACTTTCAGCCTTATGAGTTTAAGTCCTCGACCTAATCGGAGCTCTGGCTGCTTGTCTCCTCAGGCTGCACGCACACACTCTGGAAAGTTTAAATACACATTAATACCTATTCATAGCAATACATGCATCAATACATATTATTATTATACATAAATCATATCATGAAATGTCCATTCATCCAACGAACAAGACAGCACAATTACCCACTAACTAACTACAACTAAATATTACGAAAATGGACGAGTCACAATGGACGAGCCCCCAATGTCACAAATCCCAGACTGGGAGATGTAATAAGTATGACAGGACAACAATCACAAACAACAAGTTTAACACTTAACAAAACAATCCATCAGACTCACACATTTATTAAACCTAATTATACATATAATAGCGCAATTACATACATTATATTATTGAAATGCACTGCCGTACAACGGCCTTATTCTCACACGCACTCTTCCTCGGATCCACGATCCGGTAGTTACTCCTAAAGGCACTTCGGCCTCAGCCTCTCCCCTCAGGGTCTTAATAGTACATTAATGATTCACTGGCACCGCAGTCTCTCAATATCACCTTCCTATTGTCATACACCTTAACACTCCCCTAGCACCTCAGCAGGGCAATAACACGTTATTATTTCCATAGCCATCAACATGGCAACAACATAATATCAGTTCACTAGCCTATCAACATGGCAACAACATAGTATCTCATTCACTCTCATATCTACGTCCCTGTCCGTGGCCTGACTGCCACGACTTTGTGCCTCTACTGTCCTACACTGACAGCCTCACTTCTGGCCTATGTGTGGCCTCCGGCCCTATGCTGGCCTATCCCCTGTGCTCATCGAGGTGGCTCTGCGGCCCGTCCCCGACACCTACAAGAATAATATTACATTGGTATAATACCCTACCATTTCTATTCACTCCACCTCTCCTTACAATCCATGACGCGTACACACACTAGTTCGCCTTTCACTCACCACACATCTTACGGTAACACACTTCCATCGGAGTACACACTACTCACTCGCGCTACAAATCCATGAACTCACTTTCATCTATCGCTCGTGGCGCACATTGCTATATCCAATATCAAGGACTTCCACATTCCTCACATATACTTATTCACATCATGGTAATAGACGAATATAATATAATACATCAATCATAATAATCAATCAACATTCTACATACCAGTCATAACTGGAAAGACTCTCACTAGTCTTCTCGACTGCTTCCTTTTATCTCTGCCCGATGGGCTATTATTCATAGATCCGCTCCCTAGGACCTTCTAACTTGCAGTGATAGTTATACAGCGCTTTCGCCTCCTTCAGACCCCCCACTCATGACATGCACGACTTTCTCACTTGTCTCCGTGCGTTAATTTTACTCTCCTCTCCCCCGTAATTATTAACTATCGCTCACTCCACTCGTGACAATTATATGATATGGCAAAAAGAAAGAGCTGTATGTAGCAAAGCCTTGCATTAGAGCTCGCTGTTTGTCATCCACCGTTTTTATTTTTTTTGCGTCGCCAGGCCCTTCTTTGGATTTGAACTGGTACTGCTGGATTCAGTTTTTTGTGCAGATGTCTTATCCATTTTGCCAATACTGCCACTGGTTATATGCTATAATTTTAGGATATAATATGAACTTAAGTGTTCATTTCTTTTACACCAAATCCAGCAGGAAGAATTTTCCGCTGTTGTTACTATTTCCTTAAGGGTATTTCTAATTTTCCTGCCACTTTGATCGAGTTTCTTCGGAAGAGAGTATATTACTGAACTGACAAAGCCCCTTGCTCCTACTTCCACCATGAATATAAGCTCATGTGTTTTATTACTTTATTTTAATGCTTTTATAATATTGTGTTTTTATTGTTTATTAATACCACAGCTTTGGCTCGGTGGCCTACACCTTTTCTCTCTCTTTTTTTTGCTTGTCCTATTTTAATTTTGAAAAAGCCCAGTAGCCTAATGCAATATTATGCGTTTCCAGCTTAAGAAATTACAAGATTACACCATACTTTGACTGCAGTGTTGGACAGGACACAGGGAAGGCATGACTTACTGTTCATCTGTTGGAAGATACACAAGATGGCCTGACGGAAAGAAGACATCATCTCTATAGCCAGCACATCATCAGCTTCTAGCCAGGGTGCTACAAATGTTCCCTCTTGATTGACGAAAGGCTGAAGCCACGGGGCAAACACAGCTAACAAGGGCTGCCATAAATGTTCCATGACTGTGGAAAGTTGGACAGTAACATAACACACTTTACTAGTCTCCTTAGCCTACAGAGGCAACAATGATATTCTAGTCCATCCGTACTTGCCCCTTCACATTAAACATGCCAATCATGCAAAAAGCATCAATTTGACATCCATCTCAAGTTCTGGCAGGTCAACAATCCCATTTTACAAGAGAAACATTTCAAAGTTTCATGAGAGTCAGATTTATGGACAAACAAACATGCAACAAAACATTTAAAACTTCTGCCTATTATCTTGCAAATTCCATCCAATAACGCTGGAGTTTCAGAATTTGTGCTGATTCAAGTCTGATCAAGCAAGAAAGCAGAAGGGAAGGAACTCACTCTGGTATGGTGAGGCATTGTCAGCTCCACTGATGACTTTGGTGATAAAGCTACGAGCAAGAGCACTATTCATGAGACTGATGTACGGCACGTAGCGCCCCCAACGGGTGTACAGGCCAAAGGTCGTGACCTCAGAGTCAGCCATTCGAGAGTGCATAAAGAAAGAGCCCATCCAATCTAACAACTCTTTCACCTGACACGGACGAGATACAAGAACACAGGTTAGACACTCTACCTTATTAAAAAAGAATCCCCTAGTTGTGAATTGAGTTTGTGTATTTCCTCCTGCATTATCTAATCTACTCTTGTTTTTGTCTGTCTTGACTTGTGGATGATCTGTAAAAGTTTCTAATTTTTCTATCTCTTTTCCAAGAGAATGGGTGTGGCATTATTTATTTTTACTTCATGAGACAATGAATATTTCAAATGTGACACTGTTGGAGATAGAATCTTTTCTTTTCATACATGACAGATATTTTCCCAAGAAAATCTGAGACAGAAATGTCTGGCGTTATCTCCAGCAGCAGTAAAAACAGGCAGATTATTATTAGCCTTGCTCTGCATCACACCCACTCACATCCTGATTCTCACAGTAAATCTACAAAACTGTGTCTCCTACCTGGGCTGTAGACAATCGGCAGTCGCCACAGCTGTCCACTTCCTCTAGGTCAGTGCCTCTCTTGTCTGGGTCAGCTAGCCTCTGGGATGAGAGATTTTTCTTGGTGAAGCATGACTGAAGCAGAACTTCCCAGGCTTGGGTGTGCAAGCCATCTGATGCGGAACCTGCATTAGACACAATGAGGAACAACCATTGAATCTTATATTCAATTTATCTGTAGAACCTTTGAGTATTGACCCTTTTTCATTTACCGTCCCCCATATCACGTGATTTGCAACGGCATGCCCCACTTGTAGGGCGGAAGCAGTGGACAACGGTCGAATGATGCCATCCTCTTGTTGGCCACCCAACTGTGTAAACCCGTTACGTGCTGGTTCTGGCATAAAAATGCATCTTTGCTTAGACTGTGCACATATTCAGATGCCATCACTAAGGCAAGTGGAGGTTTTTGCCCTATACGGTGCTTTTCTGTGGTTTTTGTGATATTTCGTGAATTTTCGAAGCCGTGCAGCTCCCTGCAAACAACCGTAACGCGGAAGCGAAAAGGGTCTATTCAAGGAGTTTTCAAAGTCCATTCCTTTTGTTTAGAAAAGAAACAAAAAATCGCAGAAATGATACACAGAGGACTTCATATTATCAGATCATCACAAAATGTCACACACAAAAAAAAGCAGTTTAGTTTGAAGATGTCCATTAAATCTTCTAAAATTCTGAAATTTGTACTCCACTACTGTCTGCATGATAAAACTTCATAATTCATTGACTGCTTTCAGTATATCATCATTCAAACCCATCAATGCAATGCTTAGCAGAGTAATGCATGCTGACGACATTTATATATGATAGCTTTAACCTGGCACATTTGATATAATATCTATACGCCACCCTCATATCAGATATATTTCTCAAAAACTCTCAACTTAGTTTTGAGCAAAGATTGTTCAGCATATCATTCTAGGATTATTTTCTTCAATAATTTCTTTAACAATAAACCAAATCTGCCTTATTTAAACTTTAGTATTCTTCACCAGTTTTTATGGTTACAACAACACATAACAGCAATGTAACATGTTGAGGTAAAGAGATTGACCTTTTCACATCGCACGGCTCACGTTTCAACTTCCCTCTGAATGCTTTTATTTCATAGTCATTATTTCCTGTAGACACATGAGTTTGGAGGGAAATTTGAACATCACAAAAACAACTTTAATTAACCTACAATACAGTGGTAGTATCAGTGTATAGGTTATTAAAAGAGGAAGTCAGGAATCTACAATGTTTTGCACACAAACATATATTGTGCAATGTGTAATGTGAAATTTGGCAAACCCAGGGTTTGAACCCAGTGGCATGAAAGGTTCAGCAGAGAGTCAGTCATCTGTAGCATGCAGCATCTTTAGCAGCTGTATAATGGGGCATTCGGGTCTTGTGCACAGCCATGTGAAAAGGTTAAAAAAAAATTGACAAGTATACAAATTCCAGCTTACTGACAACGAAAGACTTACCTTCCAGGACAAGGTTAGCAACGCTGTGTAGGTTGGAAGGGAAATTACTCTCCAGCAATGCCTTCAAATGGGTCATGTAGAGCTGTAAAGATTTTTTTTCAATCAAGTTGAAATAAAAAGACATGACATTATGACATGAATGAAGTACTTTCATTTTCTTCACAGAATAGTTCAATTATGAATGAGCAATTAAAATTGAGAAAACTTTAATTTGGACTAATCCCAGTCTTCAATGAAAACTTTCCTGCCATACAAATAATTGATTAAACAAAAGAACTTATTTCCTTCATGATTAATTCCATCTGTCAGTACTAAATTCAAGCACATCCACTAAATATGCAACAATTTAATCCAAGAAAAGGAAATTGTCACAACAGATATTTAACATAAACAATACATTGTAAATTCAGTGGCTTAAAAATCTCTTGGCAGTGCCACAGAGAGAGAGAGAGAGAGTCAGCGAAAGAGAGAGAAGAGAGAGAGAGGTTGCCAGAGGAAACTCCTTACCCCATATACCAGCTTGGTCTGTGAATTCAGCTCAGCCCCACAAGACAACATGGCTGAGCCTAGAGTCTCCACAAATCTCCTTCTCTCTGTTTCACTGGGACTGTCAGTTGCCAGCCATTTAGCAATGTCAAACTGGTGGGGGGAGAGGTCAAGGGTCAAACAGATAAACTTCTCAAACCTTCACAGACTGCCTGTCACTGACACGTTCCAACAATATTCAATCCTTTAAGTTTTAGAGTTTAACATGTATGAGGCACATCTGGCTTGTTACAAACATGCATGAACTGGAATCATGCTGTTTAATGGTTTGTTTTTCACAAACAGCTTCTAAAGTCCTGGATCACCTTGCCTTTTCAGTTCCTTGACCAAATTCAGCACTCCCCAGATATTTTTATCTTTATGTAGTGTGCAGTTCTTTTGTTTCTCGGGGGCCTCAGCATAGTGCTGTTGGCCTGGCCTGTTCTTGATTTTCTCTCTCTTTGGTCTTTCTTGTTTGTTGTTGTTCTTTCTTTCTGTTGTGGTCGTTCTTCGTGGTTTGTAGTGTGCAGGTCTACTCTTTAATTATTTATGAACTAGACAACTGTCTCTGAACCCATCAAACAATGGCAGATGAAACATTTATACAAGACATTGACAGAAAAATCTAGGAATGTTAGGCTATAAAATACAGCCAGGGAAATGTACAGCTTAAATTGTCCATTGCAAACCATACTATTTTGTAAGAAACTTAGATGAATACCACATCCTTCTAGGTTTTGTGGTTGTCTTGGAGTTCTTGGTACAAGTGTTACAGCTCACTCTTATTAAAGTAGACCAAGAGCCCCACAGTTTACCTTTGTCAATAACATGAAGACCAGGTCCATATTCTGCCTCTGTAGCACCAACAACAGCTGACTGTACATGGAGACCAAGTGGGCGGGGCAGCTGTTAGGGACAAAATGCGGGGAGACCAGGCCAGCAACTGATGATTTGTCCAGGCAACACTGCAGAACCCTCTGTGTCTGACTGGCATCTCGACACACAAACTCCTGAGGACACAACAAAAAAAAACCCCACCAAGTCAAATAAGCTTCCCATGTATTGAATCATTTCAATCAAAGCAAAAAACTGTGTGCACAAGGAAGCCAATTCTTGCTGCTTCTTAGTTTTGGATAGTGAGCAAAATTATCACTACCCAGTACTGGGGTTTTTGTTTGCATAGTTAGTGTGACCACTCGTCTTGGCAAGTAATCAACTTGCATGTGATAGGTCTTAAATCACATTTATAATATCATAACATTCCATAGCCATACAACAATAAAAGATGGGAACAAAAACAAAACAAAAACCACTAAACAGTGCAAAGTTTTCTGAAAAATGCCTACCTGCCCCAAAACCTCAATGCATGAAGCAAAGAATTGTTTAGTTGGAGGGTAGAAATCTGTCTCATCAGAAACCAGATCAGCCAGGTGAAAGAACAAGGTGTAGGCAATCTCCTTCATACACTGGATTTTGTTGTTGTCTGTGCTCTTCTGACTTTGTTTGATCAACATCCTGACAAAGGCAAGCAAAAGTTCCTCATCAGTGTCAAACAGGATTGTCCAGTGCAGGATGGTTGTTTGAACTTTACAAGAAAGTCTGTGCCCATTGCTAGATAGTATTTTGTGATGCCCTCCCCTATTTGGTTTCAATTTTCTTTCTTACAACGCCAATGAATAAATTGTGCATTATCACTTTACAAGCTTACAGAATATTCTAAAAGCCCAGGGAGGACAAAATGCAATATATATTGACATACCTCCTTCTTCATTAACTTGTTTCTTACATAATTCCAATTCGGCAGCAACCCTGCTCTCCGAGACTTATCCACTCAAATATTCTAGAAATAGGACATTTCATGAACAATTACATCTCATCTGACACTTAGTACAGTCAAACAGGTTGATTTGCTAAACGTTATAGATGCTGTTGTGATAAACTTACGTGATGGCATTTTCCGTATGTACGACAGCCACACAGATGTTTGGAGCTGTTGGTAGAAGGGATTCAATCATCACTTGTTTATACTCTACTCTGTTCTCATCCACTCTTCTCTGGGTGATCTCATTCAATGTCTTCACATCCAGCTGTGGACAGGGTATACAATCTGCTTATTCTACATCAAGGAATGTCAAATACAACATTGGCAGTTTCTCCTGAAACCACAAAAACACTGACTGGCATCCCAAATCAACAAAACAACAATGAAATGCCAAGGGAAAAACTTATTATAGTATAACATTTTTCAACACCAAGAGCGGGACTCCATCATTTTTCAGCCTATGTACAGACAATGATATATGAGGCCACATATAAAGCGTGAAATTTCATTTCCATACAAAAATGTAATTAACTCGACGATGTGAAATACATGTTTCACACTTACTCAGATTAAGTGAACTAACATTAAATGTGAGTAAAAGCTGGAACCATCTCTACATCTGTCTGACCGCTGTAGACTCAGGAACTTTCAGCCCTACAGAGCAGTCAAGCTACTGAAGTGAAAGTGGTTTGGTTTACCCAGCTGACAACAACTTCACATCCAGCAAAAATGACTATAAACTTGTCTTGCACACATTGATGAGCAACAAATATTTGTCTCTTTAATCTTAACACAACAATGCCGCCCTGAAACATTTCATTACCCGTATACCCGGGGCAGGAGGTCGCAGAATTTCCTGAATATGTGCGATTTTGCGGTAGTTTTAAAACATCATAACTTTTGATGGTCTGAAGTAACTTTAACAGGGCTGTGCCAATAAAAGAGCAGACTGGACTCTCTACCATGCTGAGAGTGGTACTACTAACTTTCACCTACCATACTAAGAGTGGCACTACTAACTTTCACCTACCATGCTAAGAGTGGCACTACTAACTTTCACCTACCATGCTAAGAGTGGCACTATTAACTTTCAGCTACCATGTTAAGAGTGGTACTACTAACTTTCAGCTTCGTCACTTGTTCCGACAAGGGTCATTGGTGTTGCTGTCCTTGTTGAGGAGAGAGCAGTGAGTGATTGTCTAGGCATGAATTGGTAGGGTTGGAGGCCTACAACTGTCATTCTCTGCGGCGTATAATGGTTAAAGAGCCTACCTTGGGCAAACTTTTTTTGTGTGCCCAAAACCAAGGAAAGTCGACACTTCATGTTTACCCCTGCTTGCATTTGTGGTTTTGTAGACAGACCATAACTATATGACTTACCTTGACAGGCAAAATAGCTGGACCAGAACACTGATGTAAGGGGTTGACCTTACTGCGACACTCTGCTGTCAAACTGATCTGTGGACACACAAAAGGTTGAAGGTTACAGTAAACAGTACCCTTAATGCAATAAATTCATTAATAATTTAGCATGACCTTGCCATCACAAATGACAGCAATTTAACACCTATTTGTGTTATTTCTGCTGTCTTCAGAGCCTTGGTATAAGTGGTGGGAACATTTTATGTCATTTCTACTACTACTACTATTTCCTGTTGCACCCACTGGTGTTTAGGGCAGCAACAAAGGATCTCCAGCCCTGTCTGTCCTGGGCCATCTTTGCGAGAGTTCCCCATGAGTGATTGAAGGATTTCATCTCTGCCTCGATTGTTCTCCGCCAGGTTGCCTTGGGTCTGCCTCGCTTGCGCCGTCCCTCCGGTGTCCACTGAAGTGCTGTTTTGGTTATAGAATTTGCTTCCTTTCGCAGCATGTGTCCAAGCCATCTCCATCGTCTCTTCGTGATGATGTTGGCTATTTCTTCTTGCTTGCATCGCCTTAGTAGTTCCTGATTAGAAATCTTGTTTGGCCAAAAGATGCGGAGAATCCTACGAAGACATGTGGTGTGGAAGGAAGACAACTTGGCGAGGTCACCTTCTGCCATTCGCCAGCACTCTGATCCATACAGGAGTGTGGATAGGACACAGCTTTGGTACAGTCTGATCTTGGTGTTGATGCCGTATTTTGTCGATTTCCAGATGTTGCTCATACTTTGAAAGACAGCCCTTGCATTTCCCAGCCTACTTTGGATGTCCTCCTTTGTGCCACCCTCTGGTCTGATAATGCTACCAAGGTATTTAAATTTGTCCGTCGTGGTGAGGTTCTTGTCATCTACTTGCACTGGTGCTGGAGTGTCTACATTTAGGGTCATAATCTCTGTCTTCTTCTGGCTAATCCGAAGGCCTACTTTGCATCCAAAATTATGTAGTCTCTGCGTCTTATCTTGCATGTGTTGGTGACTATGTGACAATAGCGCAAGGTCATCTGCAAAGTCCAATCCTCTAGGTTGTCGAAGAGTGTCCATCTGATGCCTCTTGGTGCATCCTCTGTAGTTTTCCGCATAATCCAGTCGATTACGAGGTTAAACAAAATTGTTGACATCACACATCCTTGCCGTACACCAGTTTTCACTTCAAAGGATGCATCACTGTTTCCGACACTGCAACTGAAGTTCTTGTAAAAGCTTTTGATGAGTTCAACAAGCTTGCTGGGAATCCCATAGTGCCGAAGAATGCGCCATATACTCTCTCTGTGGATGCTGTCGAAGGCCTTTTCGAAGTCAACGAAGTTCACATAGAGCTGCCTTTGCCATTCTGAACACTGTTCTATGATGTTTCGGAGTGTGAAGATCTGGTCAATGCATCCTTTCCCCTTTCGGAATCCGGCTTGTTCCTTTCTCAGTGTCTTGTCCACAGCATCTGACATACGTTGCACAATGCTCTTGGCAAGGATTTTGTTGGGTATAGAAAGGAGAGTGATACCACGCCAGTTGTTGCAATCGCTGAGTGCTCCTTTCTTGGGTATTTTCACTATTCTGCCTTCATTCCAGCTCTTTGGTACTGCTTCTGCTTCCCAGATAGCTGTGAACAGTGGCTGAAGGATGGTGGCTGACTGATCCGGATCTGCTTTGAACAGTTCTGCAGTCAAGTTGTCTTTTCCTGGGGCTTTGCTGTTTTTTAGGCTCTTTATTGCTGCCACTATCTCTTCTTTCTTTGGTGGATCTATGTTGATGTCAAGGTCTTCAGCAGCATCTTGTATTATTATTCTATCTTCAGGTGGTGGCCGGTTTAGTAATTCCTGAAAGTGCTCTGTCCAGCATGTATCCTGTTCTCGTTCTGTAGTCAGTAGTTTCCCATTCTTGTCTTTGATTGGAACACTTGGTCTTCCACCGTACTTGCCACAAATGCGCTTAGTGATCTTGTGGAGCTTACCCTGTTCTCCTCTTGCTGCTGCCTCCTCCGCATCTGCCGCTAGCTGTTCCATGGCTTCTCGTTTATCTTTCTTTACTAGTCTCTTCACTTTCTTATTTAACTCTGTGTAGCTATGTTGGTACCTCTCTTTCAGCCTTTTCGATTTCACTTGTAGGAGTTTCTTTTTCATGACTTTCCTCTCCTCGATCACATCCCATGTTCTTTGTTGGATCCACTCCTTGCTTTTCCCTTTCTCATTAAATCCAAGGCAGGCTACACTGCTCTCTGTGTACACTGTAGTTACTCTTTTCCACTCTGAATCGATTCCTCTTTCTTTAGGGTTGTTCTTATCAGACTCTCGTAGAGCCTGGAATCGGTTCTTGACTTGTATGTTGAAGGCATTTCTAACACTTGCATCTCTCAGTTTCTGAATATTAAGGTGTCTTTGCTTTGATGTCTTGATTCCGGTCTTGTTCAGTTTAATTTTGATAAGTGCTGCCACTAGATGGTGGTCGCTGGCTACGTCAGCTCCTCTTTTCACTTTCACATCTAGAAGGGATCGTCTCCACATACCGTTGATCATCAAATGGTCTATTTGGTTCTTGTCTCTTCCATTTGGAGAATTCCATGTGAGTTTGTGAATTTCTCTGTGTGTGAAAATTATGTCATGTCATTTCACAAGATGTTTAAATGAAGTGATATCATTTTAGAAGTTCAAATATATGTAAAAAAAATCTTATTTCAATGACCACTTCATTCACCGCAGTTAAAATCATCTCACAGAACTACAATGCAATGTCTAGGCTGGTCTAAGTAAACCCTCTGTTAAAATCGTCTCACAGAACTACAATGCAATGTCTAAGCTGGTCTAAGTAAACCCTCTGTTAAAATCATCTCACAGAACTACAATGCAATGTCTACGCTGGTCCAAGTAAACCCTCTGTTAAAATCATCTCACAGAACTACAATGCAATGTCTAAGCTGGTCCAAGTAAACCCTCTGTTAAAATCATCTCACAGAACTACAATGCAATGTCTAAGCTGGTCTAAGTAAACCCTCTGTTAAAATCGTCTCACAGAACTACAATGCAATGTCTACTTTGGTCCAAACTCTCATGATTACTGAGATAGTGAAGCTCATTCAGGGAACAAAAAGTGTAGAAACTTACTGTTTTAGTGACATTAGCATACAACTCTGGGATGAGTTCAACATAAGCATTGTCTAAGGCACAGTGATGAGCCATGCGGGCAGAGAAAATCCTGAGGGAGGAGAAACCAAACTATTTTCAGTGTGGTGAATCATGAAAGAAATTCAACCATTCTCTCAAATATATCCAACAGTTTAGTTTACAATATGGATCAATCAATTAAACAAATGTATACATATTGTTAAGAATATTGTCTCATAAAGAAAAAGATAATAAAATCAAGATAGGAAAAAAACACTGTCTCAACAAAGGTAAATTGGGTCAAGTCTTAACATTCAGTCTTGTTCAATGTTTTCTTTATCAACAACAGAACTGTCTAGTGTCTACAAAGGACAAAGAACTACTCTGTAAACATCCTGATGGTGTGACATCCCAAACTCACTTTGTGAAGCGTGTAAGAACATCTAAATCTGCATTCACCAGGTGGGTCAATGCTTCCTTGTCCTCTATGATGCTTGAATTGATCAAGGGCACAGGACTCTGGATGCTCCAGATGCTTGGTGGGGGTTGCGGAGTATCATAGCGCCTCAGCCGCCGCAGAATTCTCTCAGTGGCTGCTCAGGAAAGAAACAGTGACAAATCAGGACATTTTTCCAATAACTGTATGATTAACAGAACAACTTTAGGCATAAGAGAATGACTTGCTGATTAAATGCAATTTTCCAACTTAATAGAAGTTTCTATGCCCGAGACGATCTGCCAATGCTGCAGGTTTTTGTCTCTCTCTTTGATGAGCTGATGGCTCTCACCAGTGCCAATCTCTCCAGCATAATAAGATGGGTAGAACGGATGATACAGAGAAAATATGCGGGGAAAACAATGATGGAGGGAAAGATGGAAGAAGTGGAGAACAGTAGGAAGGAGAAGAATGCCTCTTAACATATTCATGTGAATGTCCAAAGAATGAAAGGAAGAATGCTACAAAAGAAATCCCTGTGATAAATGAATCCTTCAAGACGAGAAAGCAAATTTGAAATTGAGAAAGATTGGCCAAAAAAAAAAAAAATGATGACAGAGAGAAAAATAACATAGATGAAACTCATACAATAAATGGATTGAACTTTTCCAAATCATGCCAAAGTGTAAGTGCCAAGCAGAATGTGAAGTTGTGAAGACAGTGTCATTTCTGTATGGTTTCAACATATCAAAGAACACTATTTTAAATTATCAATAAATTTAATTCATGATGGTAGTGTATCATTTCCCAAGCCAAATGATGAAGAATGATGTGGTACATTGGTGTCGAAGCAATAATAAATAAGGACTGGTGTTTGACCTACGACATGATAACATTACACACTGACCATTTTCGGGTTCCTGCTGTGTGTTTCTTCTGCTGGTTGTTGTCTGTGTACCCATCAATCTTTTCCTCCAGTCAGCGGCCAGGCAGCTGAGTGTGTACTGCACACCTTCCAGGTCAACAAATTCCAGCCACGGACCCTGTCAGAGCAGGTCAGAGAACCAGAGAACAACAGTGAGGACACCAGGGAAATAGCAGCACAGCAACAGGGAAAAACACTGACATTAAAGTCTTCATTAAATTGTTAAATGTTTTTACATGTGTGGCGCTCCAGGAAAACCCGTCGGATGATGCACAGGCTGCTTTTGAGATACAGGTCTACAGAGTCATTTTGCTCAGTTTCTCCTCTTACTACACCTGGCAATTTAAACGGCCATATCTCAAAAACTATTTGAGATATTGACTTCAAATAAAAAGCCAAATACACAGAAAATGTCCCTCTGTCACAATAATTGTATATCTCAAACTGTGAAATTTAACCCATGTGAAGGGTTTTCCTAGGGCACCACACATACGTTGAATTTTATTATTACGAATGTGTTGATGTACAGGAACTATTCCTCGTTCCTTTTTCGTTTTTTTTTTCTCCCTTTAATTGAGTGACTGTTTCAAGCCATATCTGTCTTTTCAGCCTTCAGTTTGGAAATTAGCAAGTATCTACGTGACCAGAATCAATCCATTTTGTTCTTTAGAAAATGTAAAAATTTCCTCTGACAGGTAAATGTGAGGCAGTCTGAGAAAACCCACTGTGTTGTGAAAATCTTAGTACTAAGTAATCAGCTCCCAAAGGTCGTTTGGGTGACCCTGGGTCTAAATTCAGCTAAGGTCAGAACCTCCTTCTACATCCGTTCCTACAACTTGTATGTGTAAGTTTAAGCATGAAACAAAGCTTCTAAATACTTTAATTTTGCATTTTAAATGCACGTGACCAAATTTATTGACATTACGTAATTTCACCATTTTCATGGTTAACAACTTTGTCCTCTTTTGTATGCGCACTCATACTTTCCCACCCTGTCACAGAACTACAATGCAATGTCTACGCTGGTCCAAGTAAACCCTCATGAATACTGAGATAGTAAAGCTCATTCAGGGAACAAAAAGTGTACCAATGGAAATAAAAAATCTCCAGATTTTCATTCATGACTATAATGCAAGAACACATTGGCTCTATAGTATTTTGTAAGAGTTGCACATCTTCAAAAACAAAAGATCATCGTCTGCTTAGAAAAGGCCAACCTTATAGCACTGGTTTTTCAATTGTTTCTAATTGCAATTCTACGCTGAAATCTTTTATCTGACAAAGTAACCTTTGCTTCGTGCAAGAAAACTTTCTTTTGAAATATTCTAAGCGCAGAAGATTTTTATTTTAATTAACGTCTGCAAAAAAATATGGTTGCTATCAATGGCAGACAGAGAGATAGATCTAGATTCAGCGAAACATCTGTTTTGACAGGACTATATGCACACAAAAAAAAATCCTGGTTGCTTGAAATGTTGATCTCTACTGAATACTTGAGTTTTCTAATATCTATAAACTCAAACAATGGCATTATTTTGCTTTCCTGGTGAGAAAGACACTTCAAAATGTATAAAAATAAAAGTGTTAACTTTAGATGCCATTTTCTCATTTTGTAACATCTGTGTGTTTTGTACCTTTAAATTCAATGTCAAAACTTTGGTTCTAGTGAAGATATTTTAAAATCTTAAAAAGCAAAATGCTCTTCAAAACCTCTGCTACATGATGGTGCAAATAACCAATTGTGAAATTTTCGCATCATAACTGGTTTCCCTAGGCTGCCTCACAAATGATCATCTGAGGGGAGTTTCCATGTCCAAAAACAAAACAGAAAAACAACAAGTATTTTGATTCACTGTAATTATTTCCACTCACCATGAAGCCTTGAAACACCTGATTCAGTCTCATTGCTTCATATTGGGGAGGGAGGGCAGGTAAGTACAGGTTACCATCATGTAGTCTGGGCTCCTCCAACCACAGGCTGTAGGTCTGGTATAATCTGGAATGTTACAAGCAATACTAGACTAGTGGTCTGGTATAATCTGAAATGTTACAGGCAATACTAGACTAGTGGTCTGGTATAATCTGAAATGTTACAGGCAATACTAGACTAGTGGTCTGGTATAATCTGAAATGTTACAGGCAATACTAGACTAGTGGTCTGGTATAATCTGAAATGTTACAGGCAATACTAGATGAGAGGTCTGGTATAATCTGAAATGTTACAGGCAATACTAGATGAGAGATGAGAGGTCTGGTATAATCTGAAATGTTACAGGCAATGCTAGACTAGAGGTCTGGTATAATCTGAAATGTTTCAGGCAACACTAGACTAGAGGTCTGGTATAATCTGAAATGTTACAGGCAATACTAGATAAGAGGTCTGGTACAATCTGAAATGTTACAGACAATACTAGATAAGAGGTCTGGTATAATCTGAAATGTTACAGACAATACTAGATAAGAGGTCTGGTATAATCTGAAATGTTACAGACAATACTAGATAAGAGGTCTGGTATAATCTGAAATGTTACAGACAATACTAGATAAGAGGTCTGGTACAATCTGAAATGTTACAGACAATACTAGATAAGAGGTCTGGTATAATCTGAAATGTTACAGACAATACTAGATAAGAGGTCTGGTATAATCTGAAATGTTACAGACAATACTAGATAAGAGGTCTGGTACAATCTGAAATGTTACAGGCAATACTAGATAAGAGGTCTGGTACAATCTGAAATGTTACAGGCAATACTAGACTAGTGGTCTGGTACAATCTGAAATGTTACAGACAATACTAGATAAGAGGTCTGGTACAATCTGAAATGTTACAGGCAATACTAGATAAGAGGTCTGGTACAATCTGAAATCTTACAGGCAATACTAGACTAGTGGTCTGGTACAATCTGAAATGTTACAGACAATACTAGATAAGAGGTCTGGTATAATCTGAAATGTTACAGACAATACTAGATAAGAGGTCTGGTACAATCTGAAATGTTACAGGCAATACTAGACTAGAGGTCTGGTACAATCTGAAATGTTACAGGCAATACTAGATAAGAGGTCTGGTATAATCTGAAATGTTACAGGCAATACTAGACTAGTGGTCTGGTACAATCTGAAATGTTACAGACAATACTAGATAAGAGGTCTGGTATAATCTGAAATGTTACAGGCAATACTAGACTAGAGGTCTGGAATAATCTGAAATGTTACAGGCAACACTAGGCCAGAGGTCTGGTATAATCTTTTTTTTTCCGTTATCTATCCCATAACATATCTCCTCTCACACAGAACGGTGTATTTATAGCAGGTTCGCAAGTTATGCCAACATCTGACTTACCTGGCCAACATCTGATGAAATTCTTTAGAACTGGTGTATTCCAATGTATCTTCCTCTCCTGCCATTCCTCCTCCGGCTGTAGCTCCAGCTGCAGAAGCTGTGGCAAAGTCCAGGCCAGGGTCACCAGTTCCTGGCGGAGTGAGGGGGCTGTGGGAACTCTTTCTTCTCTTGTTGCCCTCATTCTTCAGGGGGTCAAAGTTCATGTGGTGGGTTGACGTCTCCGACAACCGTTTCCTCATCCTCTTCAGCATGCTGGAGTAGTACAAGGAGTCAAAGAAGCGCTCACCCACACTGGCTCTCTGTGCTATGCTGGAAAAGAAAAAAACACCAACAGTAACATTTGCAGAGAAGAATATGTTATGATGGATCTGTTCATGCATTTTTAAACAGAATTAGGACCAGAGATGCCAACCCACGAAAATTAAAAAGAGTACTCTCAGACACCAAAAAGAGTATTTTCATACCAAAAGGAGTATTCTAGGTCCACAATAAAGTTCGGTTTTGAACCAGTTTCGTCTTTGCTTTACCTCTCGCATCGAAGAGTAAATAAAATAAGGTCTGAAGTTCATTTTTCACACAAAAGGGCGAAGCATCGTGCTGTTCGTAACAGGGCTACATCGCATTTATATGCACTCACTTCCAGCCTGGGCAGACCAAGACCGGAACTTACTTCGTCAAATTCGTACTTCGCATTAAGATCTCATCGTGGATTTTGTAGTTCGCTGGCCCGACAATGAAAAAATATATTTCCTCGTCAAAAGTCGTATTCGCGTATTTACGGTGAAAAATTGTACTCAAGTACGCGAAATCGTACTAGTTGGCATCTCTGTAAGACCCTCAGTCATTTATGCACCACAGAAACAACAGTGACAAAAACCAGGACAAAAAGCTCAAAGAGAACAAGAAAAAGAAAAAAGCACATGCCAAGGGCAGAGATCCTCTTAAAACCAAAGATCTCAACACACACAGATTGTCACTTATGTTCTGCTGAATATCAGAATGCGGCACACCGTACTCAGTACAGACTATTTGCTGTGTCTGTTCCATGTATCAGGTAAGTTACAATAATGGCGTTTGATGTGACACAAATATCAAATGCCATCAGTGGTTATAAATTAAATTTGTTGATAAGAAATTGCAAATTCCATATTTCCTCAAGTGTATTGCTTACCTGGACTCAAACACCTGCCTTCCCAGGTACAGAGCAAAGAATCTCTGCCACAAAATGGGCAGCAAAGGATGGTCATAAGGAGTGTCCAATGCTTGCTGAGCCCATCTGTAGATGGTGAGACGTCCAGCGGAAGGGGCCTGCTCCAACTGTAGTTTGTTGATAGCTACCTAGCAACGGTGAGGAACAACAGTATTAACATCACAACAACTTACATGACTGTGACAACTAAATCTTGGAAAAATGCCAGCTATGATATCTGTACACATGAGCTTCCCCGTTAATCCTGCCTGTTCCACTTTCTCCATACCTACTGATTAATTGTTATATGAAGACAACAGAAGGGAAAGATGTTTTGGATTGGAACATACCTTACTCTCCCCTCTTTTTTCACAAAAACAAATCCATATTTTCACCATATTCTGATAAATCTGTTCTTGCAATGTGTAAAACCAATTGTATCATAGCCTCCTTGCTGTACTGTGGAGACAGTCTGTCAAAAATAGGGTCCATTATTCAGGCAAACGCATGAAACAACTCGCCCCTCGATGTTAATTCTTGTGCCCTTTCCCGTTAGACAGTCCCTCACTGGTGGATGTAAATGGTCGTCCCGTAAAAAGTAGGAAAATCCTGAACAGAAACTTCATGTGTGTAATTGTTGCGTAACATGGCTTCAGTGAACCAGATCAACATACACCGGAACAAAAGGCCATCGACGTCAAAAAAAATAGGAAATCTGACCAAAAAATCGGCATGCTTACACCCTTGCTCACCAAATAAAACTCTAAATAAAATAAACAATAAAAAAAATGGTAGTCTGATCCTTACTTTCAGGGCAGTCTCAATGGTGACCCTAGATGAGGAATGCAGTTCCATGATCAGTGTTTGCCACAGTCGACAGTTCACCTCCACCTCTCCCTCCACAAACAGAATCATGTATGCCAGCCAGGGAAACTCTGGCAGAGAGGAACTGTCCATGTAAGAGGGCAATGTGTTGGAAGAGGCTATCCACTGGAACACGGAGGTGACAAGATTTTGCCGGCTTTTCGCTGCTGCACAGAATTGCTGTTGAGGAAGTTGACATTGGGAATAGAAAATTTATTCACTCCATGAAGCAAAAGAAAAACAAAAAACAAAAAAAAGAAAGAAAGAAAGAAAAAAAGACAGAGACGCTGTGATGTTTCCATAAGGCTTTGTACAAATTTGAAATGAAACAAAAAAAAAAAAAGGTTGTATTTCACAAAGTAACAAACTAATGTGAAAACCACAAAATAAATTCTGAAGAGAAAATAAGTTCTAAAACAATATACCACAAGTTTTCAGTCGTTCAGAATTTTGCCAAGTAAAAAAACGTAACTAGAAAAATTTCAACAACTGATAACAAATCTGTATTTTCCAAAGTGCGTTCTATGGGCTCGTACAAACAGCGAGACTTACCAAGTACTGCTCCTTAAATATCTGAGATGTGACCTCCAGGACTCCCTTCTTGACAAAACTCCATCTAATCAATGTATCAGCGACATAACAGCTGTTCCTGTACAGGGTGAAGAGACAAGCAAGTGTTTGATATCTTTACCAGCTGGCTCCCCAAGTATCCCCCATTCATCACATTCATGAAATAAACACAGACATGATTTCTCCTGGAAAACCCCATTCTAACCAACACTGTACAAGCATTTCCTTAACTGTAAGAATCTACCAGACAGGAAAAACTGCTTTCAGAAATATCTAGAGATTCCTTTGCTAACTACTTATATTCAAAGATCACAGCAAATTTATTTCACATTTTGTGTTTCTCCAACTCCAACAAAAAAGATGATCCCCTTCTTCTAGAGAAAATAAAACAAAAATGTCACACTTTACACCAGATTTATGTTTCAGAAAATTGGAATACAAACTGGTATTTTACCTGTCAGTGAAGAATTTGCAGACTTTAAAGATCGCCTTGAGCCAGAAGATGATGACCTGATCTGCTTTGCTGTGAGTCAAGTGACTGGTCACTTGGGCCTGGTCATGAAAGACGGTAGACAAAAGTCAACACTTACAACTGCCATGTTTTCATATCATCAAAATCTGCTCGAAATGTTTTCTTAAAAACTTTTCTGCGTGACACTCATCAAACTTTTCATACTTAACATGTGTCTCAAGACACTGATTTCTACAAGTGAATTTCTCTGTCATCCCAGTTCCAGCATGAATTGTATTGGGAATTCTCAGCGTGAAACAACATAAACATAGTCTTCTCATCACTGACACAGTTGATGTTGCTGAAACAAGCGTGCAGTAGAAACTACAAGTCCCATTTACAAAGGATCAAGAAGCATTTGTTGCACTAAATATACCGAAAATGAAAATAGAGACAGCATGCTGGAAATTCTGCCAGTTGCTGGAAACAGTTTTTGCTTTTCCAATTCCCCTGTTCCAGGCATTGCCAGCTGACTTTGCCCATTGCTCCACACTGTCCCATCACAGAAAGAAATACTACTCACGAAGCACCCTGTTATTTCACCTAAGAAAGTCTACTCTGATCTCTCACTTCCACAACAAACATGCCACCAAACCTTACATTTCTCTCTCCCTGTATGGTACCACTCACCTGTATCATCTCAGTCAGCTGTTGTGTGACAATGCCAGGGAATTCTACATTCATGATGGCAGATTTAGTGGACTTGATCAGAGAATCGTCAGCCCCTAGTATTGAAGTCAAGATCTGGCAAAACCTAAACACAGGAAAATCAGGCCATGGATTTAAATCATTTCAAAACTTTTTGTTGCCCAGCATTACGAAAATTGAGCATTACAAAAACTGAACTTTTTCTTGACATAAATCCTTGTGACCCAATCAAGAAATGCACTGTTTAGCGACAAAGTGAGGGCCACTATTCAGCTGAATGCATCAATACTTTTAATAGAAAAAAGATGTGAATCCATAATCAATTTTGCCAAAACAAAACATCTTTAGACCTGCTCTGAAAGCACAATAATGAATACATTCTTGTTGCAATTTATAACTTCTTTCCCACATCCACAGGCTGAAGGGCTCAAGCTCAGATAGCCTTTGGATCAGAAACGCAATGTAAAAGTAAAGTAAGTTTGCAATTTGTACCTTTGATTGGCTGCTGAGCTGATGCAAGAATTATCATATCACATGATTCTCGCTATCATGTAGCAGAGAGATTTTAAATGGAAATTAAACTGACTTGAACTGAAGTCAGTTCTTTTCTTTGTCCATCAAATGACTTTTCTACAATGTGCCGATCTAGAGTAAACTATGCCATTGTGTCATAAGGTCTTACGTGACATTCTCCAGTAAGTACTGCTGACAGTCCAGGAAGAGAGGGACGACACATCCCAGAACATGTATGGCTGTGGTGTACTGGTAGTTGGCTGTCAGCACTGCTAGGAGGTCCAGACCCTCAGCAATAAAGTTGGTTATTCTGAAACATCAAATACAAAGATAAATAGCACACAAATGGTCATATATCTACAAGCAGAGTCACAACTGTCATTTTGTATTTACAGCAAAACAAATTGGGTACTCTCTAACACATACAGACTCATGACCAATATGCATTGTGGTCCAGGTTACCAAACATTTTCTATTTCAAAATATGGCATAAAAAAGAGAAAAGATTGTACATTACCTGTGTAAGGGATTGCAATGCCCTGTGTAATGGGCTTTGTAACATACAATATCTTTGCTCTCATTCTCTCACTATCATTTCTTTTTCTTTTATCCATATTTTTTCGTTTTTCCAAGCCCTGCGTGAACTCTGAGACTTTCTGGGTTTTTTTGGGTTTTTTTCCACACTTTTTCTATATATTATTATGCTTAACATCTTTGCCCATTGATGAGATGTGACTTGTTCAAACTCACTCATGGCCAATATTTGTCATGGTCAGAGCCACAAAACAGGCAATAGGTGTTTTGCTGGTGGTCCCCCTTAGCACGGGCAACAGCCAGGTGTCCGAGCCAAGGGTTGGAGGTTCAAAGTTCACATCGACCACTCCATACGAGTGCAGCAATACGCTCTGCTGGTGAAGTTTGAGGCGGAGGGTCAAATCCCACACCCAATTGTTGAACACTTGCTCAGCACTTTGGCTGGATGTCATATAGGAAGCCATCTGGAGGGGAGGGGGAAACCAAATGAGACAATAGAAAAATGTTTAATAGTTCCAACAGCAGGATAATCACTGATTAATCTACAACAAAACACAAAAGTGACAATCACTTTTCATTTGGCAATCCTGAAATGCATTGCAAACTTCACTTTATATTCACTGTGGGGCTTATCACCTTGTAATCAAAGATTGGGTGTTCACGTTTTCTCTTTTCTTTAGCCCTCTATCTGATAAATTACATCTCTGAACACCTCTACATATACCCAACTTCAAAAGCGTAAATGAAACTTCCCTTAGAGGTTATCAATGATCTCATCTGAGCTTAAATGTGTCCTTTACAGCACAGGATTCTACCTCTCTAGAGAACAGAAACTTTGACACAGAGAGAAGAAAAAACATGTCACACAAGTTGCATGGTTGATGAATTTTCATAATAAACATTCACACAAACAAAATAAAACTGTAATCTAAAGTTCTAACAAATGACCATTACCAATGTCATTGATGTATAATCATCATGACAAAAGACCTATGCTTGAACTGACCTGCTTCATCCCTTCCATGATAAAGAAGCCAGCTCTCTTGTCTGAGATGAACTTAGTGTAAGCCTCCACCAACAGCAAAGCTACCTGACGATGTAACCTGATGTCTATCACCAGCCGCCCAGTCTGAAATATATCCAGGTCATTCATCTGATCAATAAATAGTTCTCAGAAAAATTGATGCTATCAATGTCCTTGTCAGCAGAACCAAACAAAATATAAATTTCCTTCAAAACTGGGCTTTTCCTTGAGACAATTATATCATATAATAATGGAGCTTGGGCCCAACTTTGCGACCGCAAAGGCTTTTTTACTACGCAACGTAGAGAAATGAAACTTGGCACATGTATGTAAAATTTACTAAGCCTGTACATGTCGAGCTCATTTTTTCCCGAAACTCTTTACTTTTCCCAGAAATTCAGTTATAATTATCAGTTATCAATTCATGATTGCGAATACGACGTGATAATGTACTTCCGTCAATTTCGTCATTTCCGCCTCTTACCGGAAATGTAAACTAGAGTTTACGATCCAGCCACGCCAAGAAAACTTTGATAGTGATACCGAGTATAGTGTTATACAGATGAGGTGAGTGCCATTCATTCATACCAAGAAAACTGTGCGTAAATATTTAGATCATTTTTTACGAACACATGAGCCCATGAAAAATGCTCGGTGCGCACTACTGTGCACTGTGTACTACTGTAATACTATCCTATCTATCTATTGATCCTCGATTTTATGTGGATGACCCAAAGTGTCTCGACATCAATGTCTTTGTGCTGATTCCTTTCGGTCTGGAGTGGTAAGCTTTGTTTTTTACCATTCGAAGAATGGGGCAGTTACTAGTAATTATAAGAATGATAGAACAAGCTCAACTTTTTCAGTAAAATTCGATTCATCTCAGAATCTTAGAAAATTACAACATATTCAAACCACCATTTCTACATATCTTGGGATAAAACAGTTTAGTATTAAGAATGTACCAACCACACAAAATATACCTGTTCAAAGACACCCCAGTTGATGTTCGCCAAGATATTCCTTGCCAGTTGATTTTCTGATGAACTGAGGTCATGGTTCAGTAACCACTGGCGGAGTATCAGCATATCTGGGTCACTGGGTTGCCAGATGCTTACAGGCAGTTCGGAGAACAGGTAAATTGCCATCTGGTGAATAAATTCATGGAAAGGCGAGATGACCAGCCGTAATTTTCACGGAGGAAAATAACGTTTGCAAATAAAATTGTGTGCAGATGAGGTGCACTATCAGTGGCAGGAAAAAGCGTGGAAATAACAGATAAAAATAAAATAAATTGCTTGGAAAATTATACACAGCTTTAAATCTGCAAATCTTTTTGGGTAAAGTTTCATCAAAGTGTTAGTAGATCTAGAAACCTGTCACCATGGTGACCCTCACCTTGCCTAATTTGGCCATGACCTCTTTGACTCTGGCCAGCAAAAAGCTGAGTGCAGTCGGATGGGTTTGGATAATGCTGGAGAGTAACTCACGGCCCACTTTAGAGCAAAACTCCCTAGTATGGTTGCAGATGTAGGCAATCTGAAGAGATGACAAGAAAGACAAATGACTTAACATCACATATGAAAGAAATGATCAAATTTTCCAATAAAAATGCTTCCCTTCAAATTATTTTGAACTGCATATCTATTATATATTTCAGTAACTTGCAACCTTTGGCATGACTAACTCACCAAACTATACACTCTTCAGGCCTTAAATTTGACAGGAAGGTGGCAATTGAGATAAGGAAGATGATGGCTATAATTAAAAGTTGTTTACTTCAAGCATGTATTTAAAAAAAATAACAATGTTTATTGCTATGTAACATCTGTATATTTGCATGTTTGTTTCGTAATATATAGTGCCGTGTGTCACAAATCCCAGACTGGGAGATGTACTTATTACGACAGGACAACAATCACGAACGAACAAGTATAACACTTAACAGAACAACCAAACAGACTCACACATTTATTATACGTAAAAATAAAGAGATACGTGCATTACATTATTCGATTCAAATACCATACAATGGTCAGCACTCCCGACATTCATTCCTCTACGGGTCCACAACCCGATAATACTTTCTAAAATATGCTCTGGCCTCAGCCTCACATCTATATATATATTACTTGCTGGCCTCTCTTATTGGCGCCTGCTCAACCTAATTTCCGTATCTCAATCTCCCCTCGAGGTCTTAACAGCACATTACTATTTCAATAGCACGTTATATTCTCAATGGCACATTAACATCTTAATAGCACATTAACATCGTAATAGCACATTAACATTTGAATAGCAATAAGGACAATGACAACGTCCCTGTCTGTGGCCAGACTGCCACGACTCATGTGCTCCCGCTGTCCGGCGCGACAGCTTCACTCAGGCGGCCTGTGGGTAGCCTTCTGCTCAACCCCGACACAAGTCCGCTCACCGCGGGTGGCTTCTCTGCCCAACCCCGGCACCTATAAGAATAACATTACATCTGTAATACACCATACAATTACTATCCACTTCACCACTCATTACGAACCATCAAGCGTACTCACAATAGTCCACATTTCACTCACCACACATCTTACGGTAACACACCTCCACCGTGTCACACCGTACTCAGACTCGCTACGAATCCATGATCCTAACTTACATCTATCGCTCATTGCGCACATCTCTATACACAGTAATCAATGACTTTCACAGTCCTCACATATAACTTATTTACATCATGGTCATAGGAGAATCTAGTACATCAATCATCATAATTATCAATCACAGTTCAACCTACCAGTCATCACTGGAAAACACACAATCTGCCGACTGCCTCTGATCTCACGTCTGTCCCCTTGGACTCCTTAACTTGCAGTGATCTGACTATTCAGATTTTGCCTCTACTACGCCTCAACTTCACTCACAACATGCACGCTTTAACGTTAACTAACAGAAGTCAATACAGGTGAGCAGCCTCACTATCCCGTGAGTCAATCCTACACTTCCATGCCCCCGTAATCCTTGAATCTCGCTCACTCCACTCGTGACACCGTGCATCTATATAAAAAAACAGCAAGGAAAAAAAATTCACTGCTGCGAGGAAGAAATGCCCAGACCTGAAAAAATTACATGTGAAAGATAGTTCTTTTTGCTACTATGTCTATTCCTTTGACATGAAAGCGAAGTATCATAATTTTGTAATAAATGAAAATAGGCCTAAAAACATCGAATAATGCTTTCTCCTCAACAATGATGGCCTCCCTCCTGCCTTTGTTTTGTTTCGACTTTAGTACCGTGCATGTCATAAAAAGTAACCATATCAAGCTTGGTGCCCAGTGTCCTGGCGCGCATGAGTTCTGAAGCAGGACTGCAGATTACTATTTTTATTGTAAGAGAGAGAGAGAGAGAATATGTCATCGAATAATGCTTTTTCCTCAACAATGGTTCCTTCCCTCTTGCCTTTGTTTTGTTTCGACTTTAAACTTCCGGTTGCGTTTCAAAGTTTGAAGGCATGAGTTTCTGTGCCGTCTGCTTTATGTACGGGCCATGCGGGTGTTGCTGTGCCAGTTGTGAGTTGTTTTCTTCCCAGATCTACATAATCTGTGTGCTGATTGTGCGTGTTGTTTGCAACCCGTTCTTTGAACGGGCCCTTACACTAGTGTCATAAAAAGTAACCGTATCATAACTATCAAGCGTTCAGTTTGGTGCGTAGTTTTCTGGTCCGCATGAGTTCTGAAGCAAGACTGTAGTTTACTACTTTTATTATACTACAGAGAGGGGGGGGGGGGGGGGGGTCACATATTGTTTATTCTGGGCAATGCCCGGTAGCTCATCTAGTTGTTCATATTCCTGGCTTTCTTAAAACACACACATGAAATAGGACACTTTCTTTTAATTGTCAGAACACACATACTCCGGAGAATCTGAAGCAGAGTGCCGAAACAGGAAGATTTCCAGATGTGGTACTTTTCAGTGGAAATCCGAATATTTGACGATATAAAAATAAACATACAACTAATACAGAGTTTTTACAAACTTGAACTCAATAGAATATAGTAAAATTGTCCATGTTCTGACAAAAGCTTGCATAAAGATTACTCCAGATAAATCTTTACAAATGTCTGAGTCCAATACTACAGAACTGGCACAGCTTCAGAAACGAAAATTTTACCTCAAAAACTTCCAGTGTGATGGTTTGAATGAATCCTTCCTCTTCAGAGGATCTGCATCCAGCCATGTTGGCAAAGGTAGTCAGCAGGTAGATGGCTTCAGATGTTGGCATGTGCAACAAGTTATCTGCCAGCTGCTGCCAACTGTCTGGATCTGATGGGAGAGATTAAGATGACCATGATGTGGGAGCACGAAATAAAAGAAATCAAAACTATATGGAGACCAATGTCAAGCTGACATACATAATTAACAGACTCGTATATTTCCTGCAGCAAAGGAACTCCTGAAACGGTGGAAATGTCACAATGTTTGATATAAAAAATTCATACATAACATTATGCGCAGCTCTTGTCACCATCTGCTGAAGGTGATCTTCAAAAATTCTACATTCCAAGATTCTGAAGTTTTCAACAACTTACAGTAAAAAAAATTCAAAACAATTTTTACTATTGAGCAACAACTAATATAAACATGACAATTGAAAAACATGTCACTGGAAACCCAGACAGACCTTGACCCAATATAGGTCCTTTTCCTGAGCACCAAACCCTGTTAGACACTCACTTTCCAGGTATTCCTTGCAAGACTCCACAGAAGGCAAGTGATCCAGGTTGACCACCTGGCTTTGACCTTGGTGTAAGACCCACAGTAACTGCCACATGCTGTCCATGGACACACAGGTGTAAGGCATGTCTGCCATGAACTGCCAGGAGCCCAGCCTGAGGGAGACGACCAAGATAATCATCATGATTCTACCACAAACACTATAGTTCAGCGAAACAAGACCAGTTGATTGCTTAAAGGCCAGGCTGTATATTTCACTGATATAAACAGGTACATTCGGCAAATATATTCATGTGGGTGTCAAGTGTTCTCAGGCACATTTTCATCACTTGGGTAAGGATTTTATTTCACAGATCCCTTTAGTAAAACTGTACATCTAAACTACTGACCCAAATCTTCTGAGTGTCCTTTGTTCAGTTCACTGGTAAAAGGAAAAGCAACTGAGCAGAAATAAAAAAAAAACATACAAAATGAGAAAAGAAGAAGCTGTGCTGATCAGACATCTGGCATGGCCAACAAAACAGACAGAACAAGAAGATCAACAAGGAAAGGTTGTAAAAGAGTTCATTTTAACCAATAATTCCAAATCAACAATCAATTAAATCAAACAATACCATCTAACTGGCCACAACAATAGCTCAAATGCAAATTGCCACAAAAAGTAAAGGATCTAAATGTCCACAGTTTCAAAGACTGTTCATCTTCACAGGCTGACTGCACAATCAAATGGTATATTCCCCACAAATTAAACAAAAATGTGCTCCAAATGTTCTGCCAGAGTGAATGTAAGAACAGAATGTATAATAATAGTTCGTCCATCAGGTATGATGATGACCTTAACAACACCAGAGGAATAAAGAACAGAAATTGTTGAGAATTTCAACACATGGACAATAAAGAGAACTAAAGGACACAGAGGACAGAATGGAAAGACTGTTCTTTCATGACTTATGGCTTCTCATGTGACTGATAAGTCCTATTTTTGCCTTGCAGACCCTTCCGCATAAATGACAAGAGTGCTCCGTTGGTTCAGTACCACTGGGCCTTTTCTTGCGCCGTTCTCTTTTTTTGATAGCCTGCTGGACTCTGTCAGCTTCCCATGCTTTGCTGCCTCTGGTAAGGGCCGCCCTCCAATTTGCACGATCAAGCGAGAGCTTTTCCCACTCACTCACATCAATGGCAAAGGCCTTCAGTGATTGCTTGAGAGTGTCTTTGTAACGTCTCTTTGGGGCCCCAACATTCCTCGTTCCATTGGAGAGCTCAGAGAAGAAGATTTGCTTAGGGAGTCTGGAGTCGGGCATTCTGACAACGTGTCCTGCCCAACGTAGCTGAATTTTTTTCAGGTGGCAGAAGATGCTCAATTCCTTGGCACGATCGAGGACCTCAGTGTCTGGAATTTTATCCTGCCATTTGATCCTTAGGATCTTTCTAAGGCAGGCCAGATGAAAGTGATTTAGCTTTCTGGCATGCGATTGGTACACTGTCCAGGTTTCAGCCCCATAGAGTAGGGTGGGAAGGACCACAGCATTGTACACTTTCAGCTTAGTGTCTGTGCGAATGCCGGCAACATCCCATACTCTCTTTCGAAGCCTGCCAAATGCAGAGCTGGCTTTGCTGATTCTTGAGAGAATTTCAGTATCAACACGAGCCGCGGAAGACATTGTACTGCCAAGATAGGTGAAGTTCTCCGACACCTTCAGAAGACTGTCATGGACTTTGATATTTGGGGTCACAGGATACTTGTCGTCTGGAGTAGGCTGATGGAGCACTTCCGTCTTCTTTGTGCTTATTGTGAGGCCAAAGTTGTCACAGGCACTAGAGAACTTATCAACACAGTTTTGCATGCTATCCTCATCGTGTGCCAGAAGTGCACATTCATCAGCAAATAGTAGGTCACAGACTTGAGTACTTTTGGTTTTGGTTTTTGCCTGAAGTCTCCTGAGGTTGAATAGACTGCCATCAGTTCGGTACTTGATGCTTACCCCTTGATGAGGAGAGCTAAAGGCTTCTTGTAGCATTGCAGAGAACATGATGCTGAACAGAGTTGGGGCTAAGACACAACCCTGTTTTACCCCATTTGTGACAGCAAAGGGCTCTGAAACACTGCCGTTGCTTTTGACTGCAGCTTGCATGCCATCATGAAACTGGCGCACTATTGTGATGAATTCGGGTGGACACCCAAACTTCGCCAAGATTTTCCAGAGGCCTTCACGACACACTGTGTCAAATGCTTTTGTGAGGTCAACAAATGTGATATACAGCGCATTATTTTGTTCCATGCATTTTTCCTGAATCTGTCTGGCAGCAAATATCATATCCGCCGTTCCCCTCTCTTTACGAAAGCCACATTGGCTCTCGGGAAGCAAGTCATTTGACGAGAGGTGATCAAGAAGGCGATTCAGAAGCATTCTTGCCAATATTTTGCCAGCAATTGAAAGTAGAGAGATTCCCCGATGGTTGTCACAGACTTGGCTGTCCCCTTTGTTTTTGTACAGATGGATGATTGAAGCATCTTTGAAGTCCTGTGGCAGCTTCCCTGCTTTCAACATATGATTGAACAACTCGGTCAACCTTTCAATAAGCTTTTCTCCACCGAAGGCATACACCTCAGCAGGAATTGAATCCACGCCTGGTGATTTGTTAAAGGACATCTGATTTGTGGCAGTTCGGGTCTCATTTGCTGTGAATGGCTTGGCAAGAGCTGCATTAATAGGAGTCTGAGGGAGGCGGTCAATGGACTCAGTATTTATATTTGATGGCCGATTTAGCACACCTCCGAAATGTTCTGCCCAACGCTGAATTATGGCATTCAATTCAACAATGCGTGTTGAACCATCTGACGCAAGAAGTGGCGTAGTGCCAGAGCGGGATGGTCCAAACACAGCTCGGAGGCTCTCAAAGAACTTTCTAGTGTTGTTTGTGTCGGCATATTTCTGAGTTTCTCTTACTCGCTCTTCAAGCCAGTCATTTTTCATTTTCCTCAGCTTCTTCTGGAGTACACCCTTACATGCACGCAATGCATCAGCTTTTGCTGTGGAAGAGGGGTCACTGCAGTGAGCTTGGATGAGACTATTTTTTTCTTTGATGAGCACTTTGATTTCATTATCATTATCATTGAACCAGTCCTGGTGCTTGCGGACAGGAAAACCAACTGTGCTGCTGGCGCAAGAGTGTACAGTCGTATTTAGGTCAGTCCAGCTCTGTTCAATGTTCTCAGGGTCAAAAGTCACGCAATCCAATTTTGAGGAGAGTTCTGATGAGAGCTCGCTCTGTTTCTCAGCTGAGCAGAGTTTTGAAACATTTAGGCGTTTAGGTGGCGCTTTCCCTTGGGGGCGTCTATTGCGCCTCAATGTTAGTCTGAGCTTGCAAACAATGAGTCTGTGGTCAGTTCCACACTCGGCACCACACATCGCCTTTGTTACAAGGACATCCTTTCTGTCAGTCTTCCTCACAATGACATAGTCTATGAGATGCCAATGCTTTGAGCGGGGATGCATCCATGACGTTCTGTTTCTCACGGGGAGACTAAAATTTGTGTTGGTAATGAACAGGCCAAATTCAGCGCACAAAGTAAGTAAGCGCAACCCATTGTTATTGCATGAACCAACTCCATGAGGGCCCAAAACATTTGGCCACGCTGAGATTTCGGAGCCAACCCTAGCATTGAAGTCCCCCAAGAGAATCAGCTTATCAGCTGCCGGGACAGAGCATATGACAGATTCTAGATCAGAATAGAACCTGTCTTTGGCTTCATCTGGGTTTGTCATGGTGGGCGCATATGCGCTAATGAGGGTGGCTGACTGGCTTTTCCCAACTGGGATCCTGAGTGTCATTAGCCTGTCATTTATTTCAATTGGCATGGACTGCAAGTTTCTGACAAGGTCATTTTTAATTGCAAACCCAACACCATGCTGTCTCGGTTCGACTGCACCCTTGCCTTTCCAGAAGAAGGTGTATCCACCACTGAGCTCTTTGAGTTGGCCACTATCAGGGAGTCTGGTCTCACTGAGTGCCACTATGTCCAGGTTGTACCTGCTGAGCTCAATGGCAATAAGTGCAGTGCGTCTTTCCGGGTTGTTTGAGTTGTCCTGTAGTGTGCGTATATTCCAGGCTCCTAGCCTGAGTAAGCTGAATTTCTTTTTGTTTCGACCGCAAAAAGGGATCCCCACTGGTCGCGGTATACCAGTCAGGGTGATGTGAAGTGGGCTTTCTTTAGGGCACCTTTTCTAGCCCCTTCCTCAGTTGAGGTGAGCAGTGCTATCCTTAAATAAGGCTGCTCAGCTACTGTGGGTGCTGCCTCCCCACGCCTCCACTTCAATCGACGATGAAGCGACCATAGCCCACAGCCACCAACGTGTAGGTCTGTGCTAACAGCTTCCAGTCTATCCAAACCTGCTGCCACCGCACTCGCCCATCGCCGTTGGAATTTTGAGAGGAAAGAAGACGAGACAAAGATGAAAGAAGACGAGGTGAGTGTTAAGACTGGCGCAAAGAATTTGTTTTTAGTGAGAAAGAGCTGCGCAAACATCAGACTCACTCTCTCGCCTGGACACAACTTATCCAAGTGGCAAGACAGGGTCAAGACGACTGGAAATGTATCCAGGTGCAGGAGGATGCCAGAGGGACAGTCATATTGCCTGACCGGCTGCCTGTAGGCTACTCCACAGCCTCGCAGTCCCAACTGACTAGGGTGAAAGACCCAAACCAAAGAACACCAATACTGGTGGATGCTCTGTGTCACGATATCCAGGCCAAAGTGACGGTATATTGCCATCTGCCCTATCAGTCAACCACTGGCCTGCTGCCGCCAGCTTCGAAGCTGCGTCCGGGAAGTTTGCTCAATTCTTCGTCTGTGTTTTAGGCAAACAAGCCTATGACCACACCGCTACCGGGGGCCAATATGAAGGACTCAAGTACTGAGGGTCACATTGTGCCCTAGCATGTGGCCGTTGGGTTAGATGAAACCTCCTCCGCCCTGGCCGTTTGCACCGACAGGTGCACGCCCACTGATACCATGCTAGCGTACCAGTTCATGAAACAGGTTGTACTGGATGACATGTTACCAGTAGCAGATTTTTCTGACCTGACAACAAGAACAGAATGTAAGAACAGACAAAAGCACGTAACAGATTATGATCAAAGCCAAATGAGCATTTTTCTCCGACCTACAGATATTGCGACGCCACAATGAAAGCTGTGTTTGGTTGAGACAAATGTCATTTCTCCAGATCCATAAAAGTTGCGATGAAATGAATGAAACTGTTACATCATACATGTGCATAAGAGAAACAAATTTAATGAGGTAAAATTTTATCAGAAATTGTCAGTCTTTTTGCAACTTTTGAGTCCTACCTGTCTTTATAAAAAATAACTTCTGTACATATTTTATATGCATGTTGAGCCAACAGAATATCATGATCCTTACAAATGTATAAAATTTGCCGAAGCATTCAATGTTCATTACTGACCCTGACTTTATTCTGTCACTCAAGTGAATGCCAAATGCCTGTTCCATCACCCAGGTAGAAACACTGTCACTTATGGCAAACACATTCCATTCACGTTATAAATGCAGCTTCATTTCTACTATTTAACCAGATTCAAAAATGAGATGTGCTTTCATAATATTTAGAACATATAAAGCAAAACAAATTCTTTGATTTTCTGGCATGATAAGATTTAGATAAAAATAAAAATGTGATAAACAATAGATTCTACTTATTAATGTAAAGCAAACATCTCAATCTTAGCAAAAACAATAAAAGCAAGGCATATGGTTTGTATATCTATACTGCGACTTCCCATATTCCAGTATTTCTAAGCTTCAACAGTAAACTGTGTTGAGCATATTGAAGTAAAGCCATCATGGAGACGGGGATGTACTGTAAAAGTCAGATTCAAATTCCAGTTTGTGCAATCTAATAATCTGAAACTGAACATTTTTTTCTTCCTCAAACAATTGTCTTGATGCCACATTACCTAACAGTCTGATAGCCCCGAAAGCTTGGCGGGATGAAGATTGACCACATAAACAGAGAGAGACCGATAGAAGCTTGCAGTCTAGGCGGTATGTAGAGTGTGATCTCATTTTAAACACTGTGTAAACCATTTGAACTAGATGGCAGGGAACATCATGCAGACACAGAGGCAGAAATGAGCAAACATTCAACACTGATAACTAGAGGATAACTCACACAGCAAATCCTGCCATTCTAGATCAGATCAATGAAAGAAGGGAAAATTCAGATAAGTGAAAGAAAAGAAACTTGTTTCCCAGCTTCTAATTGGTGCACTAAGAGGTGAAGTGATCCATAAACGTTTTTTTGATGTTTAACTCAATAACAGTTTACCTTCCCCAGGTCTTGCACATTGTAAGACAAAAAAATATTAAGGATTGCATAAGGTAAAAAGAAACAGGAGTTACAAGAATTGGAATAAAATTATTAAAACATTACAGATGGCAACATTTTTTAAGCATGGTGGAGATTTCATTTCTCTTTTAATATTTTCACCAATTCTTCCTTTAATTCAAGACACATTCCATGGTCTGTTGGCAGAAAGTACCACTGTCATTTATGACAGCAACTGTTACCTAATTAAACTGCCTGGATTGAATGTTGCCTGCTGTCATAATTAAAGCTTCATACATTCCTCCACAAATGATTAAAAAATTTGTTAAGAAGAAGACAGAAGAATCCCATTGGAAAACTAATAAAGAAAACCTCATGAAAGACATTTACAAGAAACTGACTTACTTCTGAGCAGTGAGAATACTGTAGGTAGCTCTCATAAACAACTGATCAAATTCCATCTGCAGTCCTTCAATGCTGGCAGTTGGTGCCAGAGGCCAGTAGTAAGTCTTGAAGTTTAGCCAGTGGTCAGATACAAATGAGATAGTCTGTCTGTTGAGACCAACAACATGCAAATTCATAGTCAAACTTTACTTTTCAGGAAACCTCTTTGGTATGAAACTTTTCATGTTTAACTAATGTCCCATCCCTGATCTGACTAATCTTCTACAAAACACTGGAATACTTTTATTTACCGGTGCATGAACAACCCCTCAAAATTATAAACAGCAAAAACAAATATGTAAATAAGTATATAAATAAATCAAAAGATAATTAAATACCTTCAGTGTTCTTCCATGAAATGTTACTTGCTTGTCAAATTTTGAGTTTTATGTCATTTTTTTTTTCTTTCCATCATTTAATGTGTTAACCAAATCAAATAATGGATGCACAATCTGAAATGCTCCCTGTATGACAAAATGTTTACTAGGTAAGAAAATAATTTGTGAAAATAAGGAAGAACTAGAAAAAACGTGACGAATAGTACAAAACCAAAACATCGTCAATGATGATGGGATGACAGAACAACGAAGACTAAAATCATAACACAACCAACCTAATAAGGCGACCCAAACGTTTGTTCAGCTGTCTGTAGCGAGCCATGTTGTACGTGGCCAGCCCCGCTCCCAGTAGCTGGATTAACACAGTGGCAAAGGCAAACAGGCGAATCATCATTGGCTCTGTGCTGCGTCGAACATCATAGTCAACGGAGCCTACAAGAGTATATAAATTATAATCACAGATGTAAAGTATTTATGTTTAACCACCATTTTTTCTTCATTTGAATGACATCTAAAAGCCAAAGGCTGCAGTGATCTTTAACTAGAGATCTTCAACCAACTGCAGTTTTTTTTTGTGTTTTTTTGTTTAAATTATGTGACAAAGGAAGTAAAGCAATTTTGATATGACAATCTATTACAAATCAAAGATTCACATTCTCATATTTTTCTTATGAAACTACACTGATAGTGACGCTAAAGCTGTGATGACATGGTAATCTGTGGAGAAACCACAGACATGGAATATGAGGACTGTTCTAACCTGTCTCAGTGATGGAAGCCAACAAGACATGCGCAAACACATTAGCCAATGGAAACTGTGCAAGGAAGGCCACAATGTCATTTTCATGCAGGTATAGCCAGGAATTTGCTGAATCTTCATCCTAATAAAACACACACACACAAAAATAATAAAAATAGCAGTGTTATCATGGCAGTATAAAAAATCTGTAATTCTGTTGTTACAATTAAAATGAGAGAAAATGACTTCTGTTGTGTGATTCTCATCCATCAATACTGCATAACTTTCAACCTTAAGTTATTTGATAAAACTGATAAATCAAATCAAAAGAAACAAATTTATCAGACAACAAGAAAACTGTGTGCATTACTAAAGAATGACATTCAATACTGCTCAGGACAACTCTGTTAGCAATAGGTATGAATCTTCTCCCTTACAAATAATATGACTCACAATTTGTCACTATAATTTTTGCATGTTACGAACACTGACTTATTCAGATCACAGATTCTGGGGTCCAGTTATGACAAAGAAAATGTCAGAATCCAAATTAACTTCACATATTTACCTCTTCCCCATCTGAGTCCACTAAAATCCAAGCTCTTTCATCCTGCATGCTTTGCTCTGACAGATTGATGCGCATCTGACACATGAACTCTTCTCTGGCCCTGGAAATATACAAGACGAGGAACGTTTGTCACATGAACGAAAAAAAAAGCCATGGACAATATTTTATATCATTTTCTGAATTATGTATGTATGGAAACTGAAAAGAATTGTATAAAAAAAAATACTGATTCTAAAAACACAGTAATGGATCTCATCCCACTGTTCTCTCTCTCTCTCTCTCTCAGTATTAACCCAACCAACTATATGATGCTGTCTTTGTTTTGACATTACCATTGCACCCACCAGTAACACTGACTGAACTACCAAGACAAATCTATGACAAGCTATCCAATTAATTCTCATCATAAATCAGTGTAAAAGTGATGCAGCTTCCTGACATGATAGATAAGTCATGTCTGATCCTACAGGACAAGGTCAAGCGAGGACCAGTGAAATCATTCAAAGCAAACATGTCATCTAATGTGAAAAGTCCCCATTTATTCAGTACTGTGTGAGAGAGGTGTCAACAAAACCCAAAAGAGATGCTCACTTGACTGGCAACAGGACAGTGGCCATAGCTGTGATGATGTGGTCAAGCAAGGGACTGCCAAAGTTGGACTGATGCTGGGAAGGGTTGTTGGGAAGGTGTGGACACTGAATCAGCTTGGAGGCCCATTTACCAACACCAGCTGGACATCGCAACAGATGGTTCAGGATGAAGAGATGGTCTGAGAATGTTGCCAACCGGAGCAAGGAAGAGGTCTGAGGAAAAAAAATGCAACCACCTATCAGAGAGACAATGGAAGCTCCAGAGTAAATAATCAATTCTCTATTCTCACCTACACTTTGCTGCTGTTGAGTTTTGGATCAAACTGTTCAACAACCCTCCCGATAACACTGACAGCCGCCCAATTATCTGTTTGCCTCCCTATCATTGTAAAACTACAACTCCACTGGACATGAATATTCATAGAAATGCTCAAATGGCATTCATTCTATTTGTGGGAGCCATGAAATGTAGTGATGGCACCTTTTAACTTTTTTACGTTTCCCAAAGTCAGATAAGAATACAATTATCAGATCATAATGCTATATGGGGAAAGAGGTGCAGGGAGGTGTTGTTGAGTGTAAATGCCAAGAGCAGTGAACCTCCCAAGTGTAAATTTCATTGGCAAGGGACAAAACATCTGTCTGTACATAGTCCACCATCATGACACTCACCAGACGAACGGTCCAGCCCCGAATATTATTGATAAATTCTGTATCACTGGTTGGTTTACGCTGGAACATAAACAAGATGCTGATGCAATCCTTCAGGCGTTGGATCTGATGACTTTCATCCGTCAAGACCTGCTGGCGACCTATGCAAACACATAAACTCTGCTGAACTATCTGGATGAATCAGACATCCATCCTTTGACAATTTTGATGCAGAACACACATAGGACAGTCACATTAAAATGCAGACCCACAAACATATTTTCTGGTTCTCGTCCACCATTATTATTAAGACTACACAATGAAAATGTGAGACGGCAGGACAGAATCAATAGCCTATTGCAGCCACCTGAATTGACAAACTCAAGCAAATTAATGATGGGGACAAAAAGTTACAATTCATGTTAACAGAACGCGATTGTAGATTCTATATAATAATCTAACCTTGCGCATAAAAAAGATTCAGTATTTTGAGACCCAAGCATCACTTTGCTGAACTTTCTCAGCTTGGGTAGCTGTGCAAATGTGACATGTTACCCTATTCTGTGCCGCTGCTTCACAAACCAACAACATTTCTGAGTGTCTTTCTTTACCCAGTGTCTAAAACAGGATGATATCTCTGAGTGAACACTCTATGGGCAACATCACTTTTTTTACAGGCTACTTATGACTTGGCTGCTGCTGTGTCAATATAAGATTTACAAGCTTTCAGTACACGTGGCTTTTCAGTAGTAACGTGACAGATAAAAAATCCTTTAACCAGTTAAGCCAGCTACCTAGTTTCCTTCACCAACCAAGAGTAATGATGACAAGTTCAGACAGAGAAATTACCTTGAACACCTGCATTCTTGGGAATGTCTCTCAGTGCAGGGCATGCCATGTACAGATCATGGATGTAAGAT
Organism: Onchidella celtica; assembly: GCA_963931925.1. NCBI lineage: Eukaryota > Metazoa > Mollusca > Gastropoda > Systellommatophora > Onchidiidae > Onchidella > Onchidella celtica. The sequence continues at coordinate 2,711,122 of OZ007572.1, forward strand.
TCCACCTGTAACCTATCAAGTAAAACAATGCAAATACTTCATGAAGAGTGATGGTTCATTATTTTGTCAACAAATAACTACAAAATGGATTTCCATGTGACCTCAAATTAATTTATGAGAAGACACTATGTCCTGTGTGCAAAGTCTATGACTCTTTCTGTGCCAAATCTGCAAACTGAATTGAACAGAACAAATAATACTGCTGTTAAATACAGTGCCACACTAAAGATACCATTGATATAACTTGCAGTCAGAAAAAAACAACTACAAAAACACATTCACCATAGGTATGCAAAATGGTAATATTTTTCACTTGAAGAACAGTAATTGGAGTAATATAATGGTCAGTAAAAAAGATTTTATTTGTAAATATGTATAAAGATATTATGAAGTGCAAAAAAAAGTACCTTGATATCTGAGCTGAATATGCATATAAAGAAAGGTTGTCAGCTATTTGCTTGCGAATACTTTCCAAAACTGTGCTCATCTTTGCCACAGCATCTGTGTTCAGTTCCCCCTGCTCATAACTGTGGTTGGTGTTCACTCGTGCCTGATCCATACACTGACCCTGAATGATAGAAGATGTAGATTTGATTTATCACAGACGATTAGCGAGGGTGGGTAATTAAGAGCTTCCCATCTCACCATGAGATATGTGAAAAACTTTCATGTACCATCTCTATGAAATGAATATTGGCTCACCAACAATGTGTCTGCAGTGACTGGGTAATTATAAATAATGTACAAAATGTAAACTTAATTAACTTTAGATGTACACGTGTTAAAAGTGAACTTGTTTTGCATATAAATAATAGCTTCATTCCAACTAATCTTACAGTTCTTACTGCTGTCAATGATAAGCATGAACAACCTCTTTCTTGAATCTGATAGGTTATGATTATTCGAATATTTCTTCAATTCATGCCCTCCATTTGCCAAAACATCTGATTTTGCAATGTCTAGTCAATGATGACATGATTTTCCAGTTACTTTTGGTTACACTAAATCATTCAATATGATGATGATAATAAATAAGAAGATTTTACTATGGAAACAGCCATATTTAGAAATTTGTACTATTGATTAAAATACTTCAAAATTACTTTTTGGAGAATTTGTAACCTGGTTTCACATTAATTTGAGACAAATACACATAAATAACATTCTCCATGAGATTATAAAGTTTTTAATTTTTTTAAACTGAAAAAAAATCTGATAACAATAGACAGCAACAGCAAACCATACATAAACTGTGATAGATTTTGTGTGAGTAATCCATAATTCCTTCTGTAGAGCTGCATAATCTTTTTGAAGAGTTCGAATATCTTCCTCTACCCCGAGTAATTGATGTCTTGCTCTAAAGTAATTGTTCAAGATCTCAGCAAATTCATGGTTCTCCTTCTTATTCTCTTTCTGCAAAATGCATAATTTATCAAGTTAAATTAATTAAGCATAAATGATTTCACAACTGAAAAGTTTCCAATATTATTTATACAATAACCAATTGCACATTAAAGTAGAACTACCTTCTGTTAATCCATATCATAATCCCAGCCTTGGGTGTGAATTATCTAGCATAATCACCAGGTGTACACCTAGATTAATAAAAACTCTCTTAATAAATTATGGCAGTACATAGGATATCTCATGACTTTATGGAATTTTAGAGGCAAATAAATTACAACTGCTGTTATATAAAATGTCAGAAATGTTAACTAATAACATTCTGAAGAAAATGCTCTCCTAACAGTTCAAAAGTTGGCTGAATAATGTCAGCAGAGTTGAGTAACAAAGCAGATAATTATTGTGTAGATGCAATTCAAAGTTAAATTTTCATTTTCCTGAACAAGCAGAACCTTACCTCTACAGGGTGATATTTCTGTAAGTATCACTTTGGTTTGTATGTGGTCATTTTACAAATACTTGTGGTAAATTAAGCATCAATCTCACTCAAAAATTAAAAACTGTCATGAGTTTTGAACAGCCAAACAGACAATAACTTTAAACACATTCTGATGCCTGTGTTTATGATTCTGAAATAAGTTACATCTCAGCGTTGCAAAATGTAGACTTAACCTTTTATTCTCATCCATTTCATTAAGCTAGTTCAGTTAAATCAATGGAGCAAGTATCTCCAATAATAATAAAATAATTATATAACAAAATTCACAACAGTTAGGAGAAGAACAAGACAGTAAATTGAGCAAACCAGCAAATAATGAATGCAATGATGAAGATCCTTACCTGAACAAACTCATTAACAAATGTATCATTGTAAGCCAGCTGAGGATTGTAATACAGGGCAAGAAGTTCACTCAAGGTCATAGCTCCAATTTTAGGCTTAACCTTTGTCTTTGCCTGCTCAGCTTGAAGTGATGGGTATACAGTTGCAGCCTTTACACTTGTTTGGGCATCATCTGCACTCATTTCCACAGCAACAGGATCTTTACTCTTAGTTTCAGCCACAACATCTGAAAGAAAGGTAAATGCACTTTTCTCTGCAGCTAGTTTTTCACAATGAGCTGTACATTCTCCCTCTTTCAATCCAGACCTTGGCTGACTTTCACACTGAGCTGATACTGGTTGAGAAGAAATGCTGTCCTGCGAAAATGATTTTGGAGTTGTAGTTTCTCTGACACTGAGGCCTTGAGACCTGGCCAAAGCTTCCTGTGCTAATAGCGTGGGACTTTTCTCTTCTTGCACCATTGTGGGCATGGTTGGAGATGGAATTTTAATAGTGTTTTTGACAACTTGTGAGGCCAGGGGTGATGTGGTACGAGACATGGGTGTGTTAGGATCCTCTACGACTGCTGGAATGAATGGTAAATGTGTCAAAGAAGGAGCATATGTGGTATGGTCTGCATTTAGCTCAGCTGGTGGTTGATATGTTGATACTGATGAGTGATGCTGTGGCATGTGAGAGGCAACAGAGGAATTACTGCCCTGTTCACTGTGACTCTGTGAATGAGAAAGCTCAACACTCTGGGACTCGTTACTGACTGAAATGGCCTGAAGTGTTTCAGCAAGGGATGCATATGCTGACAGAGTCTCTGGTCTTTTATGGCCTGAATGCTGCCCCACACCTTCACTATTAACTATTCCAGCAAATGCATCATCTTGTCCTTTATGGGATAACAACACATTTTGATTTTCTTCCTGCTGCAACAAGTTTGATACTTCAGGTTTTTGTTCAGACACACCCTGAATGTCAAATGTCAGCTCTGAAGTTCCATCCTCTGATTTGTTTAACATCTGCGAATGTTCTCCCAGTTGTGGTATATCTGAATCTTTATCCGCATCCTTTTGAGATAGTTCTTCTGCTTGAAGCTCCACTGGTAGTGATGTATCAGATTTGGCTACCACACTGTCCTGTTCCTCTTTCTCTGATGGTTTCACTTGTGTAACTACGTCGGTGGTGATTTGTTGTTCACTTTCTGCGTCATCATGAGATTTTTCTTTTTGGAGGTTCGATTCATATGTTTCTTCACCTTCCCTCTTGACATTTGTGGCTGTCTTGGGCTTTTTCACCTATTGAAAAAGAACATTACAAATCATTACACAGATTTACTTAGCACCTTACATCATATACATAATACAATGTACAAAAATAAAACTCAATTCAATGTCCTGTCAAAGTATTCCATGACTGTCACAACATCATTCAGCAGAACTTTAAACATACATGTGAAGAGTGCATCCATGTTTACAACTGTCAACTGACATTTTATTTATATTTAAAAATCAACAACAATAACAACAAAAAACCTATCACTGCAATCTCTTACCACTTCACTTGCTCATCTCAGCAATATTGATGTCACTTTTGCCTTGCACCAAAGTTCCATTTTTGCACTTTAGATTGACTCAGTTGTTAATGTTTATACGGACTGCCACAAACTCACAAGGACAGATCTCAGATTTTATTAAATGGAGTCTTTCACTGCCAATAACTGGTTCAGGTGGGTTTTTTAAATAAAAGTCTTTTTTATTAGGAATCAATCTGTTGTTTTTTTTAATCCAACAACAATAATACTTTAATAATAACAGGGAATAAATCCATTTTTTAAAAAATTTAGTCAACACCAATACTGGAGGATAAACCCAGGCCGATAAACCTGAGGAGAATCCATCGATAATGTTGGCAGATAATGGCAGCCTTTATTTAATGTCTGTCATCTTACTATAATTGAGCTAGAGGGTGAACCTGTAGGCAGCTAAAACTTCGCGACTACGCCATAAAAAATAGTGAAACTTGGTGTACAGCATCAATTTTTGATGAAGTGTTATGTGGACACATTCACTTTGAACAATAATCAGTCTTTGCTATTATTTATATTAAAAAATTTTGAGCCCCAAAAACAGAGACGCATTTTCCACAAGTACCGTAGAATCAAAATGTGTGATCGAAACTTTCATACCGAACCTACTTCGCCCTGTCTTCGTTCTTCGCCTTTCCTAAAACTTTCTTCACATAAATTGTTGGTCGAAAATCAACTTTAAACATCGCATCCACGTCTTTTGTAAGGATCCGTAGTGTGAAAATAAGTTCATTTATATTTGCACTGACGTTCCGTTATTAACGTGACCTAGATCTAGATATGGAGTTAGGCTCGAGTAGCCTGTGTCAGAGTGTGTTGTGTAGCACACGAAAAATGAATGTTGAACCAAGTATAAAAATGTGGTCAGGTTGTTTCAAGAAGTTACTGTTGCTGTGCCTTTTGAAAATTGTAACAGCTTTGTCAAGACGCCTAAGCCTGGAGATACTATGAGCACATCTGGCATTAGAGCATAGGGAGAGAGAGGGAGGGAAGAGGAGATGGACGAGAGGGGTGGGTGTTGAGGACAAAGGGGGGTGGAGAGGGGAGGGAGAGAAGGGAGATGGGGGGGGGGGGGGAACTGGTAACGGGGGGAGGGGGAGAGAAAGATGAGATGGATAGAAGAAATTGGTTGGGGGAAGGGGGTCGGGGGAAGGAAGGAGGGCGGATTCAGGTTTATCCCTTGACAAGGCCTCATCTAGACCTGCCCTTGACAAGGCCTCATCTAGACCTGCCCTTGACAAGGCCTCATCTAGACCTGCCCTTGACAAGGCCTCATCTAGACCTGCCCTTGACAAGGCCTCATCTAGACCTGCTCTTGACAAGGCCTCATCTAGACCTGCCCTTGACAAGGCCTCATTTAGACCTGCCCTTGACAAGGCCTCATCTAGACCTGCCCTTGACAAGGCCTCATCTAGACCTGCCCTTGACAAGGCCTCATCTAGACCTGCCCTTGACAAGGCCTCATCTAGACCTGCCCAGTTTATGTCAAAATAATTATGCCCTTAGTACCATTCGTAAAGCGGGAGCTTTAGCTTGTGCGCATAAATCATTAAATGCTCATCTTGTCTTGATTTAGGCTAACCACACTTTAATGTGACTGATCTCTCAACTCAATCAAAGTACAATATAAGAAAATGGGTATCTGCCCCAGTCTGAAAATGATATTCTTCTTCTTCTTCTTCCCATGTAGTTGACTTGTCTATTTAATCTGACGATTCCTCAACTGCACTATGTGCGACTCGACGCCCCTGCTCTGAGGCTAAAACAGGCTAAAACAGCATATATTAAGACCATTTAAAATATATCGTTGTGTAATTTCTTTGTATATGTATATCTCTGGTTAAAAGTATCTCCTGGTACCTAGATTGTGCACAGAAATAGACCCACACTTTAAATACAATGGTAGCTGCAACGGATAATTATGTTCTTCAATTCACTGCCAAAAGCCGTTGCAGACGATATTTTTTGGACTTCTGCCGGGAGGTTGTTCCACATCCTGATGACACTAGGGTAAAAAGAGTAAAGATGGCTGTTAATCCGTGAGTTGGGGATGTTATATTTTATGTTATTCTTTCTGTTGCCTCTGGTGTTAATGGTGAGGTGGTTCAGTGGGATATCGGTATTTCCTTCCCTGCCCTTATAAAATAGTTTTACTTTGTTTTTTGCTCTTCTTTCTTCTAGTGGTGTCCACTCGAGGTCTCTCATCATTGTATTGACACTACTGCTTCTAGCATAATCATTTGTCACAAAGCGAGCAGCTCTCCTCTGGACCCTTTCCAGCTGTTCTATGTTTATTCGACAGTGGGGGTCCCAGACACTGCAGCCATACTCTAGGGAGGGCCTCACGAAGGTGTTATAGCATTTTTCTTTTACTTTCCTATCACAGTTAGAGATGTTCCTTTTCAGAAATGCTAGTATACTGTTTGCTTTGTTACATGTGCTATTAATATGTTGGTTCCATGTAAGTTTTCTGTCCAATGTAATTCCTAAATATTTAGCCTCATCTGTTTCACTCAATTTCTCGCCATGTATAAAGTAGTCCGAGGTGATGTTGCGATGTTTATTTGAAATTCTCAGGACTTGGCATTTATTGGGGTGGAATTCCATACGCCAGTCCCTCTCCCATTCTTTACTGATTGGACAGATTTATAAGGTTTTTCCTAATACATGCAGTGGGGGGTCCCATGCAGTCGCAGACCTCCTTGTATGTGATTTTGCTAGGACTTATGTTACAAGAGCTCCTCTTCGCAGATGATGCTGCAATCGTGGCCCACGATGAAACCACGCTCCAGGCTCTCATCAATAGCCTTGCCAAAGCCTGTGACAAATTCATGCTAAAGATCAGTGTCTCAAAAACTGTAGTTTTGACACAAGGCTTGAGAAACTCCAACCCAATCATGCTGAATGGCTCTCCTCTGGAGCAAGTGGGAAAATTCTGCTACCTAGGCTCAACCATCAATGGTAGCACAGACATAACAACTGAAATAAATGCCAGAATAGGAAAGGCGGCCACAGCTTTTGGCAAACTCTCAAAAAGGGTGTGGAACAATAGCAAGCTGACCATCAAAACAAAGGTACTCGTGTACCAAACTTGCGTCCTAAGCACCCTGCTGTATGGCTCAGAGACATGGACCACCTACTCCAAACATGAAAGATCCCTCAACTCCTTCCACCTGCGCTGCCTACGCAAAATTCTCAAGATCAAGTGGCAAGACAGGATCTCAAATATCGAAGTTCTGAGCCGAGCCAACATTCCATCAACTCAGGCTCTCCTAGGCAAAAAAAGACTGCGGTGGCTTGGACATCTCCACCGTATGGAAAATGATCGCATCCCCAGACAAATTCTCTACGGGGAACTTGCTACTGGCAACCGACCCAGAGGTAGGCCACATCTGCGATTCAAAGACACTTGCAAGGTCACGATGAAAGCATTCAACATCGACCCCAATGAATGGGAGAACCTTGCAAGTGATCGAAGCAGATGGAGACAAAAATTGCGCAGTGGCACGCTCGCAATAGACTTCAAGGCAAAAGAAACATACCTGACAAAACGACAGAGGCGGAATGAAAACACTCGCCAAAGTGAACCCAAAAGACTGACCTGCAATCACTGCCATCGCACTCTCGGGTCAAACATTGGTAGAATAAGCCACGAGAGAAGCTGTCAGTCAAAGTGAAAGTGAATATTCTAGCTGCTAAGACCGTCTGTAAAGACGCTAAAGGCCATATATACAATGTCACTATGGGAGTGCGGCGCTCTTTGCACTTGTCCTAGATCTATATCATTGTCTAGTATATGCCTTTATCTTGTTTTGAAACTACATATATTTTTAACCTTAAATTTAATGTGTTCCAGAGGAGATTCGTGACACAGTTTCCCAGATCTAAGATCACACGAGAGTTCCTTGAGGTTCATTCTTCACTTGGTTGATTGTTTACATTTTTCCCTTCAACATTGTAGGGTCCTAAGGACTACGAACACATTTTCTTGCACACACAGAATATATTTTAAGAAGACACCGAAAGATGAGATTTGTATTTTCATGCTAAGTTCGTCAGAAATGTGAGATCATGAGCTATTGATTACCTTGGTGCGCTTTCGCGCAGCAGGTTTCACTGCTTCTGCCATCTTTTTTGTTTTGGTCATGTGAACCCAAAGTCTACGTTCCTAATTTTACATCTTTGCGCATGCGCAGAGTGGAGAAGAAAGCTCGTCCTTCTGCTACTATCGTGAAGGTATAAGATAAATTTTGATAGATTTTTCAGTTTTTATGTAATTATAAACAATAAGAAAAAATAGCTATCAATTAAAGTCTTACTGAATATAGAATATCGCATGATCACATGATTTAAATGTACCATAATAATTTGGATCATTAATTTTTAGCATCATAATAAGCCAGAGAAACCGGATGTAATTAGTAACTGCTACGTAAAGTGTCAACTAAAGCTTGCTGTGAGGTTGTATTACAGGTTTAGTCTGAGTGTCAACATGGCACAGCAAGCAACGTTGTCTTCCCTGTACGTAGAGCTCAACCGATGTGGACAAAAACAGGAATACGAAAAGGCGATCAGAATATCAAATAAAAGTAAGGCGATTAGACTACATTTAATATGTTCATATCTAGATCTAGATATACAAGGCCAGAAATGCGGCGGGTGTGGTATCGGGAAAGAGTCTAGCTAGAAATTCTAGATCTAGATCTAATTATATTTCAGTTTTGTTTTCTGATCCTATTCCCCCCCAATCATGGGCAATGATTCTAATTATCATTGGGGGAAGGGGCACAGAAGGTCTTCCGCCCGTCCGCGCCAGTCAAGAAAACACAACTACCCCAGCCCCTTTTCACCTGATTAGTCAATCTGACTACCGCCCATTGATACAAACTGACTAGACCCTCACGCCCCCAGGTCCATCTGACCATTCCAATGCAGGTTGTTTAAGCTTATATCTTAATCATATTATGTTTGTTAACTTTTTGGTAAGTGGCGCGGACGGGGGGAAGACCTCCCAAGGGCACAATCACCGAAATGTCACATTCATGTGAGGGCACTAGTAGGCCTACAGTAGTAGCATTTGGTGGTCCCACAGTTATAGTTTGCCATGTTGACACTTTGGCTGATTCGATACCGATCAAAGTCATGTGATTCGATACCAATCAAGTTGTGTACCCTTACTGGGGCCTTAGTCAGAATTCGTAGCAGAAAATCTCTGAGCCATGCATTTACGATAGGCTAGGCTATAAATAAAACATCCTTGTAGTAGGCCTATAGGGGACTAACTTACTCCTAAAGTCGCGGCCTTGTGGGGATCCGTATACAGTCAAATCCGCTTTAAGTCAACACCTCGGGACCAAAAAAAAAGGGTTTCAGACTTCAAGCAAGGTTGACATTAACCAATTTCAGGGGAGACAACCTGTGGTATATCAAATCTTATTTAGGTTTTGTCCCTTATGTCCCCCCCAACAAGATGGGCGAAGAGAGCTTAGCGTGGGACTGCTGTGTGTACGCGATTTTGTTTGCCTGCCAATGCGAGACAGATGGAGAGAGCCAAACGTAGGACTGTTGTGTGTGTAGGCCTAAGTAGGCTACTGCTAAGTGCTAAGCCCAGTACTATAACTATGTTTGTGTGTGTAGGCCTAAGTACTGCTAAGTGCTAAGCCCAGTACTATAACTATGTGTGTCTATTTCCCCTTCCCCTCTCCTCTCCAACGTGAAACAACTGGTGGATACTGTGAAATGGAAGGGTTATAGGCTAGGCCATAGGCCTACTGTGCGGTAAAGCGTCTCTCTCTGATTTTTTTTGGCCTGTCGTCACAATTCATGGCTGTCAGTAGGTCTTATGGCGTTGACTTTAAGCAAAAACACCACTGAAGCCGTTGACATTATAGAATAAAGAGGGAAAAAAACGAGACCATCGAAAGAGGTTGACTTTAAACGAGTTGACTTCTCGCAGATTCGACTGTATACATACTATACATAGCCTACCCCTTGCAATTTGGCATCGACCGGTATTGAATCAGCTATTGAAACGTCAAGATGGCAAACTAAAGCAGTGGGACCACCAACTAAGCCTACTACTAATGCCGTCCTGAGAGCACTTCATTATAATCAGATTTATCACCACTTTATCCATTCGAACTGGAACTGGCACTGTTGCAAGGGGTATGCAGAAACAGTCATGATGTCATATTCTTGCAACAGAGGAAGTAGCATGCTTTGCTGAATGTGCTCTCATAGCTCATTTGTATAGGCGAGGAGCACTTCCATACATTACTCTGGCAATAAACTTAAAAAATTGGATTTCTCATCATCATTTGTTTATCTTAATTAATATAAATCAAATGATAGTAGATCTTTCTCTGTTACTCTGTGGTATAAAAAATATTCAAATTAAATCAGCAGCTTTGTGGTAGAACCTATTTGCGAGTGTTGTTGAAACAGTACTCAAGAACATGACTAGGACTAGTAGGAGCATCCATGCGTGCGGGGTCACAGAAGGTGCTCACTCCCTGGCGAATTAGACCTATAGATAGATATTGTTCAAAATTCTAAAGATAAGACCTAGCTCATAGATTAACACTCAGAAATGAAGCAGTTAGTTCGGGCATGAGTCAGATTCGGAAGTCCTGCCTTTACACCTGTCGCCTGTGGGCCAGAAATTTATTTGAACATGCAGTCTTTCAATAATTCATTGCTTCGCATCGTGTGCTTTACAACACAGTGTTGTCTTTGAACTGAGGATGCCCTTCCGAGGGCATTATTAAGGTCAGAGCATGATGATCAGCTGATATGTGATTAACGAACATAGAAGAGGAACTGCTAAAATCAAAAGTATGTCTTTGCCTTTGCAATCTTTGTACTTTCATTATATTTTATTTTGGATTCTTGGCCAAGTCTCAGAGAAACTCTTCCCTTTTTCAGGCAAACTGTAGAGTGTTTTACAACTTAGGAGGTTGGAGTGGGGGAGATTTTGGGGGGAGCACGCATAGTAATTTGTGAATTGAAGTTTTATTTAAATTATTCTGTTGTAAAGTGTGGAATGCCTTTGAGTTACATCCTCATTGTTGTTAATGTTTTAATAATTTATTACACTTGATTATGAAATTTCAGTTCTTCAGCAACATCCCGATGAATTTGCAGCATTTAATTGCAAAGTTGTTAGCTTGTTACTTCTGGACCGGTTTGATGAAGCCTTAACTGTCTTGAATAAAGACAAGACACACTCAGGGTGAGTTCATTTTTTCCATCGTTGGACTATATTTGTCTTTTTCTTCTCTTTTTTTTTTTATAAATGACAAGGAAATAGGGAAAACACCATTCATTTCAATACTGAGTTATATTGTGTAGTGGGTTTTTTACCATAGGATGTACTTTGCTTGGAAAAGGCAACATCAGCTATGTTCTGCAAGCAGAATATAATAGTTTGTGATAACAGTATCAGCAGCAAAAGCCAATAACACAGCAATTACAGTGAAAAATGAGATGTATTTATTTAGTTTCCAGGAAAGTTGAGGGGGAGGGGAAAGATTTAGATACTGATGTAAGCATCTGAGTAGGCAAATGAGGAATTTTTCACTTCATCATCCTGAGCTTTAACTGACCAGACAAACTGACCCCAAAAATAAAAACAAAACAAATGGCACTAGCATGTTATGCGAATTGTTTCGACAGCTTGAGGTAAATGCTTAACTGTACACATGATACATTTCTTGTAATATGGTTCATATCATAGCCAAGTTGGGAGCTGTCTGTTAACTCAGTGAAATTTGTAACATTTTTTTGGTTTGTTTAATAATCGCCACATGGATGAATCTTCTTTATTGGGTCATCGTCCTAATCTTAAAATGGTCCTTTTTTTTTCACTAGGTCACTGAAGTTTGAAAAGGCTTATTGTGAGTATCGTTTGAATCGCACAAATGAGGCTCTCAATACCTTGAGGTCAATTACAAACCATGATGTGCGCACCAAGGAACTTTTATGTCAGGTGGTAAGTAATTTAAAATATGTATGCATGAGTTTCCAAACTAGAATTTGTAGTTTCTGACCATGGTGATCAGCATTCCTGTCACTTTGCCACAGGAGTGAGTTATTATTTGCATGTTTCTATTTTGCATTAAGTAAGCAGTTTTTAAAAAACTTATCTGACCATCTTCCAGTACTTTTACTTTTAACTTCATAAATGAATGATTTTCGGCAAGGTCATATATGATTGTTTACTAATGGCAACAAATATGAATAAGTTGTTCTTCTGTCTTCGTTTGATAACCGAGTTGTGCGCACTGCATAGAATTCAAACTCTTTGTAAGCTAATAGGAAAACATTTTGTGCATTGACCATCTAACAGATGGACATAGTCTTGCTATCAACCATATGTTGTAGAACTAGAATTTGAATGTAATCATTGTTGTTATCTTTTTTTACACTTGGCAGCTTTATAGAATTGAGGAGTATGAAGAATGTTACAGTTTGTTCAGAGATGTTATCAAGAACTCCCAGGTTTGTATAACCTCAGTGTTATCATTGTTATGGTTTTTATTGGACATTTTTGGTTCTGAGTTTGCTTTTAGTGAAATAAGAACCTCAAGGGATTGATTCATAAGATGTGAGAAGATGATGAGATTAGCCAAGGAAATCTTTGGACTGTGAACAGCAGTCTCTTATTTTCTAATTAGTATTTGAATTGATGTTCACCTATCAGAGGTTTAAGTGCAACAGATGGGCACATTAAAGATTGAATTTTACATTTTATAACACAATGCAAAATTAGTAGACATCTGAATTGTATGATTGCACCAGTAAAAATTACTACAAAAGAAATTGTAAGGCATTTGGTGTCAGACCTTTGCTGAAAATGTAAGTATGAAAGAAACAAGAGCAGTTTGCAATGATATGAAATCATCGTGATTAGATTTGAATTAATCAAGTAGGGAATCATCTCCTTTTCAAATAACAAAAATCAACATTCATTTCTTGAAATTTGTGTGTAGTAATTTGAACTGTATTCAAAGGGTTATAATCATTACCGTTAGTGAAATATTGATGTCAAAATTGATCTTAACTTTTCAGGATGATTTCGATGGAGAAAGAGAGACAAATCTTGCAGCTGTTGTGGCATCACTTCAAATGTGGGACATCAAGGATATGGTAAGCATTACCCAGCCAAGGCACTAGTCATGTAACTGTCTGCTTTCTCACCAAGGAAATATGGGCTATACCATTTGTCGATTATAAAATTTTCAGTGTAGATGTACGCATTAAGACATTTCTTTTGTTGGGATGAGGATTAATATGGAGAGTTTCAGTGTTCTGAAAGTATGAACTGTGATGTGAGGAATGGAAGAATGAGTATCAATACCATGGTTTGGGTATTGTCCTTGCAGTGGTTATGACAATTCAAGAGATATGGCAGAAAGAAAACAAATAACAGCAGATGTGTGAATTAGTCAGCTGTTAGCATTAATTGGTGATCATTTTATATACTGCACATAGGCTGAACAATTCATAACTTTACAACTTAATTTAATTGTGAAATTTACATTGTTGTCTCCTGTTGTCTTTAAGAGTCTCCTATTCTCTCTCTGTCTCTTTTTTCCCTTTCTTTTTTTGATAATTCAAAGTTTGAGTTTGTCTGTTCAGGATGATCCAGGCTTAGGGGAGAATTCCTATGAAATCTGCTACAACAATGCTTGTCTTTACATTGGCAAAGGAGAGTTTGAGACAGCCCTGGCAAAACTTGATAAGGCACAAGGTAAAAAAACAGTAAATTTTGGAAAAGCTAGCAGGAAAGATTTGATTACACAGTCTTGATTTGAAGAGAATATATGTCAACTTCAAGACTTTTGAATGAGATTTTTTGTTCCTGTCTCTGTGATTGACATCTGAGATTTCAATAAAACTGGTGAAACAGAATTGTAAATAACGAGTGCAGCTAATGGAAATGACATCCTCCTTGAATCACAAATTTGGTTGCGGTTAGCTCTGTGGGAGGACACAAGTAACTGAGGAACTGTAATCATTCTAAAAATTCTCATCTCTCTGTGTTAGTGAAATAGTAACGGATGAAGTCTGTCGTACATATACAATATTTCTATGTAATTTTGGAGATTGGTGGATTTTCTTGTTTTCAGACTTGTTCTGTCAGGTGGAAGGGACAGATGTTATTAAAATAATGTATTATTTGTGGATGCTGTATGCAGTTCTTAGTATTTAAACAAACTTTAATTTATAACGGATACGTGTTTGCTAATAACATCTTTTTCAATGACCAGAGCTGTTGAAAAGTGACCCAGATCTCACTGAAGAAGAGCTGGACGAAGAACTGGCCATTATCAGGTAAGTTCTGGTGTTGGATGTACAGATCACTTACCACCAGTGCAGGTGACTTGCTACACAAGTTGATGTGTGTTATTTTCCTTAAGTTGACCATGAGTAATGAGCAGTGTGATCTAGCTCATTTAATGGATACGTATGTGTGTGTCTGTGTATGAAGATAAGGTAATGAAATGTGCAAGCATTGTTACATCTTGTTGTAAGCCAGAAACTTCTGAACTTTAGGGATTGATGTGTTTAGTTACTTTGTTTCATTCTCTTTCACTTATTGTCTAGCTCTTGCTCTCTATCACATGGATCTGCCAATGCTAGAAATCATAGAGTTGTGAGGTTTTCACACAGAGAATGATAATATTGTGACATTGGAGCATAAAGAAAATAATGACTGCGTAATTTTGACTTTCAAAAATGGTGCAAGTTATTTTGTCATTTGATTTGTTGTATTTGCACAGAGTCCAACGAGGCTACATTCTACAGTGTCTGGGTAACAGTGAAGAAGCTGCTCAGTTGTACAACCAAGTACTGAAAACCAAACCTTCAGATGTGGGTTTGGTGGCTGTGGTTTCCAACAATGTAGTCACTCTTAACAAGGTAGGTCAAAGTGGAAGCGAGTTGTATTTCAGGTGATTTAAGCCAGGTCTTCCTGTTGAGAACGTCAGAGGTTCATACAATAGGATATGTTCGTGTTTGATTCTCACTATTGCTGCTCCCAGCAGTGGCATATGTAACTGAACCTGAAGTACCAAATTCAAGTCTGTAGGTTACAGCTGAATCACCTGTGGGTCTGTAAAGTGATATCAGGACTTTTACTTAGAAATAGTGGTGGTGCAGACAAGAAATCTCTTCCAAATATCAGTCGAGTTCAAAGACCTGTGCCCCCGAAGGCTGGGCCAAAAATGATGGTAGAACTTTAGACCTTTATAAAAATATTATTTTTACCTGTGCATGATTTCCACTACATTCTATTCAGCTGATAGAATCAAACAGATGGTGTATTGTTTTTAAAACATGTAAAATTTTACATATAAAAGTAACTTTCCTCAGGACTTGTCGGGTTATATGATTGAAATTTTTGAAGTGATTTATATAAGATTATAACTGCTTTCATTTCACACAAAAATGTATGAGCTTGCACAGTGATGTCATATCTGATTGTAGTAGCAGTTGTGTGTGTTTAAAGAAATGTTAATTTCAAAGTATGATATAATAGTAATTTTTGTAATAACTTTCCATTTTCTACTTCATTTCAGGATCAAAACATATTTGACTCTAAACGCAAAATCAAAGCAGCCACTGGTGACAGCTTGAAACACAAGACAGTGTCAGTCCAGAGGAAACACATCAATGTCAACCAGTGTTTAGTCCATATGTATTCCAATCAAGTAAGTGGAAGTGGAGAAAACAGTTGGACAGTGTGGATATCACATCTGCTAATCTATCTTATTTTGCAGGAAAGTACATTGTGTACTTAGAATTGGGGAGGACTTTGGGGATGATTTTTTTTGTGAACATAGAGTACGCTATGTGACTTGTGAAATATGTTACTTACAGTATTTGTGTTCCCATCTCTTTGGACGTCATGAATAACTGATAGTTTCAGTTTGCCCTTGATAGTTATGGGTTCATGTGTCCCTTCTCCTAATTGGACATCATAAATAACTGATAGTTTCAGTTTGCCCTTGAAAGGTACAGGTTCATGTGCCCCTTGGGGTGTCCTGTATTGTGTTATCATGTAGTTGTCAGGTCTGGTTTCTCATTTTGCTACATTGTGAAAAACTGAATCAGCCACAGGGTTGGTGATGTACGTTTCACAGCCATGATAAGTGAGTGACAAACAGTTTCAAATGGGCATGCCTTTTTTTATGTCAGTGCGGCAATTTTCATATTAGAATGACAAAAACATAACCAACAAATTTTTGGCATTTCTGGTAATGCACACTCAATCATAGTTTGATGGTGAAATGCGGAGTAAACTTAGGTGGATAAATTTTTGTTTTCTGCCTTTTCTGTTTTTGAGATCATAATGTAAAGTGATAATCTTCAGATTGTTTAGCTAAATATAATTTGCTGATAATTTGAAACATAACTGCACTTTTTACAGAGTGAGCAATGTCACCAATTGGCAAAGAAGCTGGCCGAACAGTATCCTGAGATGGAGACTCCAACATTGATACGAGCAGCTCAGTTTGTGAGGGATAAGAAGATAGAAGAAGCTGTGACTCTTCTGAAGGTGAGTAATTTGACGGGGGGAGGAATAAAATAATTTATTGTATTTTATTTGCGGAACAGGGAGATGGAGGAAAGGAATCGTTGAAATGCGCACAGATCGTTGGAGAAATATTTGTAGCAAAGAAAAAAAAAAGAGTAAAAAATCACATTCTTGAGACTGTTTTTACAAGTGTATCTAATAGATGATAATATGTTTTATTGATAAACACTGTAAAAGTTTTGTTTCTTTTTTCCTAGGATTACATAAAGAAACACCCGAGTGAAGCATGCCGAGCTGAGATGATCATAGCACAGGTGTACCTGGGTCAGGGCAGTGTGTATCAAGCTTGTGATGCACTCAAAGCATTAGGAGAGGACAGTTATAAACCAGGCATTGTGAGTTGATTACGGGATTACATGGATGTTATTGTATTTAACCTGCATGGTGATGATTGGATCTTTACTGTAGGTCTGCTAAATATTATTTCTCAGACTCAGAATTTCATTACTTTTCTTAAAATTCATTTTACTATAGACCTACAAATAAAACATGGATGAATTCTGCTGGTGCGTTGCTGAGTGACCACCAACCACCACAACCCCCCTGTCAGTGATGATGGGGTCTAAGCTTACAATCTTGCTGTCTCAGCCTTGTAAAGCAGCGGCAGAGATTTAAGAAATGAAATGAACAGTCTGAACATCATCAGTCAATGCATGCAATTAGTAAATTAAAGTATCCATGTTGTTATTATTCATACACTCCTTTGTGAAGATAGTCTGAGGTGTTACAGATGTGTCTGTTACTGATGGTTTACTTACTCATAAGAAAAGAGACTATCATAGAAAGGTCTGGGTGCTGGTTCTAGCAGATTCATATGAAAAAAATCAACAGAGAATATGTGTTAAGAAATTATAATTATATACAATGTGAACTTGATGATATCAGTGATCCTGACTACTGTTTACTCAGGTTTCTACATTGGTAACTCTTTACCTGAGCCAAGAGGACAAGGACTCGGCATCGGAGATTCTGATTAACGCTGTCAACTGGCACAAGAAACATGATGTGAGTTATTCTGTACACAAAATGAGGCGTTGCAGTTTTGATAATCAGTTTCATGTGACTCACATGTGTCATCTGACATTCCTTTATCATCACTTCAAGTTGTTGGCCCCCCCCTATTTTTTTTCTAATTCTTGAACTTTATTTTATAGGAGCATGTAATTGATATTATTTTAAACAGCTTGATCCTATCTTTTTACTCTTCACTGAGGTGGAATGATTATTTGTTGTAGTCATTTTAGACATGATTAGGATTGAATTATTTTCTGCAGAATGCAGTTTAAAGTGTGGGTTTAGCGCAAGAAATGATTGTCTCCTTAGTTGTGAAGGTGGAAAGAATCAATTCTTGCACTGAACCGATAAAAAAATGTAGTCAGAAAATGCAGTCGCTGATATAAAAAAAATTTTTAATTTCTGCTACAGTTTATGAATTTTATCATGTAAGTGGGAAGTAAAGCAGGAAAGCTAAGATATCGCCAGTATTATCTGACATATGTGACCTTTCCAATCTTTTTTTTAAAATTTTATTTTGGTCACTAAAGCCCAAGTCACTAGCTTTGCTCACCCTAATCAGAGCTAATGCAGACTTCCAGCTGAAGAACGGCAAACCTGATGAAGCTGCTAAGATGTTAGAGGATCTACGCAGGTAGGTCATACAATTATCTCCCATACCAAGGGAGTTATTAAAATTTTTTAATTATCTCCTTGGAGCAACTGTCACTCATTTTATTCATGTAGAGAACGTCAACCTGCTCTTAGCTGACCGAACTGTCTGTCAAGAGGATCCTTGTTGCTCAAAGACTTCAAATCTATACACAAACTTACTATTTATTTATTTATTTCATGACAGCAAAGGTACTGGCACTTTTTAAACTGAAAACGGTGCAAAGAAATTGTAATGAAGTCAGCCATGATGCATCATTTTCAGTACAAATCACATTATGCATGATCATTTTTGTTGCAGTTTGTTATATCATAAGGACTATCTGTGCATGCACAAAACTACCAGTAAAATGAAATAGAATGCCTCAAACATTCCTAAATGGCAAATCATAGTTTTGCTTTAAATTAAAGAAAACTAGAGGACATGGTTATCATATATTTTATTTGTCAGTATTATACTTGAAGAGATCAATCAGAATTTATGTCTGTTTTGTTTGATTTGTTTCAGGGCCAACCCTAAAGATGCCTTAGTTTTAGCTCAGCTGATTTCTTCCTATGCCCAGTTCAACCCAGCCAAAGCTCAACAGTATCTTTTTGGTCATAGCTGTCAGATTACTCACTTTTGTCTGTCACTGTCTGGAGATTTTGCTAGCTATTTCTAGTAATAAAGCTTATTTTGTTTGTGCAGTTTGCTTCCGAATATTCTAAAACAATGTTCAGATGAGAAATAGAAGGTACAGAGAAAATCTTTTGTTATGTTATTTTTTCATTTTTTGTCTTCATTTTGGGGTCTTTTACTGAAGAGTTGGGATGTAGGTGATTCTAAGCATTAAAACTAAATAAACTCCCGGAGGAATTTATTGTCTTGGGTTTGATACCATGAGAAATCTCATGAACGGGAGAATTTGAGTTTGGGTTTAATGGTGGGTCGGCACTGTACCCACTTCGTGGCTTTTTGGGTACCTTACTGTAGCTTGATTCTCAGACCTTGATCAAATCAATATTTTACAGATAAAAATCCAAAGGGAAAAGCCCTATATGAAATATTTTTTGAGTAGAAACCTTGAACTTGTCATGAGTATGAGTGAGAGGATATCGGTGCCTGGTTTACCTAAGGCAAGGTAGGGATCTGGGATAACTCAGTCAGTGAAACAGCAATATGTTGAACACACACATGCAGCTGGTTAGGTACTGACTTAACCTACCAACCCAGAATCAGCAAGGACCTGCCACCAGTGGCCAAAGTTGTGGAAGGCTTGGATGTAGACGTGTTAGAAGCTTCCTTCAGCACTCTGGGACCAAAATACATGAAGAAACAACCACAGAAAGGGGAGGCATCTCCTGCAGTTGGGTAGGTATAATCTAGAGCACAGAATCCAACAGAGCAATCATGTTGATGGAAAATTAATGCTGGTGCTAAATATGTAAACTCACATATATATTTCTTTTGATTGCAGACTGTGCTAAGTGTTTCTAATCTTTTCATGTGTCGAGAACAGTCACAGTGAATTTTCATTGGATGTGGTTCAAAAATAGATTTACGCTATCATATGGTATTTTTTTCAAGTTTAGTGTGATTTGTCTCAATTTTAATAGATTTAAAATCGTATATTCATTTGTTTCTAGTTTGACTTATTGTCTAAAGTGCACGATAAGCAAACTTGACATCTCACATGTATATATACACTTCATAGTTGATTGTTGGATACGCTGAGTAATTGGTTTCCCTCTTCCTAACAGATCTGGGGATGCCAAGTCAGGGGATACACTGATGATGAAGAAGAAACAAAGAAAGAAGAAGAAAGGTTAGTTTGGTATAACACTAGGGGTTATCAGTGGTTAAGGCGTTGACCTTTGGTCCCATCATTATGAGGAGAACCTCTCAGGACAACCCATGGCCAAAGTTTATTTTGAAAAGCCGATTAAAGGCATAAGTAAAGTTTGCACAGATTTATTGCAGCATTAGACCTTCAACAGTTCAAAACCTGTTTTTTTTTGTTTATTTCATTTTGTTTTTATGTTATTGTTCTGCCATCTGTGATGTGTATGTGCAGCTGTGGATTTAAAATTTACATATTTGTTCTTCTTGCATTTGAACAAAATGGTTTAATTTCCATTATGCAGGCAAGCTACCCAAGAATTGTGATCCAGGAAGTGATATAGATCCAGAGAGGTGGTTACCTAGAAAAGAACGCTCTTATTACAGAGGGAAGAGGAAAGACAAAAGAAAGGAAATCGGTGAGTATTTAGTGAAATCAAAGACAATTCTCCCTTGTTTCTGTTCACAGTTTGGAGGAACTAAATAGCAGGCAGTGCTAGGCTCCAGAGTTTGTAACATTAGTTGTATGTGTCGTATGTAAGACATACTTTCATTCTCTGAAAATGTGGAATTTGGTATGTACCTCTTAAATTTCCGTCACATTTTTTATGTTATGTATTATGCATGTATATTTTTTGGGTGTCCTTTCTGTATGGAAGAGACTTACTTCCAACATCAGAGAAATGTAAAGCTGAGTTTATGAGTGAACAAATATTTTCTTGTTTCTTGTTCCTCAGGCAAGGGAACTCAAGGCATGTCTGCAGCTACACAAGCAGTGGCTGACTCATTGTAAGTTCATACAGCTTCTCTCTCTCTCTCTCTCTCTCTGTCTCTCGAACTCACACACACATATGCAGTCATACTTCCCTCCCTCCCTCCCTCTGAGGAAGATCTATTAGAAGTTGCCAGCTGCAAAGGACACATTTTCTAGTAATTTCTCCCGGCTGCCAGGGTCATTAAAAAAAAAATGATGCTTTGTGCAGGGAGTGAAAATCAGGTGAACGTGCACAATAAGAAAAGTAATGTACACAAAGTTTTATCCTTCTCTGTTATTGATGGAAAACTGTGCCACTGAAGATAAGACGATTTTGTAAATGAATATTGCTGTCCAGATGTCAGAGTTTATGAGATATTTTCTCATTTGAGCTTGTTCTCTGTGACTGACTCGACACATTTTGTACCACCAGGGATGCCAGCAAGACAACAAGTAGTGAGCCTACCTCACCTCGCTCCGCGACCTCTGCAAACACTGCCTCCCCACAGTCCACGCCCACCCCTGTCCCGGTGGCACAAGGACCGAGACAGCAAAAACCTGTGCAAGCCAACAAGAAGAAGAAGAAGTCTGGCAAGGGAGGGAAGTGGTAACGTCAGGGATAACCTAGTCCTTCCTTTGTTGTACACAGTGACCTCTTGCATTTAGCACAGAAACCATACATTTGGAAGAGCAAAGGAGTTTATCTGTCTTTTTTCATTGATCTTCAATAATAGACATTGCTATAGTATTGGGACTCTGTAAATCCTAATACTGTCATTATGAAGACCTTTTTCATTTTTTTTTTTCTTTCTTCTAATAAGCCAGAAATGTACATTATCTGGTGTCCTTCAGTGTAAATAATAATACAAACCAAAAAAAAAATTTTTAAATGAAGGTTTAGGGGGTACCAGAGGGAAAGAAAACGGAGAATAGAAATGTCTGTGTGAATGTTGAAACAGACTGAATTCTCTAATATCAATTATGCAATAATAAATAATTTTGATTTTGCCAGCTCTGTTAATTTTGGATGTCAGTCAACAACTTCATAAATTCAGAATTTCGTTGATCAGATCCTGCTTTTGTTGGTTTGTACATGCAGTTGGTTTACGTCAGGGTGAAAACATTGAAACCCCCCCTGGTACATGTATGTATCTCCAAGCTCAGGTTGACATCAAGAGATTTAATTGTTTTTATATTTTTCACTGACATCTTGAATCCTTTGTTTCTGATACAATCCGATATTCCTGTTTTCCGTCCTGTAAAGGATCAGCAAGTGACACTCTGTGGATGAGGGTGTTGCAGTCACTAATTTCTACAATCAACCTTAAATTTCTTTCTTTCCCCAGACTGTGTTGTTTAGTCTGTTCCTGCCAATAGTTTTGGCTTTTTTTTAAATTCACTTTCCTGTAAATTTCAAACTTTCCTTGAGGCCAGGCATGGTGGAGGGTTAATTAAATATGTCAATGATAACAGCAGCTGAAATATGTTAGGTTTGTTATAATCCACTCCAATTTGAGCAACATTTTAGATGTAGAAAGTAAAAGTGTGGAACTGATTAATTTCAAGTATAAGCAATTTAAGAGAAAAATATCACAGCTGATTTTGTCTGCTTTTTCTGCTGCTTCATCTTCTGGCACTAACTGGGCTATCTAGACGAGGTCACTCACCTCGATATCAGCTGTACCTGCACACTTCCACATTTTAGCAGCTGGATTAGACATGTTCAATGCATATAGGCCTACATGTTTACAAAAAGCATTGCAAAGCCAAATAGGCTGCTGATGCTGTTATCTGGGGTTGTATCCTGGTTAGCAGTTGACTAGGCTCAGCAAAGCTTTTTGTGCATATATATATATACAAGTATTGAGCCCGCAAAATTCGCGGGGGGGGGGGAGTGAAAAGTGTTGTGAGTAGGTCTGGGGGTGGCTGCAATGGAGGGAGCATTACTTGACCGTTGGCACAGCAAAGTGCAGCAAGAACCACGAATGTTATGGATGGACTCGGAAGCACGGTTTCAAATTTGGGGAACTGGACGTTGAGATCGCACGGTGGACCGCAAATTCAGTGACGTCATGCCACATAAAAACTCACGCCCGGATGGTATTTATTTGGAACAAATGCAAATTTGCGTAGTTCAAAAAAATACTTACGGAGAGTGTTCAGCAATGAGTGTAGCAAGGAATCAACTTCAGACCAAAAGAAATTTGTATGCAAAATTTGAGCTCGATTGGTGCACAGATAGCCGAGCTACGGCTTTTACAAAAAAAGCGAGTTTTTTTTAAATAATAGATATATATATATAAGGTCCTTTCTGAATTATCTGGGCTCACGGGACAGTTACCCATTCAAAGGTTATAGA
This sequence comes from Onchidella celtica, assembly GCA_963931925.1. Classification (NCBI taxonomy): domain Eukaryota; kingdom Metazoa; phylum Mollusca; class Gastropoda; order Systellommatophora; family Onchidiidae; genus Onchidella; species Onchidella celtica. Next base: position 2,734,138 of record OZ007572.1, read on the forward strand.
GAGATACTCGTGTGACAGAATACAGTGTAGAATATAGAATTCAGGAAGATAGAAATACAGGGCTAAGAAATGTTGTTGAAGTTAATTATTCAGTTGTGCCAGAATGTATAGTATGTCTAGTGTGTTTGTCATGGCACAAACAAAAATACATACCTTTACACGTGTATCAATGTCAAACCACCAAATTTTATTGTGCATTGAAAAAAGTGATATTCTCAGTCAGGCTCAGATCAGAAATGTTTTTAGGTAAAAACTGTCACATGTGTCTATGGTAGAATATATGCAATGTACATTTGTGTCTAAGTCTCTGGTCGTACATTCAGGATGAATAAAATTCACTTTAATTACATGCACACATCTGTATTTTACTTTATGAAAAGATGACCTCTTTTTCTCCAATGTAATACCAGTATTGCAAGCTGGTAACTTGTGTTCTACAGCGATGTTGTCTTACATGTGATTGAAAAAAGTGAATGACAGATGCTAGCTGCAGATATTGCCAAATAAAAAAGTACATGTACTTGAAAGAAAAAGTATTAGTGAACAGTGTTGAGATGTAGTTTTGTTTTTTTATTTACTTTTTTTGGTCCTTTTAAAATTTCTGCCTGTCTTTCCCCCCGGTTGCTTTGATTTCATGTATGAATAAAATGCATTCAGTCATTGTAACTGCAAGAAATAAATTAATGGTTCATGGTGCAAAACGTTTGTTACAAATGGATTTGCTTTCTGTTGGATGTCAGCAATTTGGTCAGTGGGCATGATGTATTGTATGTAGCAGTCCTTGTGTGGGATGCGTGTATTCTAAAATTCAGTTTTCAGAGCTCTAAGTGCAATACATTTTAACTCTTAAGGTACAGAAAGAACACAGCAATAAGGGTCCTCCAAAGTACAGGCTAAGTAGAGAATTCACCCAACCAACGTTTCATTAACTCCTAGAATATTGGAACACTAGATGAGCTACCGGGCATTGCCCGGAATAAACAATCATGTGCCCCCCCCCCCTCTCTCCCTCTCTCTAGTATAATAAAAGTAATAAACTACAGTCTTGCTTCAGAACACTACACACCAAAACTGAACGCTTGATACGGTTACTTTATATGACATGCAGGGTACTATATATTACGAAACAAACATGCAAAAATACAAATGTTACATAGCAATAAACATTGTCATTAAAAAAAAAATACATGCTTGAAGTAAACGACTTTTAATTATAGCCATCATCTTCCTTATCTCACTTGCCACCTTCCTGCCAAATTTGAGGCCTGAAGAGTGTATAGTTTGGTCAGTTAGTCATGCCAAAGGTTGCAAGTTACTGAAATCCCAGGATGATCCGGGATTGTCCTAGTACAAATAAGGATCTGCATTTTTCCTAGAAAAATCAAGGATGCATGATTATCCTGGAAATAACCCAGTAAAAACGCAGAATCCTGTTTTTCCTAGGAAAAACGAGCATCCTTGTTTTTCCTAATGTCTAGTACAAATGAGAACTAGTACAAATGAAGATTGTCTTGGCATATGTACTAGTGTTAACAGGACTAAACTCAGTTCAAATTTGCTTGCATGATGTGGTTAGCTGTGCTCACTTTCTTTATCTTCTTTTTTCTGGTCAAGTCAGTCAGTTCAGTTCTCAGTTGTCTTCAAAGTTTAACCAGTCCTCTGTGCAGCGATTGTTGAGTCAACATGGCTCAAAAGGAGACTTTTTACAGACTCATGGAAGAATATGCAAAGACTCTGAAATCTAAGAATGAACATTTCAGTGTGACAACAACGAAATACAGCAATATTGTTCAAGCTTTGGGATTGCAGAAAGGAGAAAGTTGTCCAGAAGGAGCTAAATTCAAACTGTGGTGCAAGAAACATTTCAAACTTGAGCAAATTGGATCAAAACAGATAGTGTACTGTTCCAAAACGTCTTGTCCACTTGTTACATACGAGGAAATATTTGAAACGGTAAAGAAGTGTCATGAAAAAGTGGGCCACTCTGGACGTGATAAGACTTGGAATGAAGTTCATACTAACTATGCAGGAATTAAGCATTCCGTCATAGACATTTTTCTTAAAACTTGCACAGCATGTAGTCAGCGACAACCTTCAAGAACCATTCCAGCAGGGAGACCGATGATAAATTTGGATTTTCTACTGCGACTACAGATTGATCTGGTAGACATGCGGAGTCAGCCTGATGGAGAGTTTAAATGGATCCTTCATGCCAGAGACCATTTCACCAAGTTTAGCTGGCTCTATCCAATGAGAACAAAAATGGCTGCAGAAGTAGCTGACCATCTGATTACTCAGTTTTGTGTCTTTGGACCTCCGAGAATCTTACAATCTGACAATGGAAAGGAGTTCACTGCTCAAGTGATCAACAATTTGTCGCTTCTCTGGCCTGGCTTGGTGATCATTCACGGAAGACCAAGACATCCTGAATCGCAAGGTAAAGTTTGATCCATAATTTTACTCATTGACAACAATCTCTCCCAGTTGTTCTTACCTTGTTACTGGTTTTGTGGTTTTGTAGGATGCGTCGAGCCATACATCCTGCTGTGCTGCCGCCTGATCCTGCTACACCTGCTGTGCTGCCGCCTGATCCTGCTACACTTGCTGTGTTGCCTCCTGATCCTGCTACACCTGTTGTGCTGCCGCCTGATCCTGCTACACCTGCTGTGCTGCCGCCTGATCCTGCTACACCTGCTGTGCTGCCGCCTGATCCTGCTACACCTGCTGTGCTGCCGCCTGATCCTGCTACACCTGCTTTGGTGCCGCCTGATCCTGCTACACTTGCTGTGCTGCCTCCTGATCCTGCTACACCTGTTGTGCTGCCGCCTGATCCTGCTACACCGGCTGTGCTGCCGCCTGATCCTGCTACATCTGACAATGAACTTTCACTTACAACAGACAGTGGGTCTAGCCTAAACGCAAGTAGTACCAGTTCCAAAAGAGGAAAAGAATTTATACTTTTTAATTGTAATAATTTGACTGTAGCTACTGGAACAGAGGTTAAAAACCGTGCAGTCATCATGGAAACAGTGTCAACAGTGCATCGCACACAGTAATCCTCATAGATGAAGTGATGGATCCATCCTTTGTGCCAACAGATGCCAATCCAGCAGAGGAACCACTTGAAACTGGTCAATTCGTTTTGTGGTCCCGATCACAAATGGTGGAAATGGAAGATGACAGATCGGGTCATAAAGAGGCTCGATTTCATGCAAGAAAAGCGTACCTTAAAGCTGCAGAGCGCCAACAAAGTCGGTATGAAAAGCGAACAAAAAAGTTAATATCATTCAAAGAGGGCGACACAGTGGGCATTAAAATTCATAAACTAGATAGGACAAACACTAGTGCAAAACTTCTCCCTTCCAAGGTACTTACAACAAAAACACAGGATCAAAGTATTAAGTTGTTCAAAGTGTACACAACGTCAGGTATTATCAAAAACTGGTTCAGATCAGAGGAACTTGTTGACATGAACAACGTGCATTTTCCAGCCCTAAATCGTGTTGAAATGAGCAGTCTCACAGAGATTAGCCTCATACAAGCATCACGAACATGCACTGGGTGGCAGGCATCTGCTAATTCTGACACATCAAACGTCTGCAAATGCAAGACGACTTGTTTGACCAACAGATGTTGTTGCAAGAAGGCAGGCGTTATGTGTGGAAGCAAATGTCACCCATCAAGATCATGCTGCAAGAATTGATTTTTTGTCTAACAAGTACATATAAATTGGTAATCTTCAGATTTGCAAATTGGCTATTGGTCATCCTCATTTGTACTAGTTCTCATTTGTACTAGACATTAGGAAAAACAAGGATGCTCGTTTTTCCTAGGAAAAACAGGATTCTGCGTTTTTACTGGGTTATTTCCAGGATAATCATGGATCCTTGATTTTTCTAGGAAAAATGCAGATCCTTGTTTGTACTAGGACAATCCCGGATCATCCTGAATCCTAATTTGTCCTGTGACATATATAATAGATATGATGATCAATAGTCTGAAAACGTGTCAGATGTGAAATTACTGCTTTTGTGCCAGCCAAGCTTACATTACTACTGTAATTTGAACAGAGAGCAGCACAGATTCCCATGTAGCTCATGAAACGGCAGCGATAACTACATTTAACTATCTATAGAAATTTTTAATGTTTAGAGACTTCATGAAAAAAAAAAAAAAGGAAAGTTATTTTGGTCAGAAATTAATTTGTTTCAGGTTAGAAGTCATGCGCAGTCACCTTCTTCCCCACATACATAGGCCTACGTTAAAAAGAAAGAATACACCGTAGTAACTATCCTGTTTGTAAGATAGTAGATAACTTTGTTATCCAGTGGTCAAGAAATTTGTGGTCACAGCATCAGTAAGAGTACTACAGTAAATACAATATCAAAGGCACACAGGTCTCCAGGCATACCGCATACAAGCGCGTTGCTCGCACAACAATACCAGGACATAAGAACATTTCTTACACACACACTATCACTAGTATCAGACCAATCCATTTAGACAACTCATAACAGCATAGGCCTACCACATCAGGAAACACTACTATTTCGAATGGTGGATGGCATACAACATCGTCTGTAGCACTTTCTGTTTGTTTTTAAATAGCCTACACTGTACAGTATTCGTCCACTTCTTTGGGATGGGATTGTTTGGTGGAACAAGGGGTGGGAGCAGTCACTTAGAAATAGAATTGATTTCAGTTTCTGTTTGCACGAATGCATGAATAACTCATCAAAGTTCAAGTATTCACTGTTACCTGGCAAGCTTTTTTGACAATACAGTTGTTAATTTTGTTCTTGTCGTGCTCCTCTGCATTCCTCCCCCCCCCCCGCCCCTCCCCCACACACAGGCGTACATGGGGGAAGGGTGGGAGCAGAGAGTATAGCTCAGATGTATAGAGAGGAGTCACTTCCGCCAAATCGCGAAACTAGGTCGCTGCGGTAAACCAGAAATTGAAGAATTGAAAGAGACCGCCCCGTGGAAATGCACACGCGGATATTGTTTACCGCAGCGATCTACTTTCCGCTCCATGCTAGCAATGGTTTCGCAGAGCCTCCCGTGTCTGGCAGTGCAAATTGACCAATAGTGAAACCTCTCTATATAATTATCTATACTCTTTGGTAGGAGTCCGGGGAGCGTACGGAACGCTTTTCAATGATGATCATAATTCATACTTGGTTTTCTTTACATGTTGTTTTTTTTTAAACAAAATGAGCAGCATGCAAGATTACATAAAAATGGACGACAGGCTATGTATCTAATGAAAGAAATCAAACGGTCTATGCAAAATGCCACTTCAAGTTCTGGAACACCAAGAGCTTGTCATTCACCATTCCAGTGGCTGTATGCTGGTAACGGGGGGGGGGGGGGGGGGGGGAGGGATGTTAAGCCAAGGGTACGAAAAGCGCACACTGGAGGTTGGGGAGGGGGGTGGTGGTGAGGAGGAATAAAAAATTGCCAAACTCGATCGTGCGTATTTAACAGAAGGCCCTTTGGTACATGTACAAGATATGATACACCGTCATCACATGTTATGATTGGCCGAGTTTATGTGCAATTGCGACGTTATGTTTGAAATACAATCATGTATTATCAGAGTAAAAGAACATCATATTGTAGCGCTTGCTCTCACAATCATGTAAAATACACTGCAAAACAACGGAAACATGGCCAAAGACGACAATCAATGACTATAGATTATGTACTACTACCGGTAATGTAATTTTGCTGGAACTGGGCTGGACATGTGGAAAGGATGAATGACAGTAGATGGACAAAACGCTGCACTGAATGGCAACCACGGACAGGAAAAAGAACACGAGGACGACCAGGGGGAAGATGGCAGGATGACATTAAAAAGAGAGGGGGGGGGGACACCATCGGACAGAAAGGAATGGATGTCATTGTCGGAGGGCTACATCACGCAGTGGATGGACAATGCCGAGGTGAAAGGTCAAAGGTGAAATGCAATTTTGCAAAGTAAAATGTTGTCTCACGTGTGTTCTTGTACATGGCAGGGACTCTGTGGATCACTCTGAGCAAATCACATGTATCTGAAATTAATGAGACTATTCAAATCTGAAACACCCCACATGGTCATTTGCGGCTATGTAAATTACTTCATGTAGAAAAGATTCGTAAGATCTTACAATACCTTGTCCCCTTTTTTAAAGTCCCCGCTGACGTCAGAATTCAAATTATTCAATATGGCGGCATGTTTTTTGGCGCCATTCTTCTGCTTCTCAGGAGGAACTTGAACTGAAGACAAAAGGTAGAAAAAAGATCTAATTGCCAGAAAGACTTTTTTTCGGAGATCATAATAATTAACGGATATTCCTCTTCAAAATGTTCGTGTATTACATGTATCAGATTTGAAACTGTATACTGGCAGTAAGTGATCCAACATCCCTGGGTAGGCCACGTCCTAAACTGGCATGGGGAATCACGATAAATACATCTTTGTCTTTCATTCGACAGAATCTCAGATTTGAGAACTGTCCTTCATGTGTCTTCTGCGCTGTCTGATAATTGCCATGCCCAAACTTGGAAAACTGACGCTGTAATTGAAACACTTTACAGCCAGTATGTTCTACAACAATTATTCCCGACAATATGACATCATATTATAAAAAAGCAGCAGCAACAGTTCTAGTGGTTTCTTGGGTGCTGAGCTGGCTTTCCGCTGTCTTTGTATTTCTGGTCATGTCTAGGTGAGTACATTGTACCTCAAGTATGTGCTGAGAAATCCACAATTTGAGTTAACTGCTTATCTCGTGTTTTGTTTACAAGTATTGAATTAGCCTACCTATACCGGTACATTAATTACATGGGTGTCCAGAGATGGCACTGCTGTTTGAATTTTTTGTTGTACGTTACCTATCAAGTACGAAGAAATTGTGACTGTTTTTAATACTGAAACTTCGATATGAATTTACAGATGATCAACCTTGGATTTGTGGGGATGGCCGGAGGGAATGAGTTTGACGGGCAAAGGTGTGTGTGGGTAGTTGGGGGATTGGTAAAAAAAAAATGTTGCCCCCCCCCCCCCCCCAAAAAAAAGAAAACAACTAAAAATGCATAAAAATGAACTTCTCGAACAAAGACAATACAAGCACCTGCTGCAATATGAAATTGTGTGGTGGCCTGAGAAAACCCACCACATGGTGAAATTTGGACATTTTGAGTTAATGGTACAGCTGTCTGCAGCAATCATTTCTGTTTATTTTGCTTTTTAAATTATTCAAATTGGTCAATTCTGGACAAAGTTATGAATTTTTAAATACAGCCAGTCAACAAAAACAGAAACTGAGAAAATCGCGTTTAAAGTTTACACTCCGATTTCACCCATAGATATTTATATTCAAATGATGTTGAAAATACTTCAGCAATGACTCCAACTGCTCCCCATCACACTGAAGAAGAGACATCTACAGTCATTCAATCAATAATAACCATTCACTGAATTTATTTTGCAGTAGACATGAATTTTGCATTAGATCTAGATTTAAGTCAAAATAGCACTGTCTCATTCGATTTTTTCACCGCCCGTGATATTCTCAATATTCTTCAAATAAACCATATCTCTGCTGCTTTTAGTTCCTTGTTCATTGTACAGTAAATAAAGTACAGTAAAAACATTCTACAAGTAGGCAGTGAAGAATAATTATCTATCTCTCTCTCTCTCTACACACACAAACACACATGCACGCACGACTTTATTTCTGCTTCTCTGCGCTTTGTTTACAAACATGCGCACTAGTTATAGTTCAAAGGTCGTCTGCTGTATTTATGCGCACTCGGTAGTAAACGTATCTACGATAAATTCCGAACAAAACCGTATATTATATATATATGACATGAAGGGGTTTGGGAAAATCTTAGCACGTAAAAATGCATCCGCATTGTCGAACGATTTTAGGGTCGATTTTAGCAAATCAATCGTGAAATAGGCATCAGAAATAATTGAAAATAAAAGATTTATACATCGAATTTGATTTCAAACAGCTAATAAGTGATAGAAAAGTGGATGACCATTTCATTTCTGTATGTAACTATATTTTGACCCGGGGTCACATTCTCGACCCATTTTAAGCTCTAGCTCAAAACTAGGCCCAGCGACATGTGTGGTGGGTTTTCTCAGGCCACCACACAATTATTTTCAGTAAGTACAGAAATGCTACGAGTGCCTCCAGAGACGGAATCATTTATTTGTGACACTTAATGTTTCAGATATTTAGGAAGACTAAACGGCGTTTGGATTGGCTGGACTCTGGGCTATATCTTCAGCGTTGCAGGCGTTTCATTGGCTGGCTGGCTTGTGGCTGAGGATTTACGACACTAATGATTGGCTACGTCAGAGATTTACCATGATCATCAGCGCCACTATTTTGTGGCTGTCGTTGTCTGACTCCCAGCGATTGTGTGAAAAAAAAAAAAGATAGATAGTAAATGGCAGTGTTATCTTCTTTCAGTTACACTGAGGATGATTAAACCAATTACATATGTTTACAATTTTACATAAAGTTTGGAAAACAGACACTTTTCAATCAATCCAGAGTCCGTCAGATATCATAACATTAGTTACACCAGGGACTCCCATAGTCTGGAATTATGTACCCCTCTCTGGAAGCTACCCGCAGCCTAACATACCTAGCTATTCACCCACCGTATTCAGGGAGGAGACATTTTTCTCCTTTTATTTCTAAATGTCACATTCTGTGCGCCCAGACCTTTCAGGTTTTGTAACCTCTGAAAACAGTCCTGCTTGGTGTTTCGGGGACAGGTGGGCACCCACTGAAACCTTAGACACAGCAAACTCCATAATATCAGTTTTGTTATTGAGTAATTTTTGGCAACTCTAGTTCAAGTGACCACCCGTAACACGAAATACACGCTATTGTAACAATGCTGTAATGGCATTTGGCGCTACATGTATATGATTACTACTACTAGGGTGCGCTATTTTTACGCAGTAGGTAATATACTGCACTGTTTATGGTGTAATGTATCATCTATTAACTTGGAGTGGATATGCTACCTAGCTACTGTTCCATGGTGTCTCTTATACAATACATGTGAAAATTAAAACCCAAAGCACAGATTTGAAGAAAACAAAACCTTTTTTTTTGTTTTGTTTTGCTATTTCGTTTGTTTCTTGCAAGTTCATCTTACTTTTAGGTTTTTTTCTATATCTTCAATTTATCTCATTTTGTTGAATACTGTTTACGATCACAAAACGGAATTTTTCCAATGCAATCTGTGCGTGATCTGTGAGTGGGAGCCCACAGTCCATTCCGTGGCATTCACCGATATGTTTGTACGCCAGAAAAGCGAAACAAAAAGAAAAAAGTACATGCCATTTATTTCACAACGAGGACGTAATTTCAATAGTATGCAACAAAGCCACAATGTATAATGATAACACTTGCTAAGGTAAGTTACTCCCTACTGGACAGATAATTTCAGACAACCACAGAGAATTCCTCTTTTACATTCCTTTACATAATAAACTAGGCCTACTTAGTGTCTTCTCTAAGCAGATCGTTTCTTGGTTTGGTAAAGGGAGGTTATTGCCCTGGTTTTAGAGATATATAAGAGGATTAAAATTACAGTAAGAAGATTTAGACTGCTATCATTATGAGACAGTTTTACCGACTACGAGTACTGTCCGAATTTCGGAGATATCCAAAGGCATCTGCGGTACGCTAAAAGTAACAAGATTTATACAACTACGTTTAGGTCGTTCAATAATAACTGTCTATTAGATACAGTTTATGTATGTGAAGATCACAGATGAAGAACAACCAAAGTCACTAAAAATGTGAAACTGAAAAATTTGATTTTTGAAGTTTGAAAATCCACAGCTTCCTTCCTGCAACTGAAAAGGTGATTTTTAATACACGTACAAATTATTGTGACTGAAGCTCTTTCTTTCAAACGCTAATTAGCAGAGACGAGACTGGTGTATACAGGAGGAAAAGATTACTTTTCCTTGTGGTTCTCATTGGAAAGCTGTTCACTGAAACTCAAATCTCTGATTTATTTACTTCTAGAAGTTACTCACATTCGGGGGGTTACATTTTTAAAAAAATGCATGTATTCATTTTCTAGATGTCCAAAGTTACAATTTGGTTTTCAAGATTGCTGTCACTGGTACCACCAGCATCACAGCAGAGGTGCTTTTATTTGCATTGCCATCACCTCGCTTTCAGAACCACCACTGCCCTTGCTTAGCCCGGTCAACTCTTTGAACTGGACCACCTACTCCTTCCACTTCCATCGTCACAACTTACACCAACAGCGCAAACACGTTTACGTCCAGGGACCGCCCCGAGCTCCATTAAATTACCCTTTTAAACCATTAACATTAATGAAGTTGTACTCTGCCGCCAGATTCAGTTTCAACAACGGCGCCTCTACCAATAATATGAAAAGAGATCGCACGACAAAACCTTTTGCTTCAAAACAGAAGTGACGTCATGCCGCGAATAGTGCTATGGACTACTGACACTGACATTAAGGCCTTATTTGGGTACTGTGGTAAGCTGTTCAGCTTAGAACCTGCATCAATATTTACAGTAAGGTCCTCCTGGCGTCAAAGCATTAGACGTGAGGACTGCTTGCATTCTCTGGTAATTTGCTATTAAAGGTTTGGTGAGAAGCCAATCGTGCGATGTAAGCTCGATATTTGTGTGGGGTGAAACTGAATGACCTATGATGAATTCCGCAGTGTGGGTTTGTCACCTGTTGATCTCTTTTTATTGGGTAAAAAAAAAAATATTTTGTCTGTGCGTAGGATTTTTGGCGCTATTTCATTGAAATACTGTACCATTTACCTTCAACCGAACTCTGCCACAACCAGCAGAATTGGTCATCGGGTTTAAATAAACTCGAGCTGCCAAATAACACTCTGATCTCTGAACACTACTTTTGTCTAGCCAAACAAGCCCCCCCCCCCCCCCCCCACCTCCACGCTCTTATAAAGACGACTAAATAATGGACAAAAACTGCCCATGTTATTATGCCATGGCTTCATTTTTGGATAGCTATTTTTTCCAGTCATTCCTGATACTGAAAACTAATACATGTACTTCATAAGCGAGTCAGAAATGTACATTCAAAACAGTGTATCTTTTCTTCGTTTATCGATTTTTGTCTCGATCGGTTTTCCTCATGGCCGCCCAAAAGTTGTTGCCCCTTCCGCCCCAGTTCCCCCAGCAAGTGCTGAAGGAGAATTGACGTTGGAGTTACGGGCTCTTGACGTGACTTGGGCTGAGAAAAGTTATTTTAGTGGATTATCGAGTGATGTACAGGGACAGCGTACTGACCAGTTCAGGTGGTCATTAGTAAGTTAATGGTCAAGTATAGTGGTCATTTTGTTGAATTTGATGGTACCAAACACAGGACATGGTGGCATTTTTCCTCCTTGCCACAAACGGATGTAATAATATAAGTGCTCGACAGCCAGAACAAAAGCAAAAAACAATTGATTTGCACCTTCAGTATCGACATTGATCGGTTGTTGACAAAAGGTAAGAATTATTTTAGATTAGGTGATTCTTCCACAAATAGTTGGGTGAGAAGAGTTAAAATCTCCCCCCCCCCCCCCCGTCCTCCACAGATTACATGTAAACTATACAATTAATTCTTTGAAGGAAAATCTAAATAAGATTAAAAGACGACAAAAGATTTCGGTCACTAGGAGCCTTCGTCAGGGTTACAAGAATTCAGAACAACGCCTAACTGAGGCACAGGTATGTAGAAAGTTCAGCTGCAAAAAAGGGATTGGGGGGGGGGGGGGGGGGAGGGAAGAGATCAGTTCTAAATTACATGCACGGGGGAAACACAAATTTTTTTCACGGCAAAATAATCACTTACTGGTCAGTTTCAAAGTTTGGTAAGAGCAATAATTATGCAGCGTACTTGATTATCTTTGTAAAGGTACGGTATCTGATACAATATCGTGACAACCAGTCGCAACATCTGTAAAGATTAAACTCTTCTTGTGAATTTTATTTTGTAAATAAAATTCTCCTCAGCCAGATATAACTGTCACACAACAACAATAACCAAGTTGTTGACAACTTGAAACAGCCATGCCCAAACTTGTGGTTGACCCCAAAGGTCGGTACAGCTGGGAAGCGAACTTTAACCCCGTGCTGCGCATGAGTCACAATGCCATCACTACGGGCAAGTTCAAGATGGACGTGGAGCGTGCCAAATACATGAGGACGTTGAAAATGTTGGACGGGAATGAAAAAGCGGAGTTAAAAATTACTCAGGTTGGTTGGTCTGATTGCGGCAAGACAGAAACAAACAAACGTACAAAAACCTATCCATATTATTTTCCATTCATAATGCGTGTACTTCAAATTCAGCCATTGAACAATCAAAGGACTTAAACGGAGCATGGCAATTTATCTTGTTTTAAAAAATGAATTTTACATCTCCGTAAATTCTTTTTGTAGTAAAAGTTTGGTACAATCTATGTGTGTACTGGTATTCATAGACATAAATCTGTGCGTTTTTGTATGTGATCAGGTCACCTACACCACCTAGACCAGAAAATCGTTGCAGAGAGAAATTTGAAGGAAGAGACATGTCAATTTTTTGTTTCTTGAATTCCAATCTTGAACAATTTCCAATGTGGTCTGCATGAAGAATAGGAATCGAAAGCAACAGAAAACGAGAGCAACCACAATAACTTGTACATAACTAAGTAATTACTCACAATAATAAGAGAGGAACATTCAGAGAACCCCTAGCCTAAACTCCAAAATAAATTGACCATTAATTATAGAGACTTGCACATAATTATCTCGGAATATGTTTTTGTAACCCCCACCCTCCTTTCCTTTCTTTTCTTCATCGGGAAAACACTACGTTTAATCTATATTACATATACAAAAAAACACAAACAAAAAACAACTCGCTGGATTTTCAACAAGACCTGTCCTCGCAAAATACAGGCCGGCTTTGTGTGAAATTTTGAAGTTATCTTCCCTTTGACTTGTGGAAGGTTCTGTTCGATTTTGAGTCTTGAAATGATGGAGAAATTTGTTCTTTTTAATTTGCTCTGTGTCGCTAATTTCGTCTCAATGATTAAATATTATGCTTTTATGAGGGCGTATTTCTGTCGACGGCGCTGCTGTATAAATTGTATGTTTTCACATTTCACATAATTGTTTTATGTTCAATGATCTGTGAAACCCGTTAGTTTCAATGAAGTTCTAGTATTAACGAGACACTCAAACTAAACTCAAATTGTAATTTGTTTTGTTTTTTCCATGTCAGAAAGAAGTGGATCAAGTCAGAGAGGAATTGTGTCAACTCAAGGCCTACAAGAAAGTGGCTGAACTGACCGCCTTTAAGAGGTTTGACCCAGTTCTCAGACGCCAGGCTGAACAGAAAGCATTGCGGGACAAGAACATAGAAGCTGCTGAACAAGTAGGCCAACATTGTTGTCACATGACATACTTTCTGACAGGGCAGAATCAGTAAACTATTTTGAGGCTTCTAGCTCAGATGGCCGCTGGATCCAAAAAGTGAAAGTGCCATTTTTATGTATTTGTGCTCGCCGTACACATTCTATACAGTTGGCGTGGCACTTCTTGCTGTCACATACTCCGTACTTCCATTTGAAGCTAAGTCACGGCTGATGACCAGAGGGCAGTGTTGTCTGGTGCGAATATGTGAACGATGCAGAACCGCACCCGGTCAACAAATAATTTGTACATTAAGCAGCCAGGATCATCGTAACTTTTACAGAAGGTAGATTAGTATGTAAACTTAGGTAGCCCTAATTGTCATCAGATGATTCTGTGGTGGTCGTGGTCAAATTGTCACCGGAAAATAAACACTAATTAGAGATACGATTTCTCCCGTGACAATTAACATTTTGAGGCATGTCACCGCGCCGACCATTCGTTGCCAATTAACACTACCATAAAACTATATGTCATTATGCGGTAGACATCAGTGAGAACTGGGTGACTTGGTGCAAGACATTACATACCCAACAGTTTAACATAATTATTTAGTGAATGATTCTTTATCTCAACACCACTGTACAGAATCAATGCTTATTTGCAGTCTGTGGTAGGGTATCTTTAAATAAACGAATGGATGCTGAAATTGTAGTCTTCGGGCGGAATGTTGGTCCCCTTCGTAAATAAGTTAGGATTTTGAATTATGTTTTTTTTTTATTTGCAGGTCAGCAGAGAAATCGCTGCCCAGAAAGAGGATGAGGAAGAATATAAGGACGATGGTGTCGATGAAGATGTTTCTAAGGAAATGGGCAATTACAACAGTTTGCGCCTGTTATCAAAGAAATTGCGTGACTCACATGAAGACCAGATGGACGAGGCGGAAGTGCTGCGGGAGAAGCATAGAAGACTGTCTATGGCCGGTAATGTGTTTGTTACACTGCAGGACATCATGGAGAATGACTCGGTCTTGAAACGTCACAGTCTGGAGATGTCAGACCAGAGGAGAAAGTCACAACAAGGACTCACGACAGTTGACGCCAGAATCAAAGATTGGCTTAATAACAACTCACAGCGTAGGAGTTCCAAAACTGGCAGTGTTCCTGACATGGTTGCAGCCCTGCAAGCCCCACAACAAAGGTCCCGATCGGGAAGCGTTCCTGCCTTGAACATAACCAAAGTTGGAAAGAGCACGCAATCAGCTCCTGGAGACCCTACATCAAAGAATTTGTCAGTTCCTTGGATGAGAAAAGTTCGTGGTGGAAGTTTGGGAAATCTTGTGGACGAGATTATACTCGAGCATGATGACGACTCGGGTTTACTAAACGCTACAAATGAGTCTGTCCCAGAAGAAAGTAAACTTTTGAGAGGGGTATTTATTACCGCCGTAGATGTACCCGAGGAAAATAATGATGAAGAAACCAAAACCTCCCAAGTAGCCAGACATGAGCCCGAACCGCCGTCCAACAACCAACATGTAATAGATCTGACAAAGTTGCGGGGCGGGAAACCGCTCACTAGATGCCAGATAAAAAAGTTGTACGAAGAGCAGCAACACCAAGAACTTGCCAGGTTGGAGCGAGAGCGAAGACAGCAGGAAGAACAACGGAATTTGAGGAGGTTGTCGGCCTTGTCCATGCTCGTGAACCAGTCCCGGCGAAGCAGCCTTAGGAGTATAGAAGAGGAAGGGCATCAAGCAAACAAACTGGCGTCTGGACAAACCGGTCAGGAAAACCCCAATAGCGGGGAGTCTGCGGGTTCACATCCCGCCCATACTGTGGAAAATGAAAAAGACAAAACAGATGCACCAGCACCAATACGCTTGACTGGTCTAAACAGATTCAAATCTATAGCTAAGGCGGTCACTGTACAGAATAAAGCCACAAAAGGCGAGGGAGCATCGAGGTTCAAAAACCTAGCGGCCGCTGCGATCGTTCAGAACAGCGCAGCACAAGGCAAGATGCCTCAGTGTTTCATGTTGAACCAGGTGGTGTCCTCTCCGCGAGACAGCCAGAGAGACGAGATACCCGCACTGGAGGCCTCTCACAGAAACGCTGCTGACGTCAGGATACGCCCCTTGCAGATGCCTGAAAGTGTCCGCTTACAACACCAGAAGAAGTGGGAAGAGCTGATGGTCAGCGTGAATAGGTCAGTCTGTGTGCAATGTCATGATTTCATTCGAACTTACCGCTAGTTTGTCTGACCCACATTTTATTTTACCCCCCCCCCCCCAACTCTCCCTTCTTTTCTGATGTCTTCTCTTCAGTATGATGTGTGTATGTGTGAGATATGTGTAGGCTATGGATGTATGACGACTATTACTCATATATAGATCTGTCATTCTGTGGCCAGATGGCTGGAACTGTCCGATCTCCTCCCTATAAATCCTAAATCCCATGCACTAAGACATTACCGGCAACGAAAGGACATAAGTAAAAGGTGTTGTACTCATGACCAATAAGTGAGGCAACGGATTTGCTTTGAAGAAAATATTATTCATGAAACAACGATAGAGAGTTTTCTTATAGACCTTTGTGACTCCCAGACCCTTTCCACATTAAAAAACTATTGAAAAATGCAGTTACCAAAAAAAAAAAAAAAACGGACAAGAGCTTGTGTAGTCGCTTACACACCTACATACACACACTCTCTCATACATACACACACACGCACACAAATACTCACACAGCAGCGCCCGCATACACATATATAACAAAATAGCAACAACAACAATAGAAAAAAAAATGGCTACAAAGCAAAGGTAAAAACGGCAATGACGTCAAGGATAACAATTATGGAAAGTTCCAGCATTGGTTAGATCAAAGAGATGCGTGTAGTTAGCTGTATGTAATGTAAGCACCTACTGTAGTCATTTCGTACGTGTTACTGATAGATTTAAAGTAGACACAAATTTCATTTATATTATAATTTTATACCATGGTTTTCTGACGTATCTCCTCCCAGGGCTGTGCAGTGGAAAGTTCGAGCACTGAGAGAGGACACGGGAACTTTGAATCCTAAACAGATGCTCAGACAACTAAAGAAAAGTCCACGAGAAAAGCAGTCGCTTCTACCTGGGTCTTGCAAAACCACGTGGGCTATGAAAAAATACGTTAAACAGGAAGTCAGTGATGTTATGACGTCATGGAAACCGGAGAACATGCGTAGAAGTCGTAACCGGAAGTTGATAGAAAAGGTGACGCTCCCACAATTTATTGATCGCGTGAAAACCACGACTTCGATTTTGAGTCGGTTCCGTAAGTATCAGGCTGGGAAGGAAGATGAGGAGAACGAAGAAAACGGAGAAAATGGAGAGAAAGAACAAAGACAAGAAAGAGAGGAGAGGGTTTCTTCCCCAGCTGCTGGGAGAGTCAGTTGTCTCCCCGTTCTGATGTCCAAGTCTCAAGTCAAATATTTCAAAATTAGAAGGACGATGAGAAGAACTATGTTATCAACAAGAATATAGACAACATTAGCGACATCGCCCAGATCTGTTTTGTCTTTTACAAAATAGTTTAAAAGCCACAAAAACAAAACGTGGGGTCGCAGCAGGACTGGGAACTAAGTTAAATTGTGTGCAAATAAATAAATAAATAGTTTTACTTTGTGTTTCAGTGTGTTTGCACTAGGGGATCTGCAACATAAACCTTTTCCTTTTTGCAACATTTGACTTTAAAAAAAAAAAACGTTTGTAAACGGGGCACACGTAAAGTACGTTTTGATGAAGATAGTATTGTTTGAAAGCATCAGTTCAGAGCCAACGACAGAACACTTATCAAGGAATTACTGCTGATTCTCTTTTCCTGACATCCGCCTTGTTGACCTTTGTGCAGTGTCACTTGTTCCCACGAGCAGTTATTAAGAACGATACAGTTCAAATCATCTCATTTCCCATTGGTCATGGGGTCCTTTTGAGTGGGCCAACTGTGTCCGTGTAAGTCTGGTTTGTGGGGAGCTACTGATGGACATTTTTATGTGACCAAATCCGTTTGTTTCGACTAACGTCGGTTTGGGCCTGCTAAAATTCTCCCAGGTCATTTTCGCTGTACTTTCACCAGAAAAGGCAGGGAAGGAATATATTGCTATATATCATGTCATGTAACTTATGATTATGTAAACTAATATTAAAATTGCGTGTTTGTCTTTTGTCATTTTTGTGTACTGTTATGTGTATATTACTGCAGTGTGATGTTAAATGCTGTGGCTGAAGTTATGACTTGGTGTGAGACAGTTGTGGTATGAGTGTTACTGAATGGTGTGGGTTCGCCTCCACCTGTGAGATTAACCTGCAGTTGAATAGTGTGTGGACTCTGTAAGACACCCAGCTTTGGTGTATGGTATTAACTCTTTCGGGACGTCAGTGTTAGGGGCTTCGGTCAAGTCTGGATATAGTTAAAAATTTCCCACTTTGGGAAAAAAACAGCATGGTTCAGAAAAACGCTTACAGAAGAAAAAAGTATTGATAGTGAAGTAAAATGTTGTACATCAAATAAAAGAGAATTGAATGTAGAATACAATATAAATCGGCGATATGTCCAAAAGCGTTTTTCATTGGCAGTGGCACCAATAAATCGATGATACGTCCCGAAAGAGTTAACACGATATCTCATGAGATCCGCAGGAAAATAGAAGTGCCTTTCAATGGTGTGTGTGTGTGTGCGTACGTATGGGTGCGTACATGTGTGTGTGTGTAGAAAGGGGAAAAAAGGGGGGGGGGGTATCTTTTTTTACGAGAGATCAGATATTGTTTGTCAGGAAATGTGTGCTCAGTTTTAAACATCACACTCAGGAAAGCAAGTCCATTTAGTTAGAATATCCTAAAGGTCACGACAATGGTGCCAGTAGGTAAATCAACAGCCTTCAGTTGCAGTAGCATGGTAATAAATAACCACCACACATGTAGATCTAGTGAAGTTGTGGACATTTGTATGGGTGGTGGCTCCATCAGGAGAACAGGACTAAAATTGAGTAGATGCAGCAGATTTTTTCATTATGTATGTTTTTATTTTCTTCATTCATGTATGCTGGAGATCGTTCTGGCTACCGTGCGTTGTGTCTTTCCACGAGCAGAAACAACATCAATTTCCTGGGAAAATCTTCTACCAAAATGTGTTTGAATTTGTATGGGCCCATATTCCACATTAAACCTTTCGGAACTGATTTGGTACAGTCTTGTAGTGGAATCGGCTACATTATTAAAAGAATGCCCGGTGCTGCTACCATGGAAGGACTTTGTCAGTTTGGGGATACATAATTTTTATGTAGATTTAAACAAAACGTGACATTCAGTAGCGGACACCAGGGGTCAGCGGACGAATTGCAGTAACGGCGAATCTAAACATGCATGAGATTAGTCCTGTACATCAACACGCTTCATAAAAGGTCTGTGCCAGTCCTAACCGTCACTGAAAGCGTTATTTGTATAATTGTTCCGCGCAGATGAGCCGCGTCTCTTTGTCCATTGCGGTCATTCATGTTTTTGAATGTACTTAGTCTGTCGACAGCCATCCAGGCATAAAATTTGAATTGTGCACATCAAATGATCGGAAAATCTGGCCACAAGTACAACAATATGGTGCATAGTTCCACACAAGATCTCGTCGATAAGAAGAAGAAAAAGGAAAATCCAAGATCACCTGGGGAAATCGTTCATATGAAAAGGAGGGGTCAAGTTTTTCACTTTTCAAGCTCAGCGAGTTAGGCCTTAATGTCACCTTAAACTGCTTTTGTCTCCTAAATTTAGAGATCTGTTTTCAACTGTTGGAATAATTTAGACATTGAATCCTAATGAAAGGTGATCTGTCACAGATGTATCTACAACAGCATGGAATGTCATGAATTTTCCCATCAACCTCCAATAACAGTACGGTATTATGACAATTTAATTCTGAAAACAAACAAAACAAAACAACAACGGCAAAAATACAAAAACGTTACTAAAAAAAAACACAGAGACATTCAGACCAAGGACAAAGACCTGAGCGGAGCTTGCGTTGGTTGACCTTTTATTTTCCGGGCACCCTACACCAGGTGCCGCCCACACAGAGTGTATAATTCCCAAAAGAATATAAAGAACTCCACTGGTGTATAACACAGATTCCAAATCAGAAATACTGTTGACACAAAAGAAGAAAGAAAATAGCTCAACGTGGAGCACACTTTTTTTATCTGTATAAACGGTGAACTTTTGAGCGCTTCAAACCCAAAAGAAAAATTGTATGAAGGCAAATGAATTATAAGAAAAAATATGCATGGTCAATTTTTTGTTGGAACAATCTTTGGTGTTTGGCGCTGGTTGCAAGACTTGAAATACAGCTGCACATCCCTGACTTGAACTTGTAGAGGTGTAAGGTTTAGACTTGTCAACGGACAGGGGTTCTTGCTATTAAAAAAAAAAAAATTGCAAACCGCATTCATTGACGACGGAAACGGGGTTTCCCTGACTGGACTTTTTGTGTTATTTTTTTCCAAACAAAGCGAGGGAGGTTTGTTTTAACTTAGCTTGTTCCCGCAACAGATCGGATGGGTTTTTTTGGTAGCAAATTGAAGAGGGTTTGTGCCAACATTTTTTTTTTTCACAGCAGTTAAAAGTACTTTCGCACACAGGACATTCGCTGCAGTAACTTTAAGTAATCCTCACCAACATTCATTTGATCAAGGAGCTCGGGAAGGATCAAATGTGAAAATGGAAGAAAAAGCATTTTCTTTTCATGTTTCCCGTGACAACAACGTTCCCTGACATATTATCCCTAATGTTACTGACTCCTGTGGCTTAATCCCTCCGGCAGTTTCTATTCTCTGATCTAATTTCTAGTCTCCAGCCCAGCCATGAGCCCCACCCCTCCCCCCACCCCCGCATTCCTATTGTTTTCATTTCTAGCAGTCTGTTCAGTATCCTTCTGGTCACATGATAGCCGTCATCAGTAGTTAGCCCCTAGTTTATGTGTTTCGTCTTCAATGATAAAAATAATCAAGTAGGATACTTGTTGGAAGGAAGCTAACATTTCAAGATGACCAAATATTAAAACTACTTACACAAATCAGTTTGTATTCAATGCAGTACATGTAGCTTAATTGTCCTGAACAACTCTGGAATGGACTTTCTGAATTCTAAAATTCTGTTGACATTGTGCTGGAAAAACTCCACATAAACAGAATTTGATTCTCTGCCACTGACGGTCCTTGAAGGGCGGTTTCTAAACTGAGACAGAACCTCGGAAATAAGTAACATTTCCCGTTGCTATGAGTTCCAATTGTAAATTGACGAGATATTCAGGAAGCCAAAAAAGTTAAAGTTCATATACATTTTCTCACTGATGAACTTTTGAAGCAGGCACTCGACACATTCATGCTCACCCCTGGGGCTTCACTTGCCACTCATTGGATTGATGGCGGCTTTGTATGAGTAGGACATGATGGCTGGGTCATTGTCCAGACGAGACGGCTGGCCAGGTGAAAGGTCAAACGGAGTGGACGACCCCGGAAATTGACCATTGTCCAGACTCCGCTGTAGCGGAAGTACAGTCGCCATCTTGGATATCTTAGACAGGCTGGACGAAACTTGTTGCTGAAGCTGTGGATGTTGCGGTGTTGGTTGCAGTTGCTGTTGTTGTTGTTGTGGTTGGACTCTAAGCTGGTACTGACATGACGTCTGTTGCTGTTGTGGTTGCTGCGGCTGCTGAGGTTGCAGTTGATGTGGTTTGTAATGTGGCTGTAGGTTAGCTGGCTGTTGGTAGAAGGAAGTAGATGTAGTCGTGGTCAGGATTTGATTGTTCAAGTCTTCCCAACTAAAGGCTCTAGAACGTTGTAGATGCGGTTGCTGTTGGCTTCCTTGCTGCGATTGCTGTTGTTGGTAGAACGACTGTTGCTGCTGATGTAACCGTAGCTGAATGGAGAAGGGTTGAGCGCCCCGGCTCTGGCCCCTGACAGACACAAAATTCAAGTGGATCGGTGGAAACATAGACAAACAATATCAAACTATTCCAAGTGATATCATCAGCATTATTGCTACTGTCACTCCAGCAACAACCACATCCCAGTATCATCACCATATCCACTACACCGTCTTCGCTTCTTCACCATCTCTTCGACATCAGCGCTGCTATTACTAGCAGTATTCCCACCATTACCAATATCGGCACCAGCACCATTTCCACTGCCACCATCACCAGCACCATCTCCGCCATTACCACTGTCACCGACACTACCACACCCACAATTACCTATATTAACTCTATAAGTATATGTGAGGGGATTTGGCGAAATCAGGCTTAAGGTGAACTTTTTATACCCCTTTAAAAAATCAAAATAAAATATTTGTAAGATGCTTTCAAACGAAATTTTATAACTGAATGCAGAAAGATGGTTAATCTTTCATTTTATAAGCCAATCTGTTTCTATAAAAACATTTTCCCCCCTTTGGAGGTATTTCTCATGAATTTGGTCTGTCACCTTAAGCCTGATTTTGCCAGATCCATTCACATATGTCATGGGAGTGGAATAAAAGCAAATTTTGCTAAATGTCTCGACCACGTTTGGCTGACATTTCCGGACAAATCATTTATTGATGTGAACGTATGTATATGCTGAGCAAATTCCATGTACATGGAGATGGAAGGCAAAATGTTGTAATCCGCCACTGTAATCTGGAGGGTTAAAATATTCAGTTACAGTATAATTATAGTCTAGACATCCACATTATGGGAGACTAAGCTACCACACATAAAACACACGATGAAAGGAAAGATTACGGATTCCGATTATCTGAGATGGCAGGGTTTGCAGGAGTGCAGACCCCCGACTCACTCCGCTCTCGGTGAGTTAGTCTTCTAGATCATGGGTCACCAAACTACGGCCCGCGACGTCAGTTCATCCGGCCTGGCATGGTCCTTGATTTTGTTTGATAAAACCAGGGATATCTAGAGCTACGCAAGGCTTTCAAGTATTGAACAGATTGCTGATGCGGCCCGCGCTTGTAAGTCTGTCAGTTATCCGGCCCTTTGTGAAAAAAGTTTGGTGACCCCTGGTCTAGATGGATGTTTTTATAGTTAACGCCTGGCTCGGCCATTAACCTCCAGAGCATGAAATAAACCCGTTTCAAAAGGGATATAACAGGATTCGGTTATCTTTCCCAGCTCGTACATGACCAACCACATAGTACACAGAACAACAATTGCACCCCCCCCCCACCTCTCCTCCACATACCATGCTCTCTGCTGCTGCTGCTGCTGCTGTTGTTGTTGCTGTTGTTCCTCCTCCTCCATCTGCCTCCTGGCTTGCTCTGCTAAATGTTGTCGTCTGATCTCCTCCACTTCCAAGTACGAGTTGTCTACAACATTGCGTTTGCCCAAAGCTTCCGTCACGCGGTCCACCTGTGCTCGCACAGAAAATACGTTCATGTTCACTTTTACAATTTCTGGAAACAGAAATCTATGACGTGTCTCCCTCCTTTGATAAAACCAGACAGTCTAGGCGCTTACATGCTCTACGCCATCGCTTCGAATTTTTTTTTTTTTTGAAATCTGGGCGAATGAGTGGTGATACCAGGTGATACTCACACTTGCAGGACACTGGCTCATTACAGAATCTGCTGGGTTCATGAAACTAAGACAAAACTGTAACACAGCGGCAAGTCCCGTGTGCCTGCATTGGCTAATAATTGAGAGTGTTTGATAGGCAATTTCCAAGTGAAGCCGAATAGAGAAAATACAGCCGCACAACGAATACATCTCTGTATTTCAGTTCCTTGCTAGATGGAAATCTCGACTCTAGAGATTGCTACTGTCGCACAAGGCAAGGTGTCTCGCCGAATGAAAATGGTGTTGTGTTTATTCGTCCGTCTGCTTGCCTGCGAATGCGTATTTGTCTGCGGGTTTGTCAGTTTATCAGTCTCATAGTTACAGTACTGACCTCAGTGATTACTCTATCCATCTCCAAGTCACTAACAGTGCGGATTTTGGGGCCCAACCTCACTTCTTCTGTATTGATGCCAGTGCTAACCTGTAAGGATAAAACATTGTCACAAGTAACCAAGACAACATTGTTACAAGTAACCAAGACAACATTGTCACAAGTTAAACTGAGACAACAATGTCACAGGCAACACTGAAACAATATTGCCACAGGTAATACTGGGGAAAAAAACAACAACACTGTCACAAGTCCCGCTGAGGAAACATTGTCATGGGTAACACTGACAAAACATTGTGACGAGTAACGCTGAGAAAACAATACGCCAGGCTTTGGAGAGTACGCAAAAGAAATGCTAAGGTCGACGGGCAGTGCAGGCATGTTGGAAATTGGGATTTTTCTCATATTTTCAAGTCACTGATCGTATTAGGGAATAGGATCGAGTACCTAGTCTTCTCGGATATGGACGAAAAATTCGGAGGGCCAGTGTGCACACGTTGCGCACATTAAAGATACCTTGGCAGTTGGAAATCGTAAAGAGCAGGCCGCACAGGCCGCTGCCCGGGCAAAATTGAAATTAATAGATTAAAAATTTATCCATATCATCCCCCCACCAGCAACAACAAAATTTATTATTCATGAGGTCCCCGGCCCTGCCCGGGATAAATCGGTTTGAATATTAGTTTCAGTTCTGGGTAGTTATTATGGACTTGCTTCATCTTGCCTGTTCCTATTTGTTTATTTTATTTGTGTTTGTTTGTTTTTAATTAAGTCTTACTGCTCTGCCTTTGTGAGTTGACACCC
The DNA here is from genome assembly GCA_963931925.1 of Onchidella celtica. NCBI lineage: Eukaryota > Metazoa > Mollusca > Gastropoda > Systellommatophora > Onchidiidae > Onchidella > Onchidella celtica. The sequence goes on from OZ007572.1 coordinate 2,758,338, forward strand.
TGCGCGTCCCGTACAATAGCATGTTTTGCGAACGGGTTAGTGTGTTTGATAGTGAACACATCGCAGGAAGTGATAACGAAACCTTAAAATGGCGAACCATGACTCGAAATAGATCTAAATGATGCCGAAACAATGAAAAATGAAACGTAGAAGCCTGAACATTTCATAATTTCTAATATAGCCCATGTTAATTTCGCACTGATAATATCCTGTTGTGCAAAGTTTGAAACCTGAGTGTGATGCGGTTCCTGAGCCTTAGGTGACCAAAGTTTCGAGTTACCAAAATATCTTACTACACTCGGCCCTGTCTGAGTTGTAAAAATGACGAATCGGAAAAACTTCGAACGGCCCATTTTGTTTTCTATTTGTCTAAATTTTTAAGGTTGTTGCATCCTTAAAATGAATTGATACAAACCTTGCACAGTCTTTGAACTACTTTCAGTAATTTTTTCATGGCTCTACGTTCAGTAGTTTTTTCAGCTATAGAGTACAACCGTCCAATTTTACCCAATTATATACTAGTAACTGCCCCATTCTTCGAATGGTAAAAAACAAAGCTCACCACTCCAGACCGAAAGGAATCAGCACAAAGACATTGATGTCGAGACACTTTAGGTCATTCACATAAAATCGGCGATCAATAGATAGATAGGATAGTATTACAGTAGTACACAGTGCACAGTAGTGCGCACCGAGCATTTTTCATGGGCTCATGTGTTCGTAAAAAATGATCTAAATATTTACGCACAGTTTTCTTGGTATGAATGAATGGCACTCACCTCATCTGTATAACACTATACTCGGTATCACTATCAAAGTTTTCTTGGCGTGGCTGGATCGTGAACTCTAGTTTACATTTCCGGTAAGAGGCGGAAATGACGAAATTGACGGGAGTACATTATCACGTCATATTCGCAATCATGAATTGATAACTGATAATTATAACTGAATTTCTGGGAAAAGTAAAGAGTTTCGGGAAAAAATGAGCTCGACACTTACAGGCTTAATAAATTTTACATACATGTGCCAAGTTTCATTTCTCTACGTTGCGTTGTAAAAAAGCCTTTGCGGGAACAAAGTTGGGCCCAAGCTCCATTATTATATGATACTAGCTGAGGTCCCCGGCCCTGCCGGGGATAAATCGGTTTGAATATTGGTTTCAGTTCTGGGTGGTTATTATGGACTTGCTTCATCTGGCCTGTTCCTATTTGTTTATTTTATTTTTGTTTGTTTGTTTTTAAATAAGTCTTACTGCTCTGCCTTTGTGAGTTGACACCCTGCGCATCCCGTACAACTGCATGATTTGCGCACGGGTTAGTGTGTTTGATAGTGAACACATCGCAGGTAATGATAACGAAACCTTAAAATGGCGAACCATGACTCGAAATAGATCTGAATGATGGCGAAACAATAAATTTCCAATAAAAAAAACTACAGCGATTTGAGACTTGTATGCCTACCGATAGTACGTTTTTTAGGGGGCATGCTGCATCAGTGCATGCTAGATCTAGCTCTCACAGACACTACTGTGATTATGAATCGAATTCCGGGGCCGGAAGTGGAAAAGCGAATAACAAATGTGAGAGGATGAACGATTTTCTATTTTTAATATGTGCTTTCATGGTAACTCTGGTGCGTGAGTGAGGGACGGCCACTCATAGTAGTTTATGGACACTTGGCCGAGTACCATTAATTGGATTATTTCCCTTGTAATACTAGCGCGGGACCCGTTATTCACATCACGGTGAAAAGCGCGCATTTTGATTGGTCAGTTGGAAATGTACCGGGCTTCCAACTCTTATATCATGGCTTTAAGTTTCTTACAACTCGCTCACTCGTTGTTATCCACCGACAGAAAGACGGGAACCCGAATTCATTTTTGAGAGTAGACAATACCCTATCGGTACAAAATGGGTACTCATGATAACGTTTGTTATCAATGGAGATACGTCGTATTAATGGACGAAAGTATCCCGCACAAAATTGTCGAATGTTGTTAGTCCTGACACTTTGAAAATTTATATTAAAACTATTACCGGGTTTCTGGTATAAGTAGTCAGTTGGAATTGTAGCAGCAAGTTTCTACTTTATAATGGTACCAATTTCGTTGTACTTTGATGCACGTGTCCTATTGAAATGATTAATGAGAGGATCTCGGATTTAAAGTAAACTATGAGTTAGACGCATGTTATCCCCGATAAATCCAACCTGGGTCAAATTTATTCAATTATTGCTGGAGGGGTCGTTAGAGTAATTTCTGCAGTTTACTGGGATACCTAATTGACTTTTGTGTGCACCCCTTTAACCGTACTGTAAATTCGATTGTGTTAGGACCCTAACCGGTTATGTTGTCGGGCTGGACTCCATGTCCGAGCCTTTCACTTGTGCAACACGGGCTACGTAATAGCTCTCTCGGACGTCCGCGCGGGCTAATAAATAAGATGCGGTTCGAGTGGTCAAGACACTCCATCATAGACGCAGAGACAGAGCCGACGCTTGCCATCGCCACCCCGCCCCATAAGGCATGTAGCGGTAGCACAGGACCCGGAGAAACTTTGGGTAAGTTGGAGACTATTATATTAGAAGTGACTTTAATTTGCGCACCCCCCCCCCTTTTTTTGGATGCCACGTAGAGAATGCTGATCTACAGAGACCATTATGAGTCCGGCTCAACGGTAATTGCCATTGTCATTGGACGTGTAAGATGCGCTTTGCAGTACAGTGTCTTGATATTGTGTCTTTATTGTCAAAGTTAACGTTTGCGGTGCTAGATGATAATGATGGCTCGCTAACCAAGCTATCACGATTTGCTTGTGTGCCTATATATAGTGTATGTGTAGCATTGCCTTGTTGTGGTGGGCAGTGAGGATTTCCTGACATGTTGATGTGGATGACTTATGTTATAGCGAGCGGCACTAAATTTGTGTACCTTGCCAGTACCACTATGCTATAGAGAGCAGTGTGATTGTGTGCTTAATGTTTAAGATGTGTAATTAATTACATGTAGGCCTATTGGAGATGTATAATATTAGTTGGGCCTCACATGGGTGAGCCCCAGGATTGTTCTATGTGCGGCGGTGGATGAACAATGTTTCAATGAGTCTACACAGGTTGCAATGAGTCTCGCCGACATATATATATATATCATGTGCATGTATTATAGTTATCCAGATGTATTATGCTTCTATGAGTTTCGTAAGTGTGTGAAGGACAGTTTCATTTTAAGGAATGTACACATTACTGTATGTATCTAGTGGTGTGTCATACACGTTAGCCTGGCGGCATAGCTCCGCGGCTAAGGTCAAAGGGCATGACCCTTCAGTATCGATTGGGAAGGGAAGTAACCAATACAATAGCCCTGGGGCGGGTTAGTACTAATAATGGGAGTGGGCCTATGAGGATGGCCTGCATTGGGATGCAGCGTCTGTGTTATGGACGGTCAGTGGGCCATGTTGGCCACTGCGTTATTAAATGGAATGGCCACTCTGGATGTGTTGTACACCGGCTCAGTGGAGCGAAACTATTGTGTTCTTGCCCCTTCATTTGCTATGTCCTTCATACTTTGATTAGTACATTAGTTTATGTTGCCAGTGTACTAGGAAACTCCTTGTGTATATGATATAGCCTCTTGTAGTTGTTATTCATTAACCTTAGCGCTATTTTATTCCATGCATACATATCCAGTTGGTTATTGCTTAACTTCTATATTATGTTGTTGTTGCTTGATTTAATACTTAATACTATTACTATGTATGTCCACCATTGATTGCCTGATTAATGTTGTCATTATATCCTAATCATATTTTTGTCTTTTTCTCTTGTTCCAGCTTATGGCTGGTTGGGCTTCTTTTTTTTGGGCTTCTTTTCTGGGTTTCTCTTCTTTTGTTGGCTTTGTTTGGGCCGCGATACCTTTGTTAGGCTTTTTTTGAATAAATAAGATTGCCAGCAGAACCCTGTGTTTGTTAGTCCTGTGTATCCTTAAGGGAGTTACTATTGAACCCACGCAGTAACCACATTACCCACTCGTAGTTCATCCAACATTTTCTGGTGTCAGAGGTGGGATACACAGAAGGGTTAGTTTGTAGTGTAGAAAGCCCAGCCATGGAAATTTTTAGTTTGAAGCCCAGCCAGCCAGCCAACCCCTGCCCCACCCCATAGGAACCATGGAGCCACGAAGACCAACGCCCTCCAACATCAACTCAAGATTCAGGACCTGTATCCCGTTCCTGTGCACACCGTCCTGTCTGTTCCCCCGCCTCATGGTGGTTACTTTACCATCAGAAACCCAGATGGAGATGCCTCTGCGGTCAACGGAGACCTCTTGCGGTTATTTCACCCCCCAGTGGTCAACACACGTCCACAGCACCCGCCTCCACTGCCTGCGTCGACCGATGTCTGGTACTTCCCGGCTCACCACCCTTGCCGGCCACCTGCAGCCCGACCGGACCCTCAACCTGGGATGACAACTTCCCAGCGCCTACCTCCTGTGCGACGGTCCAGCCGCCCACACAGACAACCCCAGAGATTGGACCTCTGACTCTTATTAGTGATTAACATTAGACATTGACTGTGAGTGCAGAAAGAGCAGGGGAGCGCACCCATCAAGATCCCCCTAGTTTCCATTAGGCCAGAAGACAGACCGACGATCAAGTGAGCCCCGCCTCCAGATTTTAAGTTAGAGAGTATGCCCATGTTGGCTTTCTCCACAGCTTAGTTACGATGACTTTTAATGCCTATGTTGACCTTACCTTTTTCATTGCACTAGTGCCCTTATAGCATATTGTCTTTTTTTGTACTGTTCGATCCTACGTTAACCCTGATAGTGGTCTGGGACCACCGTTGCAGGTCTGGGACCTGTTGTTTTGTCCATATGATGTAATTTACTACAGCCAGAGCTGAGACTGTTGTGTACATCTTCAGGATGCCAGTAGTAACTTAGCCGGTTCACGCCACCTGTTAGTAGTTATAAAGAGGATGGACCATTGTTGTACTTCGGTTCACTGTGTGTATTTTGCAATTGTTCTACCCTAAGTGATGGTATCATAGCCCCTTAGAGTTTGATTATACCTTCAGTGGTCTTTTGTAAACCTTTGAATTGATGTATGTGTCACGTAAGGGACTACGTGACTTAGCAGGGGAGAATGTGAGAGGATGAACGATTTTCTATTTTTAATATGTGCTTTCATGGTAACTCTGGTGCGTGAGTGAGGGACGGCCACTCATAGTAGTTTATGGACACTTGGCCGAGTACCATTAATTGGATTATTTCCCTTGTAATACTAGCGCGGGACCCGTTATTCACATCACGGTGAAAAGCGCGCATTTTGATTGGTCAGTTGGAAATGTACCGGGCTTCCAACTCTTATATCATGGCTTTAAGTTTCTTACAACTCGCTCACTCGTTGTTATCCACCGACAGAAAGACGGGAACCCGAATTCATTTTTGAGAGTAGACAATACCCTATCGGTACAAAATGGGTACTCATGATAACGTTTGTTATCAATGGAGATACGTCGTATTAATGGACGAAAGTATCCCGCACAAAATTGTCGAATGTTGTTAGTCCTGACACTTTGAAAATTTATATTAAAACTATTACCGGGTTTCTGGTATAAGTAGTCAGTTGGAATTGTAGCAGCAAGTTTCTACTTTATAATGGTACCAATTTCGTTGTACTTTGATGCACGTGTCCTATTGAAATGATTAATGAGAGGATCTCGGATTTAAAGTAAACTATGAGTTAGACGCATGTTATCCCCGATAAATCCAACCTGGGTCAAATTTATTCAATTATTGCTGGAGGGGTCGTTAGAGTAATTTCTGCAGTTTACTGGGATACCTAATTGACTTTTGTGTGCACCCCTTTAACCGTACTGTAAATTCGATTGTGTTAGGACCCTAACCGGTTATGTTGTCGGGCTGGACTCCATGTCCGAGCCTTTCACTTGTGCAACACGGGCTACGTAATAGCTCTCTCGGACGTCCGCGCGGGCTAATAAATAAGATGCGGTTCGAGTGGTCAAGACACTCCATCATAGACGCAGAGACAGAGCCGACGCTTGCCATCGCCACCCCGCCCCATAAGGCATGTAGCGGTAGCACAGGACCCGGAGAAACTTTGGGTAAGTTGGAGACTATTATATTAGAAGTGACTTTAATTTGCGCACCCCCCCCCCTTTTTTTGGATGCCACGTAGAGAATGCTGATCTACAGAGACCATTATGAGTCCGGCTCAACGGTAATTGCCATTGTCATTGGACGTGTAAGATGCGCTTTGCAGTACAGTGTCTTGATATTGTGTCTTTATTGTCAAAGTTAACGTTTGCGGTGCTAGATGATAATGATGGCTCGCTAACCAAGCTATCACGATTTGCTTGTGTGCCTATATATAGTGTATGTGTAGCATTGCCTTGTTGTGGTGGGCAGTGAGGATTTCCTGACATGTTGATGTGGATGACTTATGTTATAGCGAGCGGCACTAAATTTGTGTACCTTGCCAGTACCACTATGCTATAGAGAGCAGTGTGATTGTGTGCTTAATGTTTAAGATGTGTAATTAATTACATGTAGGCCTATTGGAGATGTATAATATTAGTTGGGCCTCACATGGGTGAGCCCCAGGATTGTTCTATGTGCGGCGGTGGATGAACAATGTTTCAATGAGTCTACACATGTTGCAATGAGTCTCGCCGACATATATATATATATCATGTGCATGTATTATAGTTATCCAGATGTATTATGCTTCTATGAGTTTCGTAAGTGTGTGAAGGACAGTTTCATTTTAAGGAATGTACACATTACTGTATGTATCTAGTGGTGTGTCATACACGTTAGCCTGGCGGCATAGCTCCGCGGCTAAGGTCAAAGGGCATGACCCTTCAGTATCGATTGGGAAGGGAAGTAACCAATACAATAGCCCTGGGGCGGGTTAGTACTAATAATGGGAGTGGGCCTATGAGGATGGCCTGCATTGGGATGCAGCGTCTGTGTTATGGACGGTCAGTGGGCCATGTTGGCCACTGCGTTATTAAATGGAATGGCCACTCTGGATGTGTTGTACACCGGCTCAGTGGAGCGAAACTATTGTGTTCTTGCCCCTTCATTTGTTATGTCCTTCATACTTTGATTAGTACATTAGTTTATGTTGCCAGTGTACTAGGAAACTCCTTGTGTATATGATATAGCCTCTTGTAGTTGTTATTCATTAACCTTAGCGCTATTTTATTCCATGCATACATATCCAGTTGGTTATTGCTTAACTTCTATATTATGTTGTTGTTGCTTGATTTAATACTTAATACTATTACTATGTATGTCCACCATTGATTGCCTGATTAATGTTGTCATTATATCCTAATCATATTTTTGTCTTTTTCTCTTGTTCCAGCTTATGGCTGGTTGGGCTTCTTTTTTTTGGGCTTCTTTTCTGGGTTTCTCTTCTTTTGTTGGCTTTGTTTGGGCCGCGATACCTTTGTTAGGCTTTTTTTGAATAAATAAGATTGCCAGCAGAACCCTGTGTTTGTTAGTCCTGTGTATCCTTAAGGGAGTTACTATTGAACCCACGCAGTAACCACATTACCCACTCGTAGTTCATCCAACACAAAGAAAGAGGTCATAGGTTAACGAACGTACAATTCGGATCAAACGCTCTCGCAAATTTACTGTTCCATTCTTATCGCATTATTGAAATAACTCACGAATCCCATAAGCTTTTTTATGCCTATGTACATAGGAACACTGGTCAGTATCGTACAATTGAGTGTGCCAAATTTCAGTTCAATACGTCCAGTAGTTTTTGAGTCCATAGGGAACAAAGGGGTTTTCTTACATTTTTTTTGTATAGAGAAGATATAGATTATTAAATATATATTATTATTAATAAATATTCAAATATTATTTGAGTTGTGAACTGTTGTGAGTCGTGAACTGCGCCTAACAGGCTGCGTTACACTTTGCTCTGAAATAGAGAGAGGTAGAGAGAGAGAGCGAGCGAGACAGGGAGAGAGAAAGAAGCAGTGTAGTGTGTTGAGCGCTTCTCAGGCGCTCCATTCTGCTCTGTGGTTGACATGTTGCTTCTGTAAAGCGCACAGAGCATTTTAAATGGACATGCGCTATATAAATGCCCTCCATTATTATCATTATTATTTAGGGTCAAAACAAAAGAAACAGACAGTACCCGTCTTCCCCCCCCCCCCCCCTCATGCTCAGTACCAACACCCAACCTTTACTCATCCTCCATCCCCACCCCGGCAGTACATACCCTCCTACCCCTCAGTACTCACCCTCCTGCCCCCTTCCCTGGCCCGCAGACACTCAATGAGGGACTGGATGATGAAGTTACAGGTCACATTCCTCTCCAGGATCGGGGAGGCGTAGATGAGAACTCGGCAGTTGGGACATCCTATCCGGAGATCTTTCAGAGGGCTGAGCACACAGTTACGACTGGCGTGTTTGCACATTTCCGTCAGGCATCTTACCCAGGAGGGGGAGGCGGAACGGGGGTGGGGGAGAGAAAGACAAAACATAAGGATGGAGATGATGGACAGACTGCAGTAGACAATTTATCGCTGGACTGGTAGATAGATACGTTTCACTGGCTAAAAGTATGACAGGTAAGACAGGTAGACAGACAGACACGCTACAATCACAGAAACAGAAACGCTTGGGCCTCATAAAAAATCATTGCTAAGTTTAGTTGGCTGCTAGCCCTGATACCCTAATGCCAAGGTTAGAAACCTAAAAAGCTTAACAATTTTATTTGGGGGTGGGGGTGGGGGAGGGGGTTGGGGAGTATATGGCCCCCGAGCCCCCGAGAAGGGGAAAAACAAAAGAGATGTAGCGGAGAAGGAAGATTGTCTCACTGAAGGCAGAAGGTGTGTCCACATGGTAAGACAATCGGCACGTCAAAAAACTCCATGCAAATTCCACAGCGTAGGATCTGCATGGCGTCCCCTCCCAAAACTCGAAACAGTAGGTCGGAATAGAGCAGACTCTCAGCTGGTTGTTGCTGGGTATTGTCAGACATTTCACACTGCACTTGGCCTTAAGTTGGTGTGAACTTCCTCAGAGCTCTTCTTTCAGGTCGAGTGATTCTAGTATTTTCCGTCAAATTCAGCCAGTCGCAAGATCTTGTCTGCCCGCTATTTCCCCTTCTGCTACAAGAAACTGTGCACTGCAGACATATTGCTTGGACTTCCATCGGTGGAAGCGGAAATGACGTCACTGCACACTCAAGGGTGATCGCGTCATGAAAAAGTTGCACGGTACGTGGCAGAAAACAAATGAACAGTCAAAATATCAGCCAAAGGTTCAAGAAAAAATACGGAGAGTGTAGGAGAGACAAGAAAGGCCTAGAAGTATAGGAAAGACAACTGTGGGAAATATTTAGAGGCATTTAGATTCATTTCAACCAATGGAGAGCAAGGTGCACGGACGGTTTGCAGACGCTAATCTAATTACAGAGCAAAGACACTTTCTCTGTCACCTGACGTAATGCTCTGTCCGACTACTAAAGATCAACATCAATTGTAAAGAAAAACAAAACCACCAATGTCATCCTATGCTGGAGGAGAACTAATAACAGCAATAGCTAAATGATGTTCATTTAGTCATTTTGTTAATTTACAGAAATATTGTCTCAGTTATTCAAGTTCTTTATAAATTGACGAAAGACCGTTGTGACCGAGAAACTGGTTGTTTGTTGTTTTTGTTGTTTTGTTTTTGCTGTTTGTTCCTTACCTTTGGGGCTCCGTGAAATACAGTTTCTCTCGTTCTGTCATCTTCAAGGAAGATAAAGTACCAACCTATCTAGGAGTCACATTCGACACCAGGCTCTCATTACATGGAGGAATCACATCGAGAGGGCAGAGGCAAAAGCTAGAAGAAAGCTAGCCATACTGAGGAAACTGAGCGGCACATCATGGGGAGCAACAGAAAGAATTCTCAAGAATGTATATCAGCAAGGGATTCGTCCTCACCTCGAATATGGATCAACAGCTTGGAGTTCAGCGTCCAACTCAGCCCTTCAGATGTTAGACAAAGTTCAGAACCCGGCTCTGCGCATCATCACAGGAGCAATGGAGTCAACACCCGTTGTGGAGATGGAGAAGATCACCCAGATACCAACACTTGCAGAACGAAGAGAACCCAGGGTGGCTATCCAGACAGAGAAATTCAACAACATAGAGAATCACCAAATGAAAGAGAAGCTAGGAGACCTGGCAAGAGGAAGGCTGAAACGTACGAGCTTTATTCACAAGGCAAAGCGAATAAGAAGACAGCTATCACACCTTCCCCAGATTGCCCACCCACTGACATCTGTACCTGAACAGACTCATTGGACGGAGGAGACAGAGACCCAAGTTCAGATACACACAGACGTTGATGGTGTCTTCAATAAGGGAGAACAAAGTGAAGTAGAAAGAAGAACTGCTGTACTCAGCCTACTTGATGACAAGTATCCAGGTGAATCATGGATTCGAGTCTACACAGATGGCTCTGCTGAGAATGCTGTAACAAACGGAGGTGCTGGAGTGTATATAGAGTATCCAGACTCGACAAGAACGGCAATTAGCATGCCAACCGGAACCTTCTGCAATAATTACGGATCAGAAGCAAAAGCCCTCATGACAGCTGCCAGAGAGCTTCAACTAGAGGACAGAACATCGTCTTCTTCACAGATGCAAGATCAGTCCTTGAGGCCCTTCAAGCTAGCAAGCTTAACGACCTGAAGAAATGTTTTACACACCTTGGAAACAGAAGCAGGATAGTCCTACAGTGGATACCACCACATTGTGGAGTCCCAGGCTGTGAGGAGGCAGACCAACTGGCCAAGGAGGGCTCTGGCCTGGAGCAGCCACAATGCCTCTTGAACTACTATGAGAAGAAAAACCTCATCAAAAACAACAGACGGCAGCAAATAAACCAACAGTATAAATATCATCTCCTGAACAGAGAGGATCGAGTAATATTGTTCAGACTAAGAACTGGCCACAATAGGCTCCACCACCATATGTTCACTAAGTTTTATATAGGAACATCTGCCATATGTGAGTGCAGCCAGTCTCCTCAAAACACGGAGCATTTATTGCAGAACTGCGCACTCCTCTCAGCACTGCGAGAAACGTATTGGCCCCAACCCACCGACTTGAATATCAAACTCTATGGTGCTCTGCCAGAACTACAGAAAACCATAGATTTTCTTAAAAGAACAAATCTGCAGACTTAGATTGGTGAACGAAAGAAGAAGAAGAAGACTTGCCTATTTCACCATCAATTAGTCTACTTCTGTTGCGACTTCATAGCTCATCTTTTGAGAGAGAGAGAAAGAGAGAGAGTGAGAGAGAGAGAGAGAGAGAGAGAGAGAGAGAGAGAGACAGGAAAGAGAGAGAGAGAGAGAGAAAGAGGAAAGAGAGAGAGAGAGAGAGAGAGAGAGAGAGAGAGAACTGGTTCTAACCGCCGCCAGCGGCAATGGTTTATTAGTATGTAATTCTTTGTGTGGATTTTTCTATCATCAAAAAAAAAAAAAGATATTTCAATCATTGTCATATTTTCTGGGCCAGCTACTCTTTTGTTTGCTGAAAGGTCAATTAAGCTACATGTATTATGCCCGCCTGGTGTTCCTCAAACCATTATGGCATTCAATGGCATTGGTTCATAAATAAGTGAAATGGCATTGTTATGTGCTATTGTTACCGCTTTTATTATTGGAACTGACAATAATAGCGTTAAACACAGTATTTCAAAGTTCCAGCAATGCCGCTTGCTTTATTTTGGTGGAAGCGTAATCACTATAATTATATAGTTCACAAATTCTCCACCTTTGAAGGCAACATGCTTTTTATTTGACCACCAACAGTAACCAAATTAGCCTTTGCACCACAGGTTTCAAATACCTCAGAAGGGGCACCGAAGTTTGGATTTTTTTTTTTGCTTTAGAAAATTTGCCATAAGTAAACGGAACAAAAAATTTTTATTCCTGCGCTAGTACACGTCTCATCTTGGATCGGTCATCCAAGGCTCTAACACGTATTCTAGTCATTGATAAGTCATAGATGTTGTGTAGGCGAAACGGAAAACAACAACGACAAAAAAAAATAATTATAATGAGCTTCTTTTTTCCAATTTGTAAAAGTGCAAGTTACCCACGCATCTAGAGGCAAGATGCTCACCTCTCATGCCAAGGGTCGCGGGTTCTAAATCTGGGCAGTGCAGGCATGTTGGAAATTGGGATTTTTCTCATATTTTCAAGTCGTTGATCCCATTGGGGGGTAGGATCGAGTACCTAGTCTTCTCGGATGAGGACGAAAAATTCGGAGGGCACGTGTGCATCTTGCGCACGTTAAAGATACCTTGGCAGTTGGAAATCGTAAAGAGCAGGCCGAACAGGCTGCTGCCTGGGCAAAATTGAAATTAATAGATTAAAAATTTATCCATATCATCCCCCCACCAGCAACAACAAAATTTATTATTCATTATTAAATATATATATATTATTAATAAATATTCAAATATTATTTGAGTTGTGAGTTGTGAACTGTTGCGAGTTGTGAACTGCGCCTAACAGGCTGCGTTACAATTTTCTCTGAGATAGAGAGAGGTAGAGAGAGAGAGAGAGAGAGTGAGCGAGACAGGGAGAGAGAAAGAAGCAGTGTAGCGTGTTGAGCGCTTCGCAGGCGCTCCGTTCTGCTCTGTGGTTGACGTGTTGCTTCTGTAAAGCGCATAGAGCATTTTAAATGGATATGCGCTATATAAATGCCATCCATTATTATTATTATTATTATATTTGTGCCACAGCCAGGGCCAAGGTGTTTTAATGTCAACACCGCTGGGAGAAAGGGGGGAGGGGGTCATCATCTGTCATACATGTATATGGGTCGGGGTTCCAAAATGGGGGAGGGAATAGTTGTTTGCATGTTGTGTGTGAGTTATTTATCAGTGTGTCAAGGACCACTGTTTGGTTATGCATGGGTTGCTGACGGGTGTCAAGAACTAAGAAGCCAATCAGTGCACAGCTGGCTAATGAGGCTCGATGGAAGAACTTCTCCGGCAGAGAACGCTGGCCAATACCCACAGAGCCAGAAGGTAGGGATAATTTTGGATAATTTATCCCCTCTCCCCACCCCCCCCCCTCGTACGCTTGTCATCAACTTGGCTTCACCCCCCCCCCCCCACCTCCCGAACGAATGGTAAATTATTAAAATAATGAGTTTCATGATCAGCCTTAATAATCCTCTCACATTTTAAGTGGCGTTTTGTCTGGTCTGTACCATTAGAACTACAGTCTATGGTCGATTGTTATACAATAGTAATACATACAAGCATTTACTGAATGGAAGAAAACATAAATATTTACCTTCATTCATTACCGTGATTGAAAATCGTCCTCATATTCTGTGACACCCCCCCCCCCACCCCCCCACCCCCAACCAAGGCATTCTTTTTTCATACTCCTGGGGCAATCACGGCTCTTTTTCCTACCCCTGAGTTGTACATACAATAATTATGGATTGCTTCCTGGCCGCCTACGCTTTCCGCAATCTTAAAGGGCGCGTGCGTCCAGCGTAGGCCATAATGAGACATTTTTGTACATTTATTTTTGTATGACACAATTTCTGAAATATTTTTTCACCGACACGGCAGAAACTTCTAGTTAACCGCTCGGCGACAAGAAAGATCTCACATTTCATGAGTATTGGAGTTGCAAAGTTTTTTACCCATAACGCCAGGGCTTTTCTATTTTAAATGATTAAATCTCTTGGATGCTTACGAGACAACTCAGCTACAGAAGGGTACAGCCCTTATGAATATGAATGATTTGGGTGACAGACATCCCTCAGAGCTTCTACAGCACATGAAATCCCTGAACACAAACCACTCTACCTCGTTCCCAGCCCTTTTTCTCAACCAGCTTCCGCCAGAGGCGCATCGTATTCAAATTTTAGCCCAAACTCCCGATGTGGATGTCGAGACCTCCGCTAAAACAGCAGACCGAGTCCTTGAGATGGATTTGCCGGCGCCAATATCGATCGCGTTTAAATCTTACCAAAGCCCACCAGCCACGGCGAGTAGGCCTGCACCTACACAGCGAGAGGAGCCATACCTTGACGGCTATCCCCACACGCCCATCTAAGCAGCTAGATGTAAACGCCCTCAATAAAGGTTTCAGATCCAACAACCCACGCTCACGAAACAAGTCCGAAAGTACCGCTCCTCAATTCGTTTTGTGCAAGTACCACTCCAAGTCTGGCGATAAAACCAGACGTTGCGAACGCTCAGGCGACGGCTGACCCTCTGCTATGTCCCCATCACTAACCTAGGAAAACGACAAGCCCAGCGCAGAACTTTTAGTTCCCTCTTTCAAGGACAACAAACAAGTTGTTGTCTATCATATCCCAACTAACCGTCCCGTAGTGCATGCACACTCGCGCCACCTCGACCACAAAAAACTTGCCGCAGCCAAAGCCGAGTTTGATGGGCTGGAACGCCTTGGCATCGTCCAACGTTCATCTTCTTCTTGGTCATCACCTTTACATATCGCCAAGAAAAGCAATGGCTTCTGGAGCTCGTGTGGAGATTATAGGTGGCTCAGTGATGCTACTAAGGATGGCCGCTACCCCCACGCCACATTCAGGACCTCAAGTGAAACCTTCGTGGATAGATAATTTTCTGCAAAATCGACCCGGTCCGTGATTACCATCAAATACCAGTGGCACTAGAGGACATCCCCGGAACTGCTATAATAACTCTTTTTGGACTTTATGAGTTTCTGAAAATGCCATTCGAGTTGAGGAACGCAGCTCAAGCATTCCAGCGACTCATGGACGGAATCCTCCAGGACCCCGATCGCTGTTTCGTTTACCTGGACGGCATCCTGGTGGCGAGCGCTCTCCCAAACAGCGCGAGGCAGATCTTCACTGTTTTCCCCAACTGGCTTCGAATGGCCTAGTGGTCAACACATAAACAAGTGCATTTTTGGCCAGTTATCCATGGTATTTCTTGGGTGTGTGATTTCAACCACTGGGATTGAACCGCTGCCAGAGAAAGTTCAGGCTGTTGGAGATTTCCCTGCGCCTGCAGACAAGAAAGGTTTGCAACGTTTCTTGGGAATGATGAACGTCTGTCACAGATTCCTACCAGGAATCGCGAAGTGCCTCTCACTACTGGCCGAGGCCACAGAGGCTAAACCCCAGAAGCTAACCTGGGCAGCTGAATTTCAAGCCGCCTTCCAAGATGCCAAATCTGCACTGGCCTCCGCAGTGACGCTTCACCATCCGGAACCACACGCTGAGACAAGGCTGTCGGTGCATGCATCAGGCTCGGCTATTGGAGTTGATTTACCACAACGGCACATGAAGACCCATTGCATTCTTTTTCCAGAAAGCTTACATTGACTCAAGGACGGTACTCAACATTTGACCAAGAGCTGCTGGCTATTCACAGAACCATTCAGCACTTCCGCTACTTTCTGGAAGGCAGATCTTTCTTCATACATGTACTCACTGACCACAAGCCACTGACTTTTGCCTTCACTAGTATGACAGCCAGATCACCATCGCTGAGTTTACAACTGACGTAAGACACATTAGTGGGCCAGATAACATCGTACCGGACACTCTCTTTCATACCTTTCCCCCACCAATCCACAACCAATGATAGCATCCGCATCACCCGTTCCCCCTGTGAACTACGCACAACTGTCTGCAGCACAACGTGAAGACCCGAAAGTTGCAGAACTACGTACTCATCCAGGAGTTCTGCAACTCCAGGATATCTCCATGAATGGGTCCCCCATATTCTGTGCCTTTTGCCCACGCCCAGTTGTGCCATAATCATGGACAAAAATAGTTTTCGAGGCGATCCCCAACCTTTGCCACCCAGGACCCAAACCCACCCTACGCACCATCTCAGCCCGCTGTGTCTGGCGTGGACTAAGGAAGGATGTAAAGAACTTGGTTCGAGCCTGCGCTGTTATTCATGCCAACATGGTAAAATCGGCAGCACACCAAAGCCCCACTGAATCCCTTCGATCTTCCCGATAGACGTTTTAGCGATTATATTCATGTGGGCCTCGTCCGCACCCTTCCACCATCAGAGGGCTGTTCCAAACTGCTCACTATCGTGGACAGATTCACTAGATGGCCTGAGGCTCTTCCCCTCCCCAATGCAGAGTCTATCATCTGTGCCAGGCCCCTGCTACGCAATTGGATGGCACGTTTTTGTGTACCAGACACCATCACCTCAGACCAAGGCCGTCGGTTCACCAGCCAGCTCTGGTGTGAGTTCACAAAGTGCTTGGTGTTAGCCCTAATACTACAAAAAACTATCATTCCCAGGTCACCGGTATAGTGGAAAGGTCTTGAGGCTGCCTCCAAGACTCGCCTTAACGGATCACGCTGGTTGGATGAACTGCCAATCGTATTACTGGGCATTCGGTCCACCTGGAAAGAAGAAATGGACGCACCGCACTGGTTCTGCTTGTCTATGGTACTAATATCAGAGTGCCTGGTGACTTCCTTCCCCCTCCCAATGCTGACAAGTTGATACCTAACAGCACCTTCGTACAAAACCTCCAGCAGAACCGGGGGAAGCCGATTCATCCGACTCCAGTGCATGTGCCGAGATTTACAGTCTGCCGACCAGGTCTACGTCGGCAATGAGGCTCACAGTGGGCCCTTGGTGCCGCCTTATGAGGACCTTTTTCCAGTTTTGGCCCGGTCCGACAAACACTTTGACATCCCAAGACACAAAGTCGGCGCGGGTCTCCATTGATAGACTCAAACCTGCCTACTTCTCAGTTTCCAAGCACCCCCGTCGTCCGCCAGTCGCCCACTATGTCCCCAGCCCCCCTCCAATCCCAAGCTGGCTGACACCCATGATACCCCCCCCCCCCTACTGCTTGTTTCTGATGCTTCTGCCGGACATACTTCCAAGAGTACTAACAACGTTGAACTCGCGACAAGTACTAGCACAGAGCAGTATCCTGCCGACAGACTCTCCACTCACCGTCTAAACAAGATCAGGCAGAGTTAAGTCGTGCAGAAACCTATGAGATACAGGACAATTTTTCAGATTCGCTCCTTTTGACTTTCCTCTCTTTTCCTTTTGATGTTCCTTTTCTTTTTCAGTACTGCCACGTTCTGTAGAGGGGGGAGGGGGGGGGGAGGAGGAGGAGGAGGAGCCATGTGGCTTATTGTTAATGATTAAACGTCGCGCACTTAAAATGCTGCAGTATGCATTCTCCTCAATTCTATATATTATGAGTTCGTTGATTTCGTTATGTTTCGGAGTTTATGTTCTGCCAGTTTACTGTTGAACCAGAATTGATACACCATGTTTTATAGACAGGCAATGGCTGCCTACATGTAAGACAGATCCAGAATAAAGTGTCAGAACCACCAAGCCTGTTTCCTGACTAAGTTGCTTCACAAGCAGACAAATAAATAAAAATCTGCTGTTTACTGACCAGCCAACTCATGGTTTCCTTCACTTGTGTTATCCAAACGTAATGTTATCTGCACGCCCCCCCCCCTTAACCCACCACAGTGCACGGCAGCTGAGGAAATTGCTGACCAGACTCCGTCGGTGAATTTCCCAAACCTGGACCGCCGACTCCGTGAACTTTGATGTGTACTGGTTTGAACTTGTAGTTCCGTTGGCTATCGGATTCTGAGCATCATAATGTATGCAACTGGCATAAATTACCATAAAACCGCCTAGTTTGTAACAGGCAAATTATTTAGGACAGATCACGACCCTCTTCAAGTAATCAGCTTAACGACATTTACTCGCCTGGACAAATGACTCACTAAGGCTGTCGAGATCCTGATTTGAAGTCATAAAGCTGCTCAAACGTCAACGAGAGCACAGAATTGGGGCAAAACTTTCGGATTGGCGTTTTTCAACATCTGTACTTTACTTGTGTGTCCCTAGTACCTTCACCCGGCTATTGTAATCTTTCAGGACTAAACGATACTGATAATTAAACCTACTAATTTCCAATTAGTCAAAATGTGGGTAGGAGAACGTGTAGCAAAGCCTCGCCTTTGAAGTTATACAGAAACGATACGATCAAACGCAAAGGAAAAAAAACAGACATGCAAATTTTCCTTTTTGATACATTTTGACTTTGCTTCAAGCTTTGCTGCAAACCCAAGATTTTTTTTAATGGTTTTTAACAATTTTGTCCATTTTCAAATGAGCCAGTGTTCGGGGGAAAATGAATTGACATACCACTGGCTTTATATAATATTTTTCCTCACGACAGAACTAATGATAGTGAAGTTACGTGAAGCATTGATTTAATCCATAAGGGCCGACAATGTTTTGGAAGAAGAGGTTGTCGCAGAGAGAAATCACTAATGATTGATTGGCACTGCAAGACACGGCAGTTGCGCAAAACCGTTGATGATAGAGTGAAAACTAGGTCACAGTGGTAAATAATACCCCTCTGTACGTTTTCATTGGCTGAGACATCTTACAGACGGCTCTAAACAGTTTCAGTCAATCCAGAACAGTATGTTTAAAGTGGTTGCATAATATGATTGCGTGCTATTGATGTTTGACGGCGGTTGTCATGGTCTTAATTAGACATTGTTGACATTCACACAAAAACAATTAGCGTCAATTATAGAAGGGTTTGGCAAAATTTGGTCCCATAACCCGTGGGTGGCTAAATGGTATAAATTTTCTAACAACAACGGTGAGAAACTGAGATCTTCCTCAGCTACAACACAGAACGACAACTTGGCAACATCTCCTGAAATTTGGTGAGTACAGCTCTTTATGATATTCAAATATTTACAGAAATCAGAAATCAGTTTTTAGTTTTCGTTTATAGCCAGTCACAGACACGATTCACAATATAGTAAAAATTTAAGTTTTTTCCCGGTTTGGCCATTATTCTGAAAGAAAAAAAAAAAGACCTCATGGCACAGGGAATTCTTGTCAAAATGTTCGGTCTGACTTTTATTTATCTACTCTCCAAGATTTAAAAAAAATTTAAATGGAGTGTTAGGCTGCCGCTGAGACTAGAAGAGTAGCCTCTCATAAGGTTTGCCAAAGACCATGCCATGTTAGGTACTAACACATTAGTTATGCATCAGTCGAAACATTCCTAACAACCAAGACAGGGACGTCAATGAGAGGGTTGCTAATTTGATAATAATTTTTAAATTCATTTCTATTCTGAATTAGAATCGCCACCATGTCAACATTGTACAGCTTCCTGGTTTCGATCCTACCCGCTGTTCTGCTTGCCAACTCCAACTGGGACCAAGCGGCAAGAGACTTTATTCTGGACAAGCACAATGAGTTGAGAAGAGGGGAGGGTGGTTGCCATATGAATAAACTCGAATACGGTGAGTGTAATGGTGACAACTAATGACAAAAGTAATGACAGAAACGACGACGGTGGTAATTTGAACAATAATAAATAGGGCAATTTCAGATCCAAACTTTCCATACCATTCATTCAGTCACTTGACTTCCTTCAGGCCTTTTCTATTTTCTTTTCTGTCATATTCGACTCAATTATCCTTTTTTATTTTGTTTTGTTTTTCTGCGATTGTCTCAGACATGGAGCTTGAGCGACAAGCCAAACTGTGGGCTGAGCGTTGTGTCTTCAAGCACGAGTTGAAGGAAGGCAGGGGAGAGAACTTGGCCTGGAACTCCATGGAAATGCCAGAACTCGAGCTGACCGAGAACGCCGTGCAGAGCTGGTTTGATGAGAAAAACATGTACAGTTATGGGCAGTACAGCTGTGGGTCTTCTTGCCACTATACACAGGTACAGTAAAATATATGCACACACAAACATACACCCACATACACCAACACTCCCCCCCCCCACACATACATACACACACATACAAAGAGACAGACAGAGAAAGAGAGAGAGACGAGACGAGAGAGAGATAGAGAAAGAGAGAAGCTTGCGGTCAGACTTGGCACAAACACACAAAACGAGCCTTTTATGGAAATATTAAATCAGCCACAACTAAGAAGCCCGTACTTTTTTTTTCATTCATTTATTTATTCTGGCAAATTCTGACTAAAATGTTTTCAAGTTTTGCAGTTTTTGTTTAAGTACTATTTTAGCCAAGTGACGCTGCTCAGTCGCTGAAAGCTGGAGTTATTTATTGTATTTTCATTCCTTTGTCGTTCTGTTGCAGTCTGTTATTGTTTGTTTCTACCATGGATCTTTGCCAAGTACAACTTTTTTTTTGTTGTCGTCACATTTTAGCTTTACACCGGTATATGCAGCATTCTGTGTCCGGTTGATTTTAGTTCGGGTAGGTCTATATTATTATCACTGGCCAGGGATCTTAAGAGTCAGTACACTGTCTTTTGATCTGGGGATACATTAGTAAAACAGTTATGAGCGATGAGCATATAAAAATGCCGAGACTGGGACGGCGAGGGATGTTTTCCTAGGATCTAAAAACAGGTCTGAGAAAACAGCATGTTGTCAGACAGTTACATGAGAGATAAGTTGGCACTGACTCGGTCAAATTTCCCGCCAAAATCAAACGGATGAGACCCATGGCACACCAAGTCAAGTCTGTTTGCGTCTGTTTTAACTCAATGGCCGGTGTCGCTCTTTCCACCTGCTGACTCGTTTTGACGCCCGAACTAATGAGACAAACTTGTTTCAATCTTGCCAGTGCGCAAAGCCATGTTTAAATCCCTTGTCCACATCTAAAACTGAGACAAAACGGTTTCGACTCAGTGGGCCACCAGCTGTGCCTGACATAGAATCAATCAATTTACTGGTACGGATTCAGATTGATGGGCCATTTCATGTGCATGTGCAGATCAGTTTCATTCCTAATAACAGCAAGTCTGGAGTGAGTACTTAAACATTTGTTGTTCTTGTCAACAGCTGGTGTGGGGAGCGACCAATAAGGTTGGATGTCACAGTCTGAGATGTCCAAATCTGGTGGGCGCCTATCGCAAGGCCTGGTACCTGGTGTGTTTCTACACCCCCAAGGGCAACTGGAACGGTGAAAAACCGTACGAGAAAGGCTGCTCGTCCCAGTGTCAGAAAGGACAGACCGAGGACGATGGCTTGTGTGTCGGGGAGGCTGAGGGAGCCGGCGACCGACAGAGGGATGACGAGGTTTGTGACGATGACCAAGGGCGATGCAAAGAGTGGGCCGGGAGGGGCGAGTGCTCGAGCAATCCCAGTTACATGGAAGAGCACTGTCGTAAATCTTGTGGCATCTGTTCGGATGGAGCCGCCTGTGAGGACATCAATGCCAAGTGTGACGAATGGGCCAAGGACGGCCAGTGCCGGTCAAACCCATCGTACATGAAGCAGCACTGTAAGAAATCCTGTCACGAGTGTTAAAAACTTTTGATCTGTTTTAATCAAACTAACAGAATTTCCCAGGACAAGAGCGAAGACGCTATTCTCGATTGTTGGCTCTTCAAATCGAGATAAAAAAATTTGTAGCTGTCTTTGGAAAGTTCAGTTAATATGAAAGGTATTCGGAACCGAATTGACTAGGAAGTGTGATACATGTAGTTTCATACAAATAAAAAAGAGAACGCGTGTGTCTTAAATGGCAATGTTTTTTTCATAAACCATTATTATTACTGGTGATCAGCGCGTGACGTTCAATTTCAAATAAGATTCATAAGAGATAATTATACATGCTTCCCGGTTCACACCAACACCAAACTATTAGAGACAAAATAATGACAATGTTTTTTCAAAGCTCTGATAAATTCTCAGAATAAGAAAATGGTTGGTATAAAGTTTTATACAAGTATTATATTTTTAAAATATATTTTTATATTGCAAATATTACAAGTCTATGGAAGGAATTATTTTTCGAGATAAACTCAGCACAATAAGTCAAGGAACAAATTTCAAAGAACACAATTTATTCACTTTTTCCACAATCTGTCTTTGAGACCATAGATTACATCTGTGTAATTTGAATTCTAAACGAGGTCGCGATTTTGTTTTAACAAGAGTTCATGAGAGTTTGGTTGATTAGACATAATGGGTTTACGAGATACTGAAGTTTTATTTTGACATGTGAAAATGTAAGTTGTTCCTTGACTTATTGTGCCGAGTTTTAGTATCGACATACACTATTTTCCTCAAAGATAAAAGACTAAATTTATTTGCAAAATATTATCCGAGACGCAGGATTTATTCTGTGTCTCGGAGACTATGTTATATACTTCGAATAAATACTCCTGTTGATGCAGAATCATGATTCTCTCGTGTTTTTTTGTTTTTTGTTTGTTTTCTTTTTCTCTCATTTTTCTGATTTGTTCATCAACATTTTCTGTGGTGTTTTGTCTTAAACAACTCTGGTTCAGCCACTGAATGATAATCAGAAGATAGATTAGTTAAACCGTCAGCCCTCCCCAAACGGAACCAGAACTCATTTAGAGCACATAGTGGCTCCTTTGAGGGCCGAGAACTCATGAAGAGTTCCAGGAAAACAAGGGACACAATAAAAGAAAAATCCAAACCAAAATTTAGATACTAAGAGAACTGGAACTGACTCCGAAAAATTAATTATGAAATTCAAAATCTCCTGTGATAAACAAGGGACACAACCAAACAAGAACCCAAATGTACAAATGCCAAGAGTAGTAACCCTTTGAAAATCAAATTCTGTGAGAAATGAATTTTCTCTGCCCGGTCCGCTCTAGGGTGTTTCTATGTGCAACGGTTCTAGCCAATAGTGTCGCAAATCTACCCACATTGAGCGAACCACAGTTTGGAGATGGCTGTATATTGATAAATTACTACATGAAGACTTTAACAACTCTCCCTAATGGCCCATTGCGCATATCCGCCATCTTTGAGGTAAGGACCGACACATCACCATGGCGATTGTGGTATTAATTTTGACTCGTTAGCTGATTTGCACCGCGAGCACTTGAGGCGTCGCGAACCAATCGACGGCGAGCTAAAAGTAGTTCGCTACAGTAAACAATGACACGTGTGTACATGCACATGGGAGACGTTCGGTCAATTCTTTCTCTCACTTCCTTTCCCTTGTTTACACGGGAATCTGACCAGCTTGGATCCATCCTTTCCACCCCTGTCATATCAATCAACTACACTGCAACCAGCAAGCATTTTAACTGCTTAGAAAACCAGAGTTTAAAACGGCACTCTGGATCAGGAGCAAAGCAGGGTCGAAACTATTGTCTTTATTTGGTTTGATTAGCCTATCTTTCAATTTTTGTTACCGCCTTAACCTAGTTTCACGAATAGGCGGAGGTGAGATCTCTCTCTAAATACATACTCTCAGAAGATGTTACATTAAAAATCGTTGCTTGCGTGCCTAATACGAACAATCGATCTCATTCAAAATGGCGCAGATCAGTCAAAATTGATGAGATAATCCTGCCTTGTGTTGCTTCTGGTAGTATCTCTATTCTGAGGTGGTGGGTGAGGTCTCATTGAAACCAACTGTCCTGACCTCACCACCCAACTGTTCAGCCAGTCAAACCGGCCAGGACGAGCCAAGCCTAAGAGGCAAGAAATATTATCGTGAAAACATGAAAGTTGTAAAGTAGTCCATAATCGGGACCTATGGCGAAAATAAATTTTAAAAATATATGTCCATAGAACAGTAAATGTCTCAGATGAGATATATACTGACATGACATTAGTTTCATTGATACTTCAAAAGAAGAAAAAGGGGGGACGATCCAGAGAAACAAATCATTAGCTATAGCAATGAATAGATAAACACAACTTGTCAAAAGTTGCCCACAGTTACAGCCCTTGATATTTCCTTTTTTGCAGCCGATGTTGGGAAGTTCCTGTTCCCCCAAATGGAATCCCCTCCTCCCCCCCCCCCCCCACTACTTGAAAGAAAGACGTCGTGGTTTACGCTCTGTGGCAGATGACAAGAATCAAGAATTTATGCCTGGTGACCTCTTACTCTGAATTATTTTGAAATCATCGCCTTGCCCCCTGACTCTTTTGACTTTACACAATATATTATATTCTTCAACACCCCAAGCATTACAGTACTTTCTTTATATATTGCAAATAGTACAGAATAATGCAGCACGATTAATCCACAAGAAAAGGAAAAGACATCATGCATCACCTCTACTGCAGAGCTTGCACTGGGCACTGGTAGAAAAACGAATAATGTATCAGCTGGCTACCCTGTGTCACAAATGTATGTACAAAAACGCACCAACTTATTTAGCTGATCTTTTGACTCCCTGTGTACCATCACATCTTAGATCATCTGCAGACACTAAAAAGTTAAAATTTCATAACAAGCCCCTTAACACCACGGGGAGAAATGTTTTCTTATCAAAGACCTCAGATTTTATGATTCTCTGCCTCTGTCTTTGAGAGAAACTGAAAATTCCATGACTTTTAAACATCAGCTGAAAAGTCATCTTTCTTACACTCCATTTAGTTGTTTTGGTTTTTTCCTGAGTGTACCTGTGTATTGTGTGTGTGATTTATATGAATACGAAATGTTGTAAAGCGCTTAGAGCCTGGTTGTTAATGGGGTAAAGCGCAATATCACTACTATGTAGCAAAGCCTCGCGTAAGAGATAATACCCCCAAGATACAATAAAAAGGAAAGAAAACGGGAAGACAGAAAACCAAGCGAAATATGTGGGTATTCTCTGTCTCTATTGTATCGTTTGAGTATTTTTCTTAAGCGAGGCTTTGCTATATACAACTTTTTCTTTTTGCCAGTTTTTGACTTGCTTAAGCCTTGGTGTGACCCCACAGTTTTTCTGTAGTTTTTATCTAAGTCCTATGTATTCTTCTTCTTCTTCTTCTTATTATTATTATTAGGCCTACTAACAAAAGTTTCATGGTATGTCCAATAAAAGAAAATAAATGTTTGAATAAAACTAATAATAGTAATAATGATAGTAGTAATGATAACAGTAATGATAACAGTAATAATAATAGTAATAATAATAATATTAAATCAACAACAAAAATAATAATGAAGATCATTTACATGTATATAGCGCCGAAACCAAACAAATTTGCTTTAGGCGCTTTACTAGACTTCGCTAGTCTTGTTCTCTCTATCTGCAACTCACCACCCTCTCTCTCTTTCTTTCTCTCTCTCTCTCTCTCTCTCTCTCTCTCCCTCTTTCTCTCAAGCACAATATATTGCATACACTCTCATACTAGACATACACATACACACACATTACATAGGCACACAGAGATAAATAAATTAGAAATTAAAAACAATAAAACAGCAAAAATAAAATGAATTGGGAAAATAAACGGAATAAATAATTATTTATAATTATGTGTACCCGTAAATAAAATTTAAAAAAATAGCAGTAATGTAAATCTATGAATGTATAACTATATAGTAAATAAGTAAATGAATAAATATAGAAAACAGAAAACAATTTGAATTAGCTTGCTAATGCTATTCATTACACTGTAGGCCACACAAAATACATGTACTGCCATTTATAGAAGCAATCACAACCAAATACGACTCCTACTATTGCCCTTCACCAGCACGACCATGGAACATTTTCACATAATTTGGTGCACGACTATTTGATATACAGATATGCCTTGGGATACTGTGGGAAAAAAACGAATTTAAGCTCAAACATTTTTAAAAGCGTCACTGAAATGTGAACAACTGGTTCAGAGGGCGTACAAGCCGATTGTCGGAATAGCCGGTCTTAACGGTTCATAAAGATAGGACGTAGAGAAGTCTCACTACGCTTAAAGCCATATTGAACAAGCTCGTTTTATTTTCAGCTGAATGTTTGGGGGAGAGGTGTGAGGGTCGGGGGTTGGGGGTGAATGAATTTTACATTATTTCAAGCATATTCAACTGTGTAGACGAAGTATTGACTTCAGAAATTCGTGGTTCAGAAATATGACCTAGAAACAATGGACGCCCAATTTCCGCTCTCTTTGCAACAGGGATTGGAACAGAATTAAAATAGGTTAAAGGTCGAAAGTTACAAGGTACAAATCCCAGCCTAAGAATCAGAGATAAGACAAGGGGACAGGTTAGTCTAGAGCAGGGATTCTCAACCGGGGGTGCGAGACGATATTTCAGAGGCTGCGAAAACCTGGATTTGGAAATTTTAAAATTACAGTGTGCATGTATAATTCGTTACCAGATATTACTTTTGTACAAGGTGCAAGAATATATCAGAAGTTTTTTTGGAGGGGGGGGGGGTGCGGGATATAGAAAAGGTTGAGGACCGCTGCTCTAGAGGCAAGGTGCTCGCCTGTCATGCCAAAGGTACCGGGTTCGATTCCCGGTCGGTGCAGGCATGTTGAATTTTTTTTTTAAGGGAAAACTTCTTGTCCCTGGTCCTATGGTAGGTAGGATCGGGCACCTAGTTTTCTCCAATAAGGAAGAAAAACTAGGAGGTCCTTTTGTGCGCGTTAAAGATACCTTGGCAAGTGGACATCGGGAAGGGCAGGCCTAACAAGCCCACTGCCTGGGAAAAATTAAAAAAGAAAAAAGAAAAATAAAAACAGGAATTTTGAGGTGTGAATGCCAAGAGCAGCGTACTTCCTAAAATAAAGACGAAAATTAAAAAAAAAATCATTGTAACGTTTCTTTTTTTTTTGTTGTTGTTTCTTACGCGGGGCTTTGATACATACATATACATTTTTTTTTGTTTTTTGTGTGTATGCGTGTGCCATATTTAACACAGAATCAGTCAGTCCGTGAGAGTATGTGGTTTGTGAAACCTTGACCTTGCCCTTACTGCACTGAAGGCGATGATTACGTATTTCATTTCTCCTGATGATTGCCGTTCGTGCTTAATTAATCTTGACATTCACACCAAGACAATTAGCATTAATTATAGAAGGATATTACATTTTTTTCCCATAACCTTTGCTTGGCTGTATGGTATATATATGTCCGTCTTTACCAACAATAAACTGAAAGCTTTCCTCAGCTGCAACGCTAAACTACAAATTGGCAACATTTCTTGGGGTCTGGTGAGTACAGAACGCTGTAGATTCAAATATTCATATTCATGGTGGTCGGGTTTTTCCCCACTGTTTACACCAATTGGAATTTAAACCTTGATCTGATTGGCCAATCTTTCTTTACTTTACTTTCCCAAAAAATGATTTGGAAAATATAATTTGAAATCGATCGTCCAGCTGTCATTGACAGAAGAGCAGCATCTCTTAACATTTGCGTTAGATCTTTGACACATCAAATAATTATTATTGATAAAATATTTATCGATCGATATTTAAAAAAACAACGAAAAACTGAGCGTGTTGCTCATCTTGAAGTTGATTTTTCCTTTTAATTATTTCCACCAGGAATCCGAACCATTAATATGTCCACGTTGTTCCTCGTCCTGGTATCGATCTTGCCCACTGTTCTGCTGGCCTTCAAGACAAACTGGGACCAAAAAGCAAGAGATTTTATTCTGGACATGCACAATGACATGAGACGAGGAGAGGGCGGTTGCCAGATGAACAAACTCGAATATGGTGAGTGTAGAGGCGTCACATAAAACATTTATATTATAATTGTTGACACACAAACTGTCACGATCACGTGCGTGAAGATGGTCACGACCACTCTGACCACGTGTGTGATGAGTACCTAACTTATTTACCTTTCAAACCCAGCTAACAAGCCAAGCAAGCAGACCAGCGATCAACGGACACATGGAGTGAGATTTAAATTAAACGATATTTAATTATAAATGCATGACAAAACTTATGTCAAAACATTCAACTCATGATAATCACATACATAATCACAAAAACAGAGATATTGCAAATTTACTCTTGGGGATCATGGCTATTATCTATTCCCCGTTTCACATCTAGATCTAATCCCTCTGTCTATAAACTTAACTACGTATACTTAATAGTCTCTGTCAACAGCTGCCCTCCTCGTTGATGCAGTTTCACTTCTCCAGAGTTCACACAATCCTTTCTAGATCTTTAATTTCGACGATAAAAGGGGAAACAGACGCCGATGGCTTCACACAAATAAGAACACACAGTTCACACCCGCCATCGTAGATTACTTGTTCCTTGAGGGGTTCTCGACATCCCGTCCTCAAGACTCTTCAACTTGCAAACACACAGCACACCGACGGTTCACACCCGCCATCGTAGATTCACGAGCTTCTGATGGGTTCCCATCCTATCATCAGAACTCAACTTCTGGTCCCCATGGCACGACCTTCCACTTGTCGCCCGGACCGATAAATTCTTCTTATTGGGAAATAAATGTGAACATCATGGATCCCTCACACACCTAACACTTCTGGTCCCCACTGGCACGACCTTCCACTTGTCGCCCGGACCGATAAATTCTGCGTCTTCCTTTATGAATGAATAACTTGGGAACCACATAGATCCCTCACATACTTAACACCCCTGGTCCCCATGGCACGACCTTCCACCTGTCGCCCGGACCACTTCTCGCTGCGTCTTCCTTTAGGAATGAATAACTTGGGAACCTCATAGATTCCTCACATACATAACACCCCTGGTCCCCATGGCACGACCTTCCACCTGTCGCCCGGATCACTTCTCGCTGCGTCTTCCTTTAGGAATGAATAACTTGGGAACCTCATAGATTCCTCACATACATAACACCCCTGGTCCCCATGGCACGACCTTCCACCTGTCGCCCGGACCACTTCTCGCTGCGTCTTCCTTTAGGAATGAATAACTTGGGAACCACGTGTGTCGAGCTTCTCCTCTACTTATACTCCCGAGGTTTTTGCACACGCGACTAGTTTAAAGCGAGTCGTGTGTATCTATCCACGCTCGTCAACAATGTTAAAAACCGTGTTTTCCCCTGCTAAGCTCACCCCCCTTAGACTCGTGGCGCACAAGGCCACCGACCTTCCTCGTGATAGTAATCTTTCATGCTAGTCAACAACTTAAAAACTCCCCTTCTCCCCTACTAAGTTTACCCCCTCTATACTCGTGGCGTACAAGGTCATCAACCTTAATCGTGACACAAACAAACAAAAAAACACGCAGGATGAAACAGAAACGAAAACATCAGCAACAATAACATTAGGGCGTTTGAACACATCAAGGGAAACAATTCAAACAATAATAACAACAGCGGCGCCACCGGCAGCGACAACAACCAAACAGATAATGACGTAGACAAGCACTGTTAACGAGACAACAACGTCACCAGTGACCAGAGATAATCTGACCTGGACTGGGGAGGAACACAATAACGACACAGCATGAGCAGTCTACATAAATATATCAGCGACCGACCCAGCCGGCATACAGTATACGTCAGTCCAAAGTAGATCTACACAGGATTTCCGTATGTTGGTATGATTACCATAGGTGCGCGTTCTCTACACCAACCCGACCTCGGCGCGATGTCGTAACCAGTCAAGCTACGTCGGAACGATGTCATTCTTAAGAGCCAACTTGAGGTCAATTCTACGCCTCGGATTGCTTGCTGGATAATTGTAAAACTTACCCCGAGAACTCCGAGATAACCACAAAACAACCGGGAAACGTGCAGCTTTCACTTAAATTCGTAGTATACAATGAGCGAATGAAACTGTGCTCTCACATTCCTATTATGCTCAGCGAGGACAATTTTCGGAGTTGAGCACTACCTTTTCCAGGCTGCATTTTATAGCCTAACATTCCTAGTTTTTTTCCGGTCCATGTTTTGTGGACACATAAACTCATCGTTTCGAAGGTGGGTGACATTTTTTCCGGTGCATCAATAAGTTAATGCGTATATTTTTATAAGCCAGGGCTTGGGGTGGGCTTTTTTTTTTTCTAAACTGTTCATGCGACTATAAAATTAATTTTTTTTTTTTAAATCTCTTATTTGAAGGGAAATGATAGCAACTTCAGGGACGATAACAAAATTAGCACAGCAATAAAAACATCAACATATCGGCAGCATTGACACTAATGACAGGAAGATGGAACACAAGCCAGGTGCAACACATTGTTTATTTCTGTAGGACTTTACACTTTTACAGTACATATAGTGACAAATCCATTTTATATACCAGCAGCAAAGTTAGATAGATCAGACATTTTATCTGTCTGTGTTATTTTCTGTATGTCAATTGTCATGGCTGCTTCTGTTCTGTTCTATTCTCATAATGTTGACACGTTTTTCGTGGTTCTTCCAAATACATACATATACATTAATAACAGAGAGAGAGAGAGAGAGAGAGAGAGAGAGAAAGAGAGAGAGAGAGGGGGGAGAGAGAGGGAGAGAGAGAGGGAAAGAGAGAGAGAGAGAGAGACAGACAGAGAGAGAGAAAGAGAGAGAGACAGAGCGAGAGACAGAGAGAGTTTCGATTGACAAACATGTTACGTCTTATTTCATAGTTCAGCTGCCGAATACATTCGCAACTCAGGCTCTTTTGTATTTTCTTGTCTCTCCTACGCCACTCATCCATTAATTTATCTGTTATTGTCCCAGGCATGGAACTTGAGCGACAGGCCAAACGTTGGGCTGAGCGTTGTGTCTTCGAGCACGAGCTGATAGAAGACAGGGGAGAGAACTTGGCCTGGAACTCGGCGGAAAATGACGAACTAGCGCTGACCGAGAACGCCATGCAGAGCTGGTTTGATGAGAAAAACATGTACAGTTATGGGCAGTACAGCTGCAGTTTCTCTTGCCATTATACACAGGTATGTGCGGCATTCTTTCTCTAGCAGATTTTATATTTTATATTAATTTAAGTAGATGTACAGTTGAAGACCACAAGGGAAAGCAATACTAACTTACAGAAATATAACTGAGACAATCCAGTTTTAAAGTTTGGACATCCACTTCACCCTTTTTGTATCAGAAAGGATGTATTAATTCATGAGGGGGGAGGGGGGGGGGTTAAAGGTGAAAATAACATTTTATGGCTCTGGTTGTTTTCCCTCGTGGACTTCAGTGTTTTTACCACTGACCACCAATCACCAACCATGTTTAGCTCTGTGGGTCAATCTGGGAAATGGTTTGGCTTGAGTTACTGGCAGACAAGCTTGTGGGAATAGGAAAACGAGACGTTGCTACGTGCACGGCGTTCTGTGCAAAGTTCAAATAGGATTCATTGTCACAAATCCCAGACTGGGAAATGTAATAGTTTATGACAGGACGACAATCACGAACAAACAAGTTTAACACTTAACAAAACAACCCATCAGACTCACACATTTATTAAACATAATTATACATATAATAGCGCAATTACATATATTATATTATTGAAATGACTGCCGTACAACGGCCTTATTCTCACACACACGCTCCCTCGGATCCACAATCCGGTAGTTACTCCTAAAGGCACTTCGGCCTCAGCCTCTCCCCTCAGGGTCTTAATAGTACATTAATGATTCACTGGCACCGCAGTCTCTCAATATCACCTTCCTATTGTCATACACCTTAGCACTCCCCTAGCACCTCCGCAGGGCAATAACACATTATTATTTCCATAGCCATCAACATGGCAACAACATAATATCAGTTCACTAGCCTATCAACATGGCAACAATATAGTATCTCATTCACTCTCATATCTACGTCCCTGTCCGTGGCCTGACTGCCACGACTTTATGTGCCTCTACTGTCCTGCACTGACAGCCTCACTTCTGGCCTATGTGTGGCCTCCGGCCCTATGCTGGCCTATCCCCTGTGCTCATCGAGGTGGCTCTGCGGCCCGTCCCCGACACCTACAAGAATAACATTACATTGGTATAATACCCTACCATTTCTATTCACTCCACCTCTCCTTACAACCCATGAAACGTACACACACTAGTTCACCTTTCACTCACCACACATCTTACGGTAACACACTTCCATCGGAGTACACACTACTCACTCGCGCTACAAATCCATGAACTCACTTTCATCTATCGCTCGTGGCGCACATTGCTATATCCAATATCAAGGACTTCCACATTCCTCACATATACTTATTCACATCATGGTAATAGACGAATATAATATAATACATCAATCATAATAATCAATCAACGTTCTACATACCAGTCATAACTGGAAAGACTCTCACTAGTCTTCTCGACTGCTTCCCCTTTATGTCCGCCCGATGGGCTTTTATTCACAGGTCCGATCCCTAGGACCTTCTAACTTGCAGTGATAGTAATCCAGCGCTTTCGCCTCATTCAGACTTCCACACCACTCATACACGCACGCTTTTCCCACTTGTCTGCATGAGTTATTTTTACTCTTCCCCTTTCACGTCTTTTCCTATCCGTCTGTCGTGAGCTCTTCTTATTCTACACCCGCTCTGTAGCAATCCCCTTAATTGCACTCACTCCACTCGTGACATCATCCCCCACCCCAAAAAAATTAATGCAATTAATTTCAAATCGCATCAAGATGACTGTCAACGAGTGAGCGTGAGCAATACCTACACTAGAAAAATGACCTAGCAGTTCCCCTAGTATATAGAATACCGAAATCAGGGGAAAATATGGGGATCAATATGGCCTGCAATATGCATATATGTGTCACATCATGAATAGCTGACTAAACACAATATCTAATACAGAATCAAAAACCACTCAACCTATCAACCATTCTTCATATCATATTTATAATGTCAATATTTTAAAGTCGACTCATTCACACAGATCCTGTCAATGTTCCTGTCCTCCGATGTATAAGCTCCCGAAATCTTCCCCTAGGCTCGACTAAGGTAGTCGGCGATATGATTGCTGGTTCCTGGAATTGGTTGAATAACGAAGGTGTACGGCTGTAAAGCCAATGCCCATCTAGACAAGCGTGGGCTGGACGAACGATTCTTCGACAAAAATGTCAGTGGCTTGTGGTCTGTCTGGATACAAAATTCTCGTCCCATGAGATAACGTCCCAATTTCTGGACGGACCAGACAATGGCAAGACACTCACGCTCTATCACAGAATACTTTCTTTCTCTCTGCAATAACTTCCTACTGATATAACATACAGGATGGAGACATTCGTTCTTCTCCTGTAGAAGACAAGCGCCGACACCAGAGTCCGACGCATCCGTTCTGAGGATAAAATTAGATCGAAAATCGGGTAATATCAAAATGGGTGACGATGATAATGCTGTCACCAAATTATCAAATGATGTCTGACATTCCGACGTCCACTGGACCTTATCGGGTTGTCCCTTCTTAGTAAGGTCAGTAAGAGAAGATGACAAGGAGGAAAAATTTGGAATGAACTTTCTGTAATAATTTAAAATTCCCACTAAGCTTCTGACTTGTTTCTTTGTTTTAGGGATTTGCAACCCTACTAACTTGTCAATTTTTGTTTCTTCAGGTCTCTGAACACCTCTACCCACAATATGTCCTAAGAATATTATCTCTGGACATGCCAAATCCATCTTTGCGGGTTTAGCAGTTAACCCAAAATGACGTAATCGTTGAAAAATTACTGTTAGTGTCTGAATATGATCAGACCATGTCGACGTATGTCATGCTATATCATCAAAGAATGACACGACATTAGGTATGTCCTTCAACACTAATCTCATTAATCGTGCAAACGTCGCTGGCGCGTTTACCAACCCAAATGGCATGACCTTAAATTGGAATAATCCAATGGGCGTTTGGAACGCCGTGTATTGTTTAGACTCCTCAGTAAGCGGGATTTCCCAATACCCTTTCGTCAAATCTATCTTGGAAAACCACGTGGACCCGGCCAATGAAGCTATTAATTCCTCCTGGAACGGGATAGGCTCCCTATCGCCTACCGTAATAGTGTTCAATCTTCGGAAATCAATACAGAACCGCACCGATCCATCAAGTTTTTTCACGAGGACGATGGGTGATGAATACGGCGATGTTGATGTTTCTATCACATCTAACTTCAACATTGACTCAACTTCCTTTATGACTCTATCTCTCGAAGAAAAAGGCAACGGATACGGTCTAAGAAATACTGGCTTATCCGAAGTCAACTTTATTTGGTGCTGGATCACCGTAGTGCGACCCGGCAAATCCGTAACAACATCCGGGAATGACGCTACGAGGGTCTCAAGTTCCCTACTCCTTGAACTCGTAAGGTCAGGGTTAATTTTTACGTCCCTGTAACCTTGTGTCGGAGTTAACTCCGGCAATTGAATTTGTAACTCCTCCTGCGCCTCGGTGTCGCTTACGTCACAATCCAACTGGTCTACGACCCCCGTACAAGCGGTAGAGAAGACAGTCTCCTTTGGTCTTGTCTGTGCACACAGATACTGTGGTCTCTCATAAAATCTCTGTAGCATATTAACATGGAAAACCTTACTCGCTCCATCAATGTGGATAGCGTAATCTACCTTTGAAACAACTCGCTCAATAACATAAGGGCCTTTCCATGTCATCAATAACTTATTATGGTCCGTAGGTAACAACAACAGAACCTTGTCTCCTGGCTTAAAAATTCTCAGTTTGGAACCTCTATCTTTATAGTCTTTTGCTCTTTTCGAAGCGATACCAGAAGCTTCTTCTGCTATAGTGCGCGCTGAAGATAGTCTTTCTCTTAAATCAACAAGGTACTGAAACACCGAAATCTGCTCATCGTCTCCCGATGATGGCGACGTCATCATGTCCCGAAGAACATCAGTTGGGCCCCTAGGACTACGACCGTACATCATTTCGAACGGCGAGAATCCCGTTGACTCCTGCCGTACCTCTCTGTACGCGAATAACACTGCAGGGATATATCTATCCCAATCTTTAGGGCGATCAGCAGCTACCTTACGCAGCATCGACTTTAACGTCGAGTTCAATCTCTCGCACATGCCATTAGCCTGCGGATGATAAGGGGTGGTAGTGATGGGTTGTATGCTGAATAAGCGGAACAATTCCTTCATCATCTGCGACGTAAATTGCGCGCCCCTATCAGACAGAATTTGCTCTGGTATTCCTACCCTAGCGAAAATTGCAAACAACGCCTCCGCGACTGCCTCAGACGTTATGGTCCGCAGAGGAACCGCCTCTGGCCATCTCGTAGCATTACATATGACCGTTAAGAAAAATCGATTCCCCCTATCGGTCGCTGGGTGAATGGGGCCAACAAGGTCTATCGAGACCTTTTTAAACGGTTCCGAGACCGTGGGGATCTTCTGAAGAGGAGCCTGGGGTGTACGACCCTTATGCGTCGTCTTTTGGCACGCACTGCACGTCTTACAATAGACCTGCACATCTCTGTGGATCGATGGCCAGTAAAAATTTTTAAGAACCCTTTCTTTGGTTCTAGCTATCCCCATATGACCCGCTAATGGGACATCATGTGCCAAATGCAATACTGTTGCGATCAGCAACGCTGGCACAACGACCTGCTTTAAAATGGAGGACACCGTTACGTACTTACGGAACAGAATGCCCGCCTGAACAATAAAGGAGGACGACCCGTTCTTATATCTCCTCGTTTTCTCGGTTCGCGCTTCCCCAAAACATGGGTTTAATGATGGGTCCTCCCTTTGTAATCTCGCCAAGCGCTCTGGCGTGATATCTAGGTTGACCGCTGGCGTAGCCAAAGGTCTAATCTTATCTTTATCAGCTACCCGTCGACGTGTTTCGACCGCGGCGCAAAAGTCAATACCTTTTGATTGCGACCATGCTTGCACGTTCTCATCGGAAGGGGAAACTACCCGTGATACATTCCCAATGATGAGCTGGGCGCCTGGAAAACAACCAACGACTGCTTCGACTTCCCCGCTAAGGAAAGGTGTATCTATCATTATTCTTGCCATGGGTAATTTCTCAATGGCCCCCGAAAATTGGATGCACGGGACAGTCTCACCTGTAAGCTGTGAATCCCGAATGCAATCCCTATGCACTCCCACAACGGTAGATCCTGTATCTCGTAAAACCGAGACCGGTTCGTCCCCAACAAACCCCGGATAAACCCTAAGACCACCTCCTGTATGACATGAATTTATAACGGGGATCTTTCTCCCACAAGGTAAAACACCGGAAGATAATAACTTCTCACAACTGGGACACTTAGAATACTGTCCGCCTCCGTTGTCCGATGTAACGCACGCAGCCGCATGATGAAATTTATTTGGGGAACATGGACTGGAGCTACTGTCCGCGTTCGCCGCTATCCTACCTGCAGGGCAGTTCACGCTGATGTGATCTGCTCTTCCGCAGTTCCAACACTTCGCGGCCCTACACTCGCGGGAAAAGTGACCCACGCGTCCGCAAGTCCAACACTCCGCTCCCTGTGCTGCCCTAGGCCTGGGTCCCCGTGACCCCTCGCGACCGGAACTAGAGTCCCTATGCCGTCGGTCATCGGCAAAGGTCACAACTCGCCCCCGGCCATTACCGCGACCTAGCCCTCCTGCTCGGTCAAACTTACCGGATCCATATGCCGGTGATTGGTGATAGCCCCTATGCTGCCCCTGGGCTTGCCCACTATAGGCACCACGCTGACGCGACCTGTCCCTGAGTCCTGCCGGCGACCCCTCGACAACGGCGACGTACCCAGCATCTTGGACGTACGCCCTGGCGACTGGTTTGGACGGATGCGCCGTACGGTATGCCTCCGCCAACTTAGACGCCTCCTGCACCGTCGCGGGTTCGTTCTCTTTCAGGAAAGCCACCAGATCTTTGTGGCACGACGCGTACAGCTGGTCACGGATCATTAAGTCTTTCAGTTTAGCAAAATCCGTGCCCACATGCGCCAAGTCTACCCAGTTCGCGAAATACTCCGTTAGTCTCGCGACGAAGGCAGCAAAGTCCTCCCTGGTATCTGCACGTGCTCGCCTAAACTGCTCCCGGAAATATTCCTCGGTACGCGCAAATCGGCGAAGCAGCAAAGCCTTCAGCTTATCGTAATCTTGCACGTCTTCGCGCTGTAGCTCTTTAAAGTAGGTTAACGCTCGCCCCTGCAATAGAGACGCCAGGTACGTGGCCCATAATTCCTTATTTTCCCCCCATTGCAATTGTGCGTTCAGTTCGAACCTGTAAAGGAAGGCGTCTATGTCGTCCTTCCGGTCGTCGAACGTAGGGAGCTTAATCCTAACACCACCTTTATTGTGTACCTGCCGCTCAACTGCTTCCGTTGGCGCATTCTTTTGGCTTTCCAACTCCGCGATTCTCATTCGCGTCTCTCTCTCCTGTTGGTTATCCCTAGCTTCTATCTCCCTTAACTTTAACTCCCTCTCCTGCTCCTGAGCCTTAGCCTCTCTTTCCTGTTGCTTAGCCTCTAACTCCTTTACCTGAGCCTCTTTTTCTCGCTCTCTATCCTTAGCACGCTCATCGCGCATTTCTGCCTGCTGTTCTTTAATCCAGCCGCGTAGCTCCTCTCCCTCCAGGCCAAGTTCCTTACCCAACTTCATTAGTTGTTGGAGTTCCGCCATTTCACAGATTTATGGTTATGGTATCTATTATAAGACGACCAACCTGTCGGTATGATCACTAACGATACGACCAGAGACCTGAGATCACACCAGATATAACAATACCCAGTTCAGAATACAATTCAGAAATTTACCTTTACAGCACAACTAATTCTATATCTATAAAATGTATGCACTATTAATTATAAAAGAAAATAGAAACGACAAGAATGAAGAAATACAGTAGAAGGACCACAAGTACGTCAAGGACAACGAACCAGACTAGGACAAAGACCTAAAAAAGAAAATATAATGGAAAAAAAAATTGCAACCTAACTACGCCGATTACACTACAAGGTACGAACAAGAACAGAGTCTGAAAAAAAAGAACGTATCTATAGATAGGTAGAAAGAGGGACAAGAGAATACGTCTTCCTGCGGAACAGAGAAGATATCGACGATACAACTAAACAAAAATACAGGTCCCTATAGAACTGTTCACTGTGATGAACGAAGTTCCAAAGTTTACCACACCTTTTTTAAAAGGATAAACTAAGTTCAACACAGCAAACCCGCGCCACCGCCCGTATAACCTATAACGACAACAAAAACAGCAAAAACAGGGAAAAAGACAGATTAAAGGAACAGCCCACAATCCAGGGCACAAAACTTCAGCTTCACTTAACTTTTGAAATTTTGAGTAAAACTTCTCCCACTGTAATCGGAGCTCTGGCTGCTCGTCTCCTCAGGCTGCACGCACACTCTGCAGAAAGTTTAAATACACATTAATACCTATTCATAGCAATACATGCATCAATACATATTATTATTCATAAACATACATAAATCATACCATCATGAAATTTCCATTCATCCCACGAACAAAGACAACAGTACGAATTCCTAGCACAACAGAAAAACAACTAGATATAACGAATACACAATGTCAAAATGACCACAGGTAAACAGGACGAGCCCCCAGTGTCACAAATCCCAGACTGGGAAATGTAATAGTTTATGACAGGACGACAATCACGAACAAACAAGTTTAACACTTAACAAAACAACCCATCAGACTCACACATTTATTAAACATAATTATACATATAATAGCGCAATTACATATATTATATTATTGAAATGACTGCCGTACAACGGCCTTATTCTCACACACACTCTCCCTCGGATCCACAATCCGGTAGTTACTCCTAAAGGCACTTCGGCCTCAGCCTCTCCCCTCAGGGTCTTAATAGTACATTAATGATTCA
Source organism: Onchidella celtica (assembly GCA_963931925.1). NCBI lineage: Eukaryota > Metazoa > Mollusca > Gastropoda > Systellommatophora > Onchidiidae > Onchidella > Onchidella celtica. The sequence continues at coordinate 2,796,899 of OZ007572.1, forward strand.
CTGGCACCGCAGTCTCTCAATATCACCTTCCTATTGTCATACACCTTAGCACTCCCCTAGCACCTCCGCAGGGCAATAACACATTATTATTTCCATAGCCATCAACATGGCAACAACATAATATCAGTTCACTAGCCTATCAACATGGCAACAATATAGTATCTCATTCACTCTCATATCTACGTCCCTGTCCGTGGCCTGACTGCCACGACTTTATGTGCCTCTACTGTCCTGCACTGACAGCCTCACTTCTGGCCTATGTGTGGCCTCCGGCCCTATGCTGGCCTATCCCCTGTGCTCATCGAGGTGGCTCTGCGGCCCGTCCCCGACACCTACAAGAATAACATTACATTGGTATAATACCCTACCATTTCTATTCACTCCACCTCTCCTTACAACCCATGAAACGTACACACACTAGTTCACCTTTCACTCACCACACATCTTACGGTAACACACTTCCATCGGAGTACACACTACTCACTCGCGCTACAAATCCATGAACTCACTTTCATCTATCGCTCGTGGCGCACATTGCTATATCCAATATCAAGGACTTCCACATTCCTCACATATACTTATTCACATCATGGTAATAGACGAATATAATATAATACATCAATCATAATAATCAATCAACGTTCTACATACCAGTCATAACTGGAAAGACTCTCACTAGTCTTCTCGACTGCTTCCCCTTTATGTCCGCCCGATGGGCTTTTATTCACAGGTCCGATCCCTAGGACCTTCTAACTTGCAGTGATAGTAATCCAGCGCTTTCGCCTCATTCAGACTTCCACACCACTCATACACGCACGCTTTTCCCACTTGTCTGCATGAGTTATTTTTACTCTTCCCCTTTCACGTCTTTTCCTATCCGTCTGTCGTGAGCTCTTCTTATTCTACACCCGCTCTGTAGCAATCCCCTTAATTGCACTCACTCCACTCGTGACATTCATTGCTGGTCATGCGAGAGAGCTCTCGTTGTCAGAAGCGATATCTTGACATCATGGTCGATGGCTTCCTCGGTGACATCCCAACTTTGTGGAGACATGTCCATAATAACCTATGAATTTTATTATTATTGTTACAGCGACTAAACAGCGAAATGCTGAGCTCCGCTTAGAATAAGAATCTTCCACTGGGAAATCCCCCCTCCCCCCCCCCCCCCCGACGTACGAACGCCGATTCAGAATGCCTAATGTATGCCACATTATCATGGCTTACTGAGTCAGGTCTGCTGGCATAGAATCAATAATTAATGAATACATTCATCAGGAACGGGAGGTCAAATGAGATTTGGTTACTACTTCGCGCTTCCACTTCCGGTTCCATGTCGATCGAACCACAAGTTTCAAACTTTTTGATGTGCTGTGTAAAATCTTAGATCTAGTTCTAGTCCAGGCTTAACGGGCTAAGTAACCGTAATGTATGTTTAATTATTCCAGACCAAAGCTAACTAGAAAAACAAGTTTCAAGGAGGCAGTCTCAGCAGGGCTAAGGTTCCATTACTAAAAAAATCACAAAAATCCATTTTGAAAGATAAAGCCTTCAAATGTTCACAAACTATAGATGAGATGCTACGCCATAAGCTTCACAAATTATCTTTCTGTTTCATCTAAATAAAAAAAATGATTGGGGCTGGTGAAAAAAAAATGTTAGTCGAAATAGTGACGATGCTGGGGACACATTTTTAACCCTTACAGTTATTCCAAATTCATTCAAACTTTATCAACATACACTATAATAGGATTCACTTAGCATGTTCTAAAGAAAACTAGATATGTTTAACAGGCTTTGATCTATGGACACACAAAATCATCATTCGGTGAAGTAGAATATCAACATATTTAATTGACCATAAGCAATTTTCGCATGTATATAATACAATTTCCTGAGTTCATGCCAAACAAGGTTTCAAGTACAAACTATATGCAAAATTCATGCAAATTGGTTAATATTTTTTAAAGTTATGGTGGAAAAACCAACGAGAAAGGTTAATTTTGAAAGGAACTCGAAACATAGTTTTTTTTGGACACAAAATAGCACACAAGTTGACATCGTTCAAAAGAGCAAACTAAACAAACTGATAGAAACACATGTAGGCAGCCATTTGCAATTTAGAAATAAAGGGGTCCGTATATTGTAAGGAATATTTATGTTGATATAATTATATGAATTTGAGTTTTTCCACCTACTCTGGCGAATTTGTCCAGAAAAAGCATTTAAAAAACACAACAAAAAAACACCATACTGTTTGCCAAACCTGGTACACCATTTCGCACTCATGTACCAGTACGCAATATTCTCTTTGATAACTGACAACCTTAAATATTTGCCATGATTGTCAACAGCTGGTGTGGGATGTGACCAGTAAGGTTGGATGTCACAGTCTGAGGTGTCCAAATCTGGTGGGCGCCTATCGGAATGCCTGGTACCTGGTGTGTTTCTACACCCCCAAGGGCAACTGGAACGGTGAAAAACCTTACGAAAAGAGCTGCTCGTCCCAGTGTCTGAAGGGGCAGACAGAAGAGGATGGATTGTGTGTCGGGGAGCCTGAAAAAGCCGGAGAAGACACAGAAGCTGAAGGGGCGGCAGACGAAAATGGTGACGTGAACAAGGAGTGCAAAGATAACCATTGGCGCTGCCATGAGTGGGCATCAATGTATGGTCAGTGCACGGCCAATCCCAGTTACATGAAAAGACACTGTCGTAAGGCATGCGGGCTGTGTCCCAGTGCTGGCGGGTGTATGGATGAAAACCCCGGGTGTAAGGGGTGGGCCGGGCGTGGGGAGTGCTGGAGAAACCCGTCGTACATGCACAAATACTGCCAGAAATCTTGTGAGAAGTGTTAAAACGTGGCGTCTGTTTCTCTCCAAGTGACAGTACTGGGAATACCGAATGTACCAAAAGGCTATCCATTGTTACCTTTTCCAAATCAGGCCACTATTTCTCTCTTACATCAATAAACATAAACTGGGTTTTGATCGAGCAGTATTGCATTTTTTTCCCCCCCAAAACAATGGCCATCAGATTTTATATCATCTATCTAACAATACTGTCCTGCCACATAATGGCGAGGAGGAAATCTGGTAAAAGTTTTGGTTGTTCAGTTTCAGTTCTGAATTCATTTCCTTCCAGGTCAATTAATCTTTCCAAAAAACTCGCCAAAACCAACACCTCACCCCCCCCCCCCACACACACACCAGTTGCTATTTATTTTGACCTTGTAGACGGTAAGAACAGCCCAAATAACCCAGATACTACGATTGCATAATCTGGATCAAATGCCAACATCAAACAGGGTCATGTTTCGGTTGAGCGTTACCAGCTGGCAAATGAATGTTTCTGAAACAACAATCTTATTACGGGTAAGATCATAATTATCGTTCTGTAACTTATTGTGTAAGACTTCAAAATGTAAATAATAAGTATTATTCAGTAGGGAATAAGATCCATATACATGTATGTAAGAAAATTGGGCCTATGCACATGTATGTATTTCCACAGCTCACCTCAGCAGTGACCTCTGCAGTGTAACAATAGTTATAACAATTGGGAACATCTGTTTACGAGCGCAGCTTGGGAGATTATATTTTGTTGATATATTATTTTATATCAAAGTCTACGACAGAATTTATTTTTGGATATTGTATCGGAGTACATTATTTTCAAGAGAAGAATTAAGTAATGGTCTCATAATAAATTATTTACAAGCATGAAATTACATTTATATTTTGAATATATATTCATATGGCAAAAGGACAGTGTTTCTCGTTCGTGTGTTGGTTTCTTCTGACCTGTTCATGGTCATGTATGTGGTTTTGTCTTGCACGAAGTACACTGTTCTGGCTCAGCTACTGGGCGATGGTCAGGACAGACTCGACTCCACCACCCCACCCCCGATTCATCCACCCACATGTTCTTATGTACGTAATAAAACATGCTCGTGGGCATTCATGTGATTTTGTCATCGGTAAGTTCACTTACACACAGATTTAGAAACTTTTAGGGTTCACCTTTCTAAATTTGTAAGCTCGCCGATACGGCGTGAGGGCCTCAGCTGAAAATCAACCTCCCCCCCCCCCCAAAAACATGGGGGGAGAAGTTAAAACTGCAAAGAAAGAAACATTGAATGGACTTTTTACGAGTTCCTGCATCAGTATGAACAGAAAGCAATATAATCTGACTGTACTCGCGATTGTCTTGACAGCCTGTTCATGTTGCACACGTATAATCCCTCCGTGACCGGCGACGTAATCATGGAGCGATCATTCATTTGTTGGGTTTGTGTTCTTTCTTGTCAGGTGCCAAACAGGTCAAATAGTATTGGGATTATCAAAGGTAATGAGGAATGGTAAGTAACGCCCGTCGACCATTATGTTGTATGCACATGCTAGGTGCCTGAAGTCTAGTCACATCAGATTGTAGAACTCATGTTCTGAAAATCGTCGGCTACTCAGTGGTGCCAAGAGACATTTTCTTTATAAACCGTGGTTGAGGGGCCGTCATCATTCCCTCACATAGAGAAGCAGAATTTGACATGTCCCCCCCCCCCCTTCCAAAATGCGGGTGAACCTCACCCTCTTCGGCGACATGGATCACACAGCCATACACTTGTACTCGTATATGTACAGAAATAATACTATACCGTATTTGCAAATAGAGAGACACATTACTAAAAATACATTGTACCGTACTTGGCGTGTTACTGGACTTGTCCACAGCATCCGCTCCGCTCCGCTATTATTACGGAAAATGACGCATTTGTAGCGGTGAGGAGCGGAACGGATGCTGTGGACAAGTATACAGATGCAAAGAGTGTTTTGCTTTTTCATACGTCATTTTCCGTAAAAAATTGCGGAGCAGGGCGGATGCTATGGACAAGACCAGTTAGCTTAGGCGCACCAGTTTTGGCTGACCGGCTAGTTCAATGGTGACATCGCGACACTGAATTTCAATGCGAGCCCGCTCAACAGCTCACTCATTCAAACTAAATACACCTCTCGTTACGCCATCAACCAACCAGCCGGCCAATCAAACTCGGCTGGTGGCCACATAGGCTTACAATACACGGTTCGCACGTCTTTTACTGGGAGCTTTTTGACATGATCGGACACGAATTTTATCTATTGATCTGCATTCAAAACTTCAGGGAGTTGGTGAACGCAGTGGTTAAAGGGCTGTTTCTTGAAGAGCGACTGAAGACCTGAAACTTCACAATTATGCTGTGGACAGCGTTGACTTATATTAGTGGACTAAAAAAGAAATCATGTGTTTCTTTTAAATACAATTTGCTGATCTATGCACGTACTAGGGCAATCAACTTAAAACACCAGTGTGTCAGCAGTTCCTCGCCCCCCCCCCCTCGAAGGATATACTTCTATGGTCCAGTACATGGAGAACATTCATTGCATGTACGTATCAAATGTTTCGTAGTCCCCTCCCCCCCCCCCCCCCCCCCGTCTTTGAAATGTGTCTATGCCAGTTTTACTATTGGTCTACCTTTGGTTGTGAACATCCCGATAAGTGTGATAGTGCACACCGGTAGATTCTGACCAGACCATTAGTTTGATTGTGACGTCACGACATAGGGGGTTTCAAGTAGACCACGCGCACCAGCCAGCTACGTCATGAAGTTGGGTCTCATTGGAACGCAATGACGTGACGTCACCATCTGAGTAGCTGACCAACCAAAACCGGCTAGCGCGCGCCGGGCCTAAAGAGGATTTTCTTTCTCTGGAGATCTCACGCAGCACCGCCCTCCCATCCAGTTTGCCCCCCCCCCCCCCATTTTACATGTTATATCCTTGAACTCACACTGCAAGACTCGTCCACGAAAGGATAAAATGCATGATATTCTGTGCATTCAGTAAAATAAAAATCCATCTGTAATACTAGAAGCAGCAAGACAGTGACCTAGTTACCTTTGTTACTGCCCATACGGTGCGCTCAGTACATAACTCTGAACTCGCAACTGACGAGAGCTTGGAGAACAGCAGGAAACCCACTCTTCGGGTGCATGAGGCTCGAAATAACTTGCGATGACCTTACTGTAGAAACTGGTTATGAGCTCACCGATAAAAACTTCGAGGGAAGCTGAAATCATTATACATGTATTATTATCATAACCTTTAATGTATCGTATTCCCATACATCTGTGATGTAAAGTCATTCATCATTAAAAATACTCTCTGTATCCCACGAAGTCGTACAACATCTGTCAGAAATTACGGTGCGTCGCTCACTTACCATCTAATTAATCAATGACCGGCTAATTAATTGTTCATGTTTGACGGAATTTACCCAAAATAATTGGCTGCCATAATTCACCCTGACGAGGCCCGAGACGGCTGATTTCAGTGGGAATCATTCCGTCATGCAGAACACAGCAGGGGAGATGATCTATTCAGCTCCTTGTCTGCAGAAGCGTAAACTCCCTTGTTTCCAAGTGCTCTTTCCAGAATTTATTATACTATATATTTATACTACTATAGGATATTAAATATACATGTATATATTTTTTTAGAAGGCTTGCTTCATAGATTCATAGTTAATTATTACTTGCGGCAACAAGTAGTAAACTACAAAAACAATCTGAGATGATGTCGCAAAAATCTCGCGTCCAGTCAGGTTACTCCCCCGAGCCGCCAAATCAAAACGCATCGAGCTTTGACATCAAAGGTCTACCTAACCAGCCCCTGTTCGAGTAGACTTAAATTACAAACGGCAACTGTTTTAGGTTAAAGACGCTTATCTATGACAGCAAGGCGCGACGCGACAAGACTTTGGGAAAGCTTCAACGTATTTTCGACAGTGAAATTACGGCGAGGGAACCAATTTTGTAGGAATGTTTTCAAAGTGCATGGAGATACTACTTGCACCGAGTTGTGTTAACTGTTCAGCGATGTTTATTTTCTATTTCGCTTCACTGGGAACCTGTTCCCACTAAGGAACTTCGACGAGAGAGAAGAGCGGAGGTAAGTTTATCTCGAGCAAGGCCGTGGATGTGGTGATGCTCTTGTATAATTATAATGGTGTATGAGATAAACTGGTGTGTGTGTTGGTGAATGAGAACAGCAAGAAAACATTGGCAAAGCTACCATCGTCTAGGCTCTAGGTGCTGGCGTTTTTTTTTTAGCATTGTCTCTTGGCTGTCTAGTTGTATCCGCGTTCTTTGGGGATTTGGAGTAAGGTTGGAGGGGGTTTTTTGGGGGGGAGGGGGAGTTGCAAAACTTCTGGCAAATCAAAGTAAAAAATTATGAGTGGATTGGGAAAGGGGCGGGCTCAGTTGTGGTAAGTGTGATGACTGACACAATTTGACCCTCTTATCCGACCAGTCAGAAACAAGTATACTGGACGGTGTCAGAAGGTGGGCAGTGCCGTCTGCCTCTAACACAACCAATCCCCATAGTTAAAAATTACACTGTTTCGTAACCAGTCATTTTCACAGGGCATTAGGACAGACACTGGGGTCGGGTGAAGAACATTGACATTGACAAATTATTGATCAATGCCCTAGGTTTAGATAAATATCTGGACATTTGGGATAACTTCCTGCACAAAATGCTGGCCATGAGACGCCGACACATCATACAGAACCATTACCCATGCCATGGTCGCCCTTACAAACGTGTATTTACGTCAACATCTTGGGCGGTCGTCAAAATATGGACACTGGAAACAGTCCATAAAGGGAAGAGAGAAAAAACAAGCCAATGGACGTATCAAAATCGTCCACCAGTTTGATTTTGTAGTCGGTGTCACCGCTAATAGGTTAACCTTCCGACTGGCAGTCATAGTAGCAGAGAGAAAAAACGAACATAAAATAATCACGGCTTTCCCAGTTTAACTCAATACCGACCTTATCCGTAGTATTGTACATGTAACATTTGATTACACAGAGGTAGATCTTATCTACCCTATGCCTGTAATTTGTGAGATTCCAGTAAGGGTAAAACTTCTGATTTGTTTGCTATGGGGATTTCAAACATTTCCCTAAGGCCTGGAGTCCAATCCATTCACCACCAGCATAAACACCACCAATATCATTTCTGGAACTGTCCGTCAGCAACGCCATCACCTTTATGCATGCACTTCCATCATTAAGTGGCCACTAATGTCAGCGACATTTTGCAAACTCTCCACACCCTCTTCATCTTCCTGTCAGTCTCTGGGTTGAGTTTGTTTACACATGTATTGGTCTAGCTTGAACAAAGAATTAGGCTAGTCATACCGACCAAATCATAACTATTGGACTGACAGAAAGACAGACAAACAAACGATACAATCACATACGATGTATCATTTGGGTATTATATCTTGTGAGAGGCTTTGCAACATACACCTTTTTCTTTTTTGTTTTTGCCAATTTTTGACTTTGCTTTAAACCTTGCTGCGACCCCAGTTTTTCTGTGATTTTTAAAATAATATTTACACAGCCACACATACACACACAAAACCAAAGACCCAACGACGTACAAATACATGTATATATAGGATCAGGAATAGACAGATGGAGTAAACATTTAAAAAAAAGGTTTGTTTCATGTGACGTCACAGAAATTGTGCTGTTATGAAATCTTTAATTTTATTTAGTTTTTTCTTGGGAAATTTCGAGGTCATTTGTTTCATTCTCTTAAGAGTCTCAGTTCTTCTCTTTGGATTACAGCTAACTTTGCAAGTCCCATGCTCAGCTGCCATGCCAAAAAACCAAATCTTTGCAAGCCCCCAAGCTCATCCACCGTGCACTTGAAGGGGAGGGGTGGATGTTGGGCTACCAACATCACAATTTTGAGTGATCTAAGAGAATAATTAGAGGAGTCAATGACAGCTCTTGAGATAGACAAAGTAGCTAAATCTAACAAGGGACATAGGTAGAGGCAGAGCGATGTAGACAGAATGATACTGTACATGAATGGTAATTGGTAGGCAAGACGGTCGGAATCGCCACATGCTGGCTGTCAAACTGAATTGTTTAGACACAAAAGTTTTATACACTGTAATCTATAAAGTATGGACATGCATGATGGTGACAGCATACTTACACATGCAGTATTGCCTACTAATCATGATCTATTTTGTACATGTATTACCGTACACGTGTAAACTGTGGTCAAACTGACACAAGTTGACGAGTTGAAATTATCATTCTGTAATCTAAATAATGATTAACTACGGTTGCCAACTATGGTCGATTACAAAACAACTTACGAACAAATTAATAACTACCTCGAAGGCAGTGGAAAGAAGAATGCTTAACATCAGACTACAAGATAAAATTCCTCATGTCAAAATACACAAACAAAACTAGCAGACATAGTGAAAATTCATTCTACATGTATAACATTATAACAAAAGTGGAATTGGGCCGGACATGTGGGAAGGATGAGTGACATTACTGACAATACATGGACAAAACGCTGCACTAAATGGCAGCCAAGGACACGAACTAGAATGCGAGGACGACCAGGAAGAAGATGGCAGGATGATATTTAAAAAGAGAGGGGGGAACACCATGGATGAGGAAAACATCAGACAGAAAAGAATGGAGCCATTGTCGGAGGGCTACAGCCTGTAGTGGATGGAGAATGCCTGGGTGAAAGGTGAAAGGTGAATATCTAAATCTGCTTGGTTTTCTGGCAGTTGGACTAGTTTTATACATACATGTATGTACAAAACAATTCAAACACTGTTCCTGATCCTCCTACCCCCCCCCCCCCCCCCCCCCACCATTACGTTTCAATCCGTATAAGATTAAAATACAACAAAATCCGGAAAATACATATATATATCAAAATTTATTATTTGGTGTATGATAATGACTAAACTGTACAACACTTGGATGGACGGAGAAAATGTGGTGTGGATAGTACAAATCAGTTCTCCTCACCCCAATGTGAATGTGACATAAGTGATTACATTAGTGTGCCATCATATAGTCTTTGTGAAACTACATGTATCTCATTCACAAGACCGGGGTATAAGCCTGTTTATTATCTAGTCAAGTGTTTGTTACAGACCAGTCTCACTGAGGGTGACTACCCTTAAGTACGCAGCCATGATAAGGACAGGGTTCTTACCCATGATACTTCTTCCCTCTGAATCGACTCCTCTTGCAGAGCAAACTGCTGTGTTCAGAGACAAAGATACAGCTTACAGTACAGAGACCAGGAATCCTTAGGTACAAACTTGAAATGTCTATGTTGAATGGTTCAGTCAAATACTGGCCAGGAAATCCACCAGGGCTAGGTCCAGTCAATCAGGAAATCTTTTCAATGCAACCAGTTATAATTATATGGACGATACGATATGGAATGTATGTGGGCCTTTCCATAAAAGGGGAAAGTCCTGAACAGAAAATGCCCATATTTGAGTAATTGTTGCATAACATGGCTGTAGCGAACCAGATCAACATAATTTCTTTCCTTATGTCCAAGGCCAAAATACATGTACAATGTACTGGAAAATCGATGTATAGCGGCAAACTCATGCACCTTTAAGATGTTGAAATATATCATGTACATAATTTTCCAATCCTGAAAACCAGAACTTTGGGATTCAATATTATATTGGCATAAAGGACACAGCTATAGTCTGAGTACTCTGACACAGCTAGAGCAATTCCAAGATACAAATTTCTTGCTTAACGGCTGAGCTTGAACCAAATTCCTCTAGCATGACAAGTGATATCTAACCCTGTAAGTGTAAGCCACATTCAAAAGATAAAAGAGTGAAAGAGAGAGCATTCTTCCCTGGCCATGACAGTGGCATCAGTTGCAATACTAGTCACTGTATAAGTAATTAGAAGAAAAAAATTATAATACCTGCCAGATAATTCTATTTCACTTTCAAAATTATTAGAGGGAAGGTGGAAAGGAAAATCCAACCCATGGTGCAAGATCTACTCTAGATTATATGCCCAAAAACCACAGTGTCACCAGCTTGACCCAACCTTGCCTCTGTCAGCCCTACGTCTGTCACATTCACTGGGCAACTTCCAAAGAAAAGCTTAGTTCTATGGTGTCTAAGCCACAGACATTGAGTTTTTTCATGCAGGTGCCGACCCTGAAAACTTCAGCTTATTCGGGGTGCCGCACCTTTACAATAGCAGTCCTGGGTTGTTATACTTCGCCCAGAAGATAGTGAAGTCACTGTTCTGCATGCTTTTAAATTGTGCACATGTATACTACTTTTTGTGCATTAACGATGGACTTGAGTATGGTACAGAACTGCCTGCCTGATTGTCCATCTGTCTGTCAGTCTCTGGCTGGGCCAGTAACAATGTTGGGAGGAATGCATGAATACAGGGCAAGAAGACAATTTGCAATAAAACCTCAAATTGGGAGTTATCTCTATAAAGCACCAAAGCATCATTTGCTTGTGTATACAAGAATTTGTCAGCCGAATCAGCAAAGTTTAAGAATGACAAACTGTTTCCTGCAGGACCGTCTGATATTTCTGCTACACTGCTTTACTCACAGAAGGTCACAAATTCAGTTCAAAAGATCCTAAATCAGTTCTGGTGAGTCTCACATGGTCCAGCACATAGACAACCAATCATCCATATCAAAGTAATACAAAATTTATGGTTAGTTTAAAGTCAGTCCCTATTTGAGAGACAGTTTCATCTTGACAGAAAATTTATTCACATAATTACAAAAGCCAAACAAATGGTACTCTCACTGATTTTTCATGGCAAATATGTGTAAACAAACAACTTGGTTCACATAATGGTTTTCACTTTCAATGTTGGCAATTATATGCAGGCAACTGAATATTGTAACTAATGTAACATTCTAAGATTCTAAAAATGTACACAGTCAATAAGTTAAATTCCTCTGAATTAGAAATATGTACAAAAGTTAATCATAAATCTAGAAAAATACAAAGTTTGCATCTCAACACACCATTCTTCTTTCAGTTTTCAAATTCTGACAGTGGTGTTTATGACAATATGAAGTAATTACAAAATGCATTCTGTTTGCTCTTCTTTCCATCATGAACCATGTCAATTGTCAGTGTTCAACATTTTGCATACATTTAATAAAAACCAGGCCTTAATTTGTCAGAAACCTGAGTGACTGTACATTTATACAGGTAAATCTATCACAAATTAGCTTCATGACTTCAAAGGGTTTTGCTGTATTTGACAAAGATAATGAAAAATACTCAGTATGAAATGAGTGAGTGAAAATTTACATGTCAGGACATCACAAATGCTTCAGATCATTTTCTAAACCGTAGATTTTAGACTTGAGATTTTTCAATTCTCCCACCAGCTTCTTGGAACGTCCTGCCGTCCTCCTGACATTTGCTAGGACTTGCATATCAATGTCATCCGGTCGCTTGAAGTCCATGTCATCTGTAAGTCCTAGGGTAACCTGCAATCACAAGTATTGACAAGTAGCAAACAAATTTAAGTAATTGCTCCACTGGGCTGATTTATGCTTGGGTCCCATACATCTTGTTTAATGTACTTAATGACTCTCATGAAATGACAGCTAGTGACGATTGTTATTTCAGCCCTAACCTGTTACCAGCTACTTTTAATGACAGATAAATGTTGGATAAAAGACATAAAGACAAAACTGAATATAATTTACACTAGCCCCCCTGGTCTCTTGTATGAAAGGATAGGAGTTAAAAAAAAGAAATCAACAATTTATTGAATTACAGCGTGCAATTTGTATAGCTTTACACAAAGAAAAATGAGTGATTTCAAAATGATGCTATCACCAGAAAAACATACTTTGTACAGCTGTTTCTCCACATCTTTCAGTCGAGTTCTCAGGTTTTTAATGTCGTTCTTAAATCCTTCCACTTCCAAATTCCTGCGTCTCTCCAGATCTTGGTATCGAGCATTCATTAGCTTCAATCTACTTGCCATCTTTTCACTGCGATCCTGCACAGATGAGAGACAAGTTAAGCTTAATACTGCCATCAACCCACCAATATGAAAAAGTCGTTACCATGGATGGGCAAGTGATAAGCTTGCCTATCAGCAAAGAACTGTGATGAAGAAATAATTACTATGGATTTAAGGATCTCCTGAAGCTGGTTTTAGTAGCCAGTACCAAAACGAAAAAATCTTTGTTGTAAAATCACATGTAAACTTCCTTTTAACAAATACAGAACCACTGATATTGGAAATAAGGCCTACTAGTATCAGCAGATATTATTATGTAGTTCCATTTTTGTCTTAAGATGAGCTTGTTTCACTATCTGAACTTCCATTCACAGAGTAGTCCAGCAATGCTCTAGCTCATTTATTTTCAGTAATCCTCATGTAATATCAAAGGGAGGTAAAACCTACAATTTGGACAGCATTAGTTTACCTGGAAAACTTCCCTAGTGACATCCCCTTCTTCCCTGATGCGAGACAGCTCATCCTCTAGCTGGATAACTTGTTCCCTGTAGTTATCAGCCAACTTGTTGCTCTGGGTCAGCTGAAACTCCAGGGACTGGATAATCAGGAAAATATTCCAGGTTAATGACAGAAAGTGTTGTCAGAATGCTACATACATATTAGAGTACTTAACTAAACTTGTTTCCATAAGAGCAGGAGCGAAAAACTAACAATAAATATGTAATATAATGAAAGTAATTCTGTTGGGTAGTTCAAGTGCCACGAAAGAAGTTGCTATCAAGTAATGCTGAGGCTGAAATGAGCACTTGCCAATTCATGGGGGCGGAGTATAGAACAATGGTTTGAAACCTGATGGTTAGTAAAGAGGGACAACTTGTCTGCCAACTGCAAAAACAAGCAAAAGAAAGCTCTTGAGTTTTTCAGGTTGGTTTGGAGTTAATGATATAGTCCAAATAGCAGCATTCGTCTCATATCAGAGCTTCTTCTGTCTGTGAACTGATCACACTTGCTTCTGACCACTGACCTTGACCTCTTCTGGATCCACTTTTCCAGCTCCCACTGAGATGTTCATGACAGATTCTCTCATGGACACATTGGCTTGCTGCTTCACCACATCCATCTCTCGCAGAAGTCTGTCCTTTTCTGCCATCCATGCACGTTCCATTGCTCGACCCTCAAACCTCAGTTCCAGGAAGTCTTTGGTACTATCGTAGAGCAAGTCCTGGGTCTTGTGTAGTCTAAACAAAAAACACAGTAATTTACACAAGAATTTCACTTGGTATAGTGTAAGGTATGAAGGATTGGACCAATGCAAATTTCAGAGGATCACCCCATCATACCCACATATTTCCCATTCTTTTCTTTGTTCGTTGATTAATAATGAACACAGTGGTGTCATGTTTACCTTTAACATCTTACTCTCTCCTAATCAGAACAAATACAAGTCAGTCCCCCCATACTGCCTTAATTTCTCAATACGTCAAGCATCTGAAGTCTTATGCAGCTCAAAGAACAAAACACAAGTTACTCAGAATTTAAACTGTTCAAACAAAACCTTGCTCCAAGAGTCTCATTATTTGCATTTTCTCTTTCTACGTACCTTCTGTTCTATAGCGAAGGGAAACAACATAGACAAGGCTATCAACTAATAATAATAAAAAATTCCTTTTTTCTGTCACTATCTGGGCTTCTGTTCCACAAATATTTCAATAATTCCTCAAAGAAATATGCCACAATAGAAATGAAAAGTCAAAGGCATGCCAAATCATGTTTGTGCTTACTTTTCTGTTAAGATCCTTATCTTCTCCTCATCTCTCTGTCTTCTGGTTTCATACTCCTCTTCTTTCACTCTTCTGTCTTCCATCAGTGCTTCCATCTGCTCCTTGGCCAACTTCGCCTGTTCTGCCAGCTGAGCCTGAAGAGATTCCACCTGCAACCAAAATGACACAGCATGTGTTTCCACTTTTACACACGCAGATTCAAAACAAACTATTACTGTACCCAGCCAAATAAGTGGAGAAAAGAATGGAACAGACGCAACTTCTTGCTGAACCCTTCCACTGTGTACCTCTAATTTAGATATTATTCCCCCCAAAACCCAACAGAACTGTTTGGTCTCCATTGCCTTACTTTATGACAACACAATCACGATCATATCACGATAGGACTCGCAGTGAGGAGTGAATGGACAGACTCAGTAACACGATCAAGCTAGTGGCATGGAACATGGGGGTAAAATGATTGCCAAGATGGGACTCATGCCTTGGAGTGAAACAGTTGACTGTCAACATTTTCTTCCTGACTCAGATATATTATATATATAGATCAGCCAGTTTTCTTCACGATATTTGACTTCTGAACATCTGGATTAAGGTGTACAAACAGCTGCAAAATACAATGTCGCATAATTTTTACATCCATGTTTAAAAACACATTCTTGTTAAGGACCGAGAACACCAGCATAAAACTCCAGTGGACAGAACTAACACTTAGACAGGATCATTGGAATATGAGAATACTTTTAACATTGATTAAGTCTCTGAATTTGCAGCAAATAATTCTGGATGTTCACCTGTAGTGTAAGCTTTTCAATTTCATCAGCGTAGGCCTCTTCTGGCAGTTGTATGAGGGAAGATCTTTTATCTCTTTTGTCCGCAGCAACTCCTGGCTTCTTTTTGCCTGTGGAAACATATTCAGAATTATAACTGTCTCGAAACTTGAAAACACATGCAATAAAACACAGTTCACATAAATTATCTCACCCAAAGTGAGTCAATGCTTGAATGTCTTCAGATAGTTCCAGACCGGTAGTTGACAATGTATGGATAGGAACTAACGGAAATTAGTAGAAAGGAATGATGGACAATGTATTTGTGCAAGATTGGGTCTAAACAAAGTGATAGATTTGAAGCAAACTGTTTTTCTACACACTTTTTTTTAACTCACTGACTACTTTCATCACACAAACGTGATGATCGACATTTGATGCTATACTACTGTCACTGCAGTTTTGCGATGATGACATTGGAGGCTTCATAACTCGACCCCAGTAGCAGATAAGTGATTAGAGTACTTCGCTGGTGTTACAGCCATCATTTTGCTTTTGAATGATACAGGAAATAACTCTCTATTGCAAAAGACCATTTTATATGAATTTTTTTCACTGCAGACCTGGTAGACCCTTAAATTGTATATTTTCTTGCTAAACAATCGGTGCACTGCAATTGTGAGAGCCTGGCTCAGAATAGTTGATCAAATTTAATCCATCTGTGAATTAGACAATATAACTGGAACATCTCTTGAGCTTTTCACAACTCAGTTTGAATACAAGTTTCCACATCCCAAACAAATACAGTACTGCTTTCATTTATAACCCTTTCACATCACATCTTCCCTTAGAACTCGTTATTTCATAGTAATTATTCCACACATACACACAATTTTGGGTAAGTTTGAATCCACAAGAAAATCTAATAAACCGGTAATATGGCAGTTGTAATGTGAAACATGACAAACCCAAGATTTGAGCACTGCGGCATGAAAGGTTGGGTGAAGAGTCACTCAAAGTAGCCCACAACCTATCTACTGGTTGTAAAGTGGGGCGCCCAGGTTGGGTGCCCAGGCATGGCATGGGCTGATGTGAAAAGGTAAACTGAGTACAAGTACCCTTTGTACCTTGCATTACAGAACCAAATCATTACCTTTTGCTGCTGTAGATGTAGCTGTGGGGATGGCATTGTTGTTGCTGTTGGCTGATTGTGGTCTCTGCTTTACCTTCTGATCTACAATTGCCTTGGCTGGTGGTTCCTTCAGGAAATAGGTCACTTCACCGCCTGGGCTACTTCCCAGTGCCAGAAGTTTCTGGATCTTCTTCTTGTCTTCCAATTCCCGGATCTGTGGGACAAACCAAACATTTCATACTCTGATGATCAAGTATGAGATTATGACAACATGGCAGTGCATTAAAATGAAGAAAAACATCACAATATAAGAACTGCTTGCAAAACAATCTGGCCAGCTGATGGCTTTAAGTTTAAAGATATGTTCATTCGCCCCTAGCAACTGATCCGTTCTATAAATCAATAAATGATGAAGGATGAAGGGCACTGATTTGGATAGAAAGGAATGTGCAAAGAAACTTAGGTCAGACTGTCCGACAGAGAGACAGACTGATAACAAAGTGACATAGGCTGATACCAGAAGGAATCAGTTTGCATCACCAGCCACTGACAAGATAGTTATTTGTGCATCAGACTTACTTTCAATCTGTCATTCTCCGCATACAATCTTAACACATGTTCTCTTTCTTGAAATAAGTAGATCTGCATATCACTGAGAGCTTTCTGCAGTTCTACAATCTCCTCCTCTCGTTGACGCAGCTCCCACTGCATTGTGTGCTGAAGGAAACAATGAAAATATTGACACTGGTTTACAATTCATGCACACTTTGATAAAATCCAATTCACTAGCTGATGTTTGTTTAAATGAATCTTTTATCTAGACCAAAAAAAAAGAAATGTAAAGAATTATCCTCTTTGTGAACATCACAGTCAATACAATATACATACTTGCTTGTCTACAAACTGGAAGGTAAAAGGTTTTGCCCACTTAAGGCATTTTTATCTTTAAATAAAGTATGTATAATTCACTGTGTACTATATACCTGGACATGCTAAATAATGATGAGTGTATGTGAGTGCAAAGATTGGTTTCCAACAAAATGACACAAACTAATGTTACAAGATCTTGGAAAGAAAGAAATATTGTCTAATGGTGAAACCAGTAGATGAACACAAGTTTCAGCTGTAACATGACAAACCATGAGATAGATAAGATAAGAATTACTTTATTTTCCCCTGAGGGAAATTCTCTTTCACAGAGTGTCGCACATACGCGGTACACATATCTTACCCGTTATTAGATAAACAGATATAATCTATACTATATATATTTGTGGACTTGAGATTTTTCGTTGCAAAAGGCTCCTGAACCACTCAACACCCAGACTTCAAATTTTATATGGTGCATCAGAATGGATGTAAGGGTGCACAGTTTTTAATAGAAGTCTCAAATCCGTGTAGTTTTTTTTATTGGAAATTTATTGTTTCCCCAATTTTAGATCTATTTCGAGTCATGGTTCGCCATTTTAAGGTTTCATTGACGGCTGCGCATGTGCATTGTGTTTGTTTTGAAAGACGGCGAAAGTGCAAATACCTACCAGAAATGAGTACGTTGTGTGCTGGTGCGCATGAAATCTGTAGTAAGGCTCTAGGATATGGGAAGTTTTCTAGACCGAAGAGAGAGAGAGAGAGAGAGAGAAAGCCTCTGCCAGAGAGAGAGGGGGAGGGAAGGAGAGATGGACGAGAGGGGTTGCTGTGGAGGACAAAAGGGAGATAGAGATTGCAGGGAGACAAAGGAGATACATATATTGGGGGACGGGGTAACGGGAGTGGGAGAGAGAAAGAGATGGGATGGATAGGAGAAATTGGTGGGGGGGGGGGGGTGGGGGGTGGGGGTCGTAAGAGGGAAGGAGGGCGGATTCAGGTTCATCCCTTGGCAAGGCCTCCTCTAGACCTGCCCAGTTCATGTCAAAATACCCGCTTAGTACTCTTCGTAGAGCGGGCCCCTCAGCTTGCAATATATATCACAACTCAATAAATTCAGTAACAGGCATACATGAAGTAAACTGACAGATATGATGGAAGTCGCGTGAAAAATAAGTATTGTCTGGCAGTGGAATGATCAGATATGACTGAGGAATAAAAAAAATATTAAGTGCACTGTACCTGTTCCTCATAGGCAACCCTGTACTCCTCAAGTTTACAGACTAGCTGATCATGTTCATCATCATATTCAGCAATCTTCTTGCGGTAGTACTCGAGTAGCTCTCGTGAGGGGCGGAGGTGGCCTGTGGACAAAATGGAAAAATGTTCCAAATCACTATGTACTGCAATTCTGCACTGCACACTGACACTGAAACACTATATAATGATCCATACGAGTATTATATTTCATTTTGAATGTCTGTGAAATCACACTGAAATAATAGTTATGTATCCACAGAAATAATAGTTATGTATCTAAAGCTTTGTTCTTTATGTTATTGGCAATATGATCTTGTGACTGGCCTCACATGCTACAGACACCTGAAGGACATCAACTGGTGAATGAAAATAACGAAATATACAAATGTTTTAATGTTTCAGGTTTCCTTTTGGTGTGATAAGTGCCAACATTTCTAACTGACTGTCAACCATAGGACAGCATTATGAAAACTGACTGGAGCTTGGAAATATGTCAAAATAGAGGGTATTCTAAATAATGCAATATTAAGTACCATGATGTGAAATAGTGATTAGAGCTACCTGATTGCAGTACACGTCACATCTTTATCTACCACAAACCCTTCAATGATTAGCAAAGGTAGTTGTGATCACATGAGTCTTACCAAGTCTTTCATTAATTCCTGGTAATTCAGGATTGTCTTTTTCTTCTTCCTTATCTCCTTCATTCCGTCTGTTCTTATCCAAACTTTTGTTGTGAACTTGGAATGTACTGTTGAAGAGGCTCTCACTCAAAGTGCTTAGATCAAATCGATCTTTCTTACTGCGTGTCGGAGATTTTCTCCTGTTGAAACAAAGTCAAAATGTTGTTTCAATCTCTTAACTCACATGAAATCTTAAAAATATTGACATTTTAACTCAGAACTTATGAAGACTGCTGAATCCTGTTATCTCTCAAAAACGCACTAAACAAGGGGCAAAAATGGTAAAAGACAATAAATATACGTTTAAACCTGAAAGAAATATCTTAGTAAGTCCATCCCCGTAATCCCAAACCTATTATTAAACATGTCCCTAACTGACTATCAACCAACTCCTTAACTCAAGATACCGGATATGGAAATCTTGGCACTAGTCAGATTTGGTGGTCCTGCTGCATTTGTTTGCCATCTTGACACTTTGGATGCTTCGATACCGGTTGATACCAAATTGCAGGGGCATGCGGTTCCCCACACGGACATGACTTTAGGGGCAGCCTTGCACGGGAGTCGCAGTTGGTCCTCTGTAGGCATGTCTTTTAGAGTAAACATGTGGCTTGGCGTTTCCCTATGGAGAGTTCTGACTAAGGGCAAGGGACTCTGATGAGTATTGAATGAGCCAAAGCATCAAAATGGCAGGTAAAAGCAGCAGGACCACCAAATCCAACTAGTGCTGAAATCCTCCCAAGAACTGGAAGGAATACCAAATGATTTACACAACTTTAGTTGGGCACTTATTTCATGTTCTGAGCGTTAACGCTCAACCAGCACACAACGGCTCAAAGCCCGCTGTCCGGTCTGTGACCTTACTCATGAAGAATCTTATCTGGGTCATTGACCCTTGCCGATGTATGAGGACCACACTAACACTGTCCACATGGTTCGGTTTGTATTTGATCGGTATGAAAACATTCGCTGCTATGCCTTATCATGCTTGATAATGAATTAATCAGCAAAACCTTTGTCAGTCTCTAACCAATGATCTGACTTATGATACCAAACTGACAGCTTTAGTTTTCGTGAGAACGAAGCATGATAACTAGCCACGCCCTCTCAAGCCCTAAGCAAATGGTTTCATGCTAATAAACCAAGAGGGCATTTTGGGCAAAGATCATTCCAGAGCTTGTTCTGATTGGTTCTTAGATAAGACAACTCCAGATGGTGGTCACCTTGTGAGAAAATGAGATAATGTTGCAAATTTGTTGAGCAACAGTGCGCATGTCGATGTCACATCTTTTGATGGTGTGGGGAGAGCTTTGAAAGCTTAGTCTTTGTGATTCCGACCAGTGGTTCACTGGTTAACATGTCCCTGTCACAATGCCTTTGATTTAGAAGAGATACGGTGAACAATACGACGGTAGTTACAGACGCGTTAAAATATGGCTTGCGGGCGGCGCAGTCAGCTTGACCACGCCATATTGGTAAGCCCGTGCAGAGTGAATGGGAATAAGCTCAGTAATGTATGAAGCACTAGGCAACAGCAGTGCCGCATGGGAATGTGTCCAGTGTGGCATGCCAAATTTTAGTTCCAGCTTGTTCACTGATTTTCAATTAAACTTAGATAGAAGTAGATCAAGATCCCACAATAGTTTTGATATCTTACAACATTTGGATATGAACAAAAGTAACACTGAAATACCAAATTTTGAACCAAAATGTTCGTCAACTCCACACCCCAAATCCAAGAAAAAAGAGCCAGCCAAAGAGAAAACTATGTTTAGAACCCAGGTTATAAATTTTCAGAGCATTTGGAACAAGAAAGAAGACCTGAGCTCATTTTTGAATGAAACTAAATCCGATGTAATCATCGGAACAGAAACGTGGCTAAATGAAAATATAAAAACCAGTGAAATTTCAATCAGCGATGATTACGAAATCTACAGAAACGATAGGAAGAAGAGAAGGGGAGGTGGGGTCTTGATAGCAGTGAAGAAAAATTTAGTCAGTGAAAAAATACCTAGTGAGGAAGCAGCAGAAACTGTCTTCTGTAAGATTAGCGTGAAGGGTAAACCTCCTCTCGTTGTGGGTGCAGTCTATCGACCCCCTAGTAGTGACCTGGAAACTAGTAAGAACATCTGTGATGAACTTCTCAGTGCCTACCAAAAGAACAAAAAGGCTACCATCTGGATAGGAGGAGACTTCAATTTACCTGACATAAACTGGGAAGAAGGTAACGTGAAGAGTTGCCAAAATTTAAAAGAAATAAATGACTTATTTTTAGATAGCATTGCGGATATAGGCCTAGAGCAAGCAGTAAAAGAAACCACTCGAGGAGATGCACTGTTAGACCTATTTTTTACTAATTTCCCTAACCTTACAAGAGAGCTCAAAATTCTCCCTGGCCTAGGGGACCATGACATAGTTCAAATCGACTCAGAACTGAAACCCTTTAAAAAAAGACCTATTAGGCGACAGATTTACCTATGGAATCAGACAGACGAAAATATACTGAAAAGAGAGGCAGCAACTTTTGGCAGTTTTTTCATGAAATACCACTCTTCAAAAACGGATGTAAACAAACTTTGGGACTGTATCAAGTTAAACCTGAATACGATCATGGAAAATGTTACAACAAAAATGTCATCCACAAAAATTCATCAACCCTGGATAAATACTTTAACGAAACGATTAGTCCGGAAAAAATATAAATGGTTTAAAAAAATGAAACAGTGCAACTCCGAACGAGTAAAAAAAAAATATCTAGAAATCAAAAGATTGACCCAGAAAGAATGCCGGAAAGCTCATAATAATTATGTCCATGAGATGATAAGTGATACAAGTGATAACAGCAAAAAACTATGGAGATATGTGAAAAGTAAAAATAAAGAAAACTTAGGAGTAGCCGCACTGAACGATGAGAGAGGACACCCACAGCAAGATGCCCAAAAAAGAGCCAATATTTTAAATACTCAATTTTGTAAGGTCTTTTCTGACCCAGGGGGTGTCTACTCGGGAGAGCTGAGTGGTGCCAAACTGCCGGATATGGATGAAATATGTGTTACAGAAAATGGAGTAATGAAACTTTTGGAAAACCTTAATGTAAATAAAGCTACAGGGCCTGATGGAATTACCGCCAAATTACTGAAACTTTGTGCCAAGGAAATTGGCCCCGTTTACACTTTGTTGTTTAGAGCTTCAATTGAACAAGGAAAAATACCGGAAGACTGGAAAAAAGCAAATGTTGTACCCATTTTTAAGAAAGGAAATAGGGCTAGTCCTGAAAATTATAGACCAGTCTCCCTGACATCAATATCTTGTAAGCTTTTAGAGCATATCTTGCACACCAGCATCATGAAGCATCTCGATAGACACTCAGTTTTAACACATGTACAGCATGGTTTTAGAAAATACAGGTCGTGTGAGTCCCAGCTGATCACAACTTGCAACGATTTCGTTAATAACTTGAATAATACCAGACAGACGGACACCATTTTACTAGATTTCAGTAAGGCCTTCGATAAAGTGCACCATGCCAGTCTTTTGACTAAACTAAACCATTATGGAGTTAGAAACAGTACTTTGAAGTGGATTAAGTCTTTTTTAGAAAACAGAACACAAATAGTAGTCGTTGACGGAAAGTCATCCAATCCTGCACCTGTTCTCTCGGGAGTACCTCAGGGTACTGTAATGGGCCCCTTGCTATTTTTAGTTTATATTAACGATATGCCAAGTAAGATCTCTCCAGGCACTAAATTACGACTGTTTGCCGATGATAGCCTCCTCTATAGAACAATAAATTCAAAAGAAGATACGGAAATTTTACAGAAAGATTTGGACAGCCTACAAGAATGGGAGAGGGACTGGCGTATGGAATTCCACCCCAATAAATGCCAAGTCCTGAGAATTTCAAATAAACATCACAACATCACCTCAGACTACTTTATACATGGCGAGAAATTGAGTGAAACAGATGAGGCTAAATATTTAGGAGTTACATTGGACAGAAAACTTACATGGAACCAACATATTAATAGCACATGTAACAAAGCAAACGGTATACTAGCATTTCTGAAAAGGAACATCTCTAACTGTGATAGGAAAGTAAAAGAAAAATGCTATAACACCTTCGTGAGGCCCTCACTAGAGTATGGCTGCAGTGTCTGGGACCCCCACTGTCGAATAAATATAGAACAACTGGAAAGGGTCCAGAGGAGAGCTGCTCGCTTTGTGACAAATGAGTATGCTAGAAGTAGTAGTGTCAATAAAATGATGAGAGACCTCGAGTGGACACCACTAGAAGAAAGAAGAGCAAAAAACAAAGTAAAACTATTTTACAAGGGCAGGGAAGGAAATACCAATATCCCATTGAACCACCTCACCATTAACACCAGAGGCAACAGAAAGAATAACATAAAATATAACATCCCAAGCTCACGGATTAACAGCCATCTTTACTCTTTTTACCCTAGTGTCATCAGGATGTGGAACAACCTCCCGGCAGAAGTCCAAAAACTATCGTCTGCAACGGCTTTTGGCAATGAATTGAAGAACATAATTATCCGTTGCAGCTACCATTGTATTTAAAGTGCGGGTCTATTTTTGTGCACAATCTTGGTGCCAAGAGATATTTTTAACCAGAGATATGTATATAACAAAAGAATTTACACAACGATATAATTTAAATGGTCTTAATATATATGCTGTTTTAGCCTGTTTTAGCCTCAGAGCAGTGGCGTCGAGTCGCACATGGTGCAGTTGAGGAATCGTCTGAGTAAATAGACGAATCAACTCCATGAGAAGAAGAAGAAGAAGAATGCATGGAAAGTCGATCCCGTAAAACGACGCCCATAGCAGGGTGAGGGTTAATTGCCAAGCCCCGCATTTATTAGGCCTATAAAAAATATTCATCAGGGGAGGCACTGATCCCTGCGACCCCCATTCACGGGCACTCCAAAAGCCGTGCCCTTGTAGTTTCCTTATTATGTGACTCAAATGGAACGCCTCCCCCCAGTACCTTATTGAAGAAGAAAGGACATGATGACATCGAAAAAATAAGAAATTTTCAGTTTAACTAGATCTAGATCTAGACTAGACTAGACTAGATTCTAGATCTAGATCTAGTTTAGGCAGGGTTACAAATGAATGACAGAGAATATTTGAAGGTGAACAAATGATAGAAATCTTTACTCTCTTTGTCCACCCAACCTCAAGAATTCCAGATTGAATTGGCAAATTGCATTTCATCAAATGCAGTCTTGATTTAACCCACATGTTGACAAAATCTATGGTCAATGCACTAGGTGCGGTCACGAGCCAGGAAATGGTAAATGGCCAGAAGTAAACAAAGTCTAGCGAGCTTCTGACTGGCTCAATTTAACCACTGAACTTTAGGCTTGTCAGTGAACACTTAAAATGCTAATCTCAGTTAATCTGTGCTGGTCAGAACACTTTTCGTGTGTAAGCATCAATTGCATGTCTGTGCGGTCACCTGCTGGTGGTGCAGTCAGAAGTTGCTGGTCGTGCAGACACCTGCATGTAAGAGCCATCAGTGCATGCTCTCTGTGCGATCAATATCAAAATAGATCTGATAATCAACCTTCCCATCCGCTTCTTTTTCCAATTCCCTAACTTCCCACTTTTTCTTGTCCTCATGCTGAATTTACTAGATCTAGACTTATTCTTTGATCAAGTTGCAAAATGCCTTGAAATATAGATCTAGCCTATGTATTTAGCTTTTACCATAATATTATTCTTTGTTTTTCATTAAATTCAGTTGTTTACTATTAGCTGGTGTGCTGTGGCTCTTTTTTAAAACTCTTTTTTATAATGTAATCATATTAACTAGATCTAGATGACCTACCGGGCATTGCCCGGAATAAACAATCATGTGACCCCCCTCCCCCCAGTAGGCCTATAATAAAAGTAATAAACTACAGTCTTGCTTCAGAACTCTTGCGCACCACAACATTTCGCACCAAACTGAACGCTTGATACGCTTACTTTTTATGACATGCACAGTACCATATATAACGAAGCAAACATGCAAAAATACAGATGTTACATAGCAATGAATATTTGTTATTTTTTAAAAATACATGCTTGAAGTAAACAACTTTTAATTATAGCCATCATCTTCCTTATCTCAAGTGCCACCTTCCTGCCAAATTTAAGGCCTGAAGAGTGTATAGTTTGGTCAGTTAGTCATGCCAAAGGTTGCTAGTTACTGAAATATATAATAGATAATAAGTAATAATGGTGCTAGTGATCCCAGTTGATGCAAACACAACACTGATGTCACACTGCAATTACCAGTGACTGCACCTCATGCAGGGTGTCAGATGAATGCATGTCAGTGCACAGGCAGCACCATACTCTAAGGTTCCAAATAAAAGGGGGGGGGGGTGGACAAGAGGCTCAAAATAAATAAACGGGGGGGGGGGGCACATTGACCCCGGATCCAATTACTTAGACCTAGAACTCATGCTCGCCATTTTCTCAATCCGCTACTAGATCTAGGCCTAGATCGCAGTGCAAACGAAACCGAGACTAAGCTTACTTGTAGAGCTATAGCGCGAAGCCACTCGTGTCAGACCCCCTCATCTTCCCCACCCTGCTTGCCCGCGAAGCCACTTCCGTCAGAAAGAGAGAGAGAGAGAGATGAAAGACCCCGCTCGAAGCGCGCGCGAACCGCTAAGAGGCGAAAACACGCAATGGACTCGCCAGCCAACCGGAGGACCGGATCTATAGATCTATCATGACGTCACATGACCTAGAGACCTGACCCGATTTTCACGCACGAGACTGTCAGTGAATCGTGTGTGTATTAATCGGGCTTGCTACATTTTAAGGACAATTTTGTCTTCCTTTTTTTTTTTTTTGGTCACGACCAGTCTCTTACTAGATCTAGTAAAACCGTTGGTCATGACAATCCTGCAAAAAAATAAACGGGGGGTGCGGAATAAGAAACGTCAGGGTGCGCACAAAATCCGAAAATTAATAAGCGTCCCCCCCCCCCCCCCCCCGCTTATTTGGAACCTTAGAGTATGTGCATAATCACGCTCATAATACCCAGAAAACATATTTTTAATGAAAATCCACCCAAAGTACAGTGCCCAGAGCACTTCTATGAGCTTACACCAGACCACTAAATGGAGAAAACTGTAGGATCACATATTTACCTTTGAACTCAAGATGGAAGTTGTGGGGACACAAAATTTGGGAAAGTTATCCAAGGCAAAATACAAGCTTGGACAGCAGTCATATTCTATGTGATGTTGTGATGTATTGATAAGAATGTCTCAAAACCTGGATAAGTCACAAAAACACTGGTAAATGAAACTGTATGGAAAAACAAATACTGACCGCACCAACATGCTGACCGCACCTAGTGCATTGACTATAGCTAGATTCTAGATCTAGAAATCTAGATATATAAATCTTGATCCATGCCTGTAAATGTGAGTTCAACAAGTCAGGGCAAGCACGATTTTTAGTGGACTGCTGAGCAATGAAAATGTGATACAAAGCCTGCACATTAAACCACAGAAATATTTTCAATAATAATGGCAAGTACACGAGTGGCGAAAAACTGTCGTGGATCTGGCTCTCTCCTGCCTAAATTAAAAGATTTTGAAACACCGTTGCTAACCTGTCATTCGCATTGGACGCCATTCTTCACTTCCGGTTTCATTCAGCAGTAACAAGAGTCGGTCTACAGTTTATTCATAAAAGAAAGGAAGAATAAAAATTCTTTGATAACTCAGACATTACTATTTATCATAAGATCACTAGTACCATGTCAAAAAATCCGTTTTTGTCTTTTTAAAAAGCATGTTTCCTTTTGGGGTCACACTAATGTTAACCTTTCGTCCGTAAACATAGCGATGCATTAATACATATCACTAATTTGCATAATTATTTAACCATAATAATGACTTCAAATCAACTTTTAACCATTAATTTCATCCCATAAAGAACTATGGACAAATAAAACGGCACTATATACCTATAAATCTAAAAATTGGTGCTCTTGCTCTGATCTTGGGGGACTTCATTATACTGCGTCCTCAAACTGTTTGGTATGTTGTTAGGCACGGGTGTGCGAATCCAAAAATTTCGGACTCGATTCCGGAATCGAGTAATAACAAAAGGAGTCGAATAATTACTCGAGTAAGTACTCGATTCCCAAGGTGCCAGGAATCGAGAAATTACTCGAGTAATTATACTAACGAGAACTTGTTATTCAATTTTTTTTGCATGGCAAATGTTGGTGTTGCTATTGTTTTAACTTCAGTACTGTTGTTGCTGTAGCTGTTGGTGGTGGTGGTGGTAGTGGTGGTTTGTGGTGATAATAATGCACTACTGCTGCAATTATTGTTTTAACATTGTTGTTATTGCTGCTAATGCTGTTGTTATCGCTGCTGCTGCTGTTGTTGTTGTTGTTGCCACTGCTGTTTCACCACTGCTGCTGTTGTTGTATTTGTTGTTGTTGTTGCTGTTGCTGCTGTTGTTGTTGTTGTTGGTGTTGGTGGTGGTGGTACACTGAAAATAAAATGCATACCTAAAATTTATAACTGTGAATCTCAGAGAATGCACTTCATACATGAAGTTTGCTTGGGATCATCATAGGTTCTTAATAGTCAGCAATTGAAAGTTGCTGGGTTTTTTTTTTCTTTTTTCTTTCTTTTTTAAAGTTTTTTTTCTTCTTTTTTAATTGTTTTTTTTTTTCTTTCTTTCTTTTTTTTTTGTGCTTTTTTTTCTTTTTTTTACAACATAATTGCTGTTTAGAAACAACAACATATTTACATTTTCTGCTGTCAATCTTGATCTCCTGCTGGATACCAGTTCTCCGGCAGCAGAAAACAATCTCTCTGATGGGACGGAGGATGCTGGAATGTTGTTTGTTGTTGTTGATTGGTTGGTTGTGGTGATGATGGTGGCGATGTTGTTGCTGTTGTTGTAAACTATAACAACTTGTGTGAGCTAAGGCTAGTATTGAGTGTTTCTTTTGAAATCGAAACCACCGTAAATTCTTGGAATTCTAAGAGTAGTTTCACTTTCAGTTCTGTTGCCGTCGGTTTCCACTTGCTGTACTCACCCAGCACGTGTGGTTGTGGTGGTGGCGTGGTGATTTGACGTGCTTTCAGTGTAATTTTTTGCCCAATTTGTGTATGGGACTCGAGTCCTTTACCGAGGAGTCGAGTCCGGAATCGGTTTGTTGGAATCGAGTCCAGAATCGAGTATTTGATTGGAGACTCGAGTCCGGAATCGCCGCAGTTAAGAATCGAGTACTCGATTCCGGAATCGTTACTCGCACACCCGTATACCAGCATTGCCGTTCTGAGGTTGTTTTCAATGGATTGTGTGTGATTTTTTTTTCAGTGTCATGGATTAGTCTCTACTTTATTCTTCTCGTCTAGGGAGTGTAACTGGAATTATGGAAGTCGACTTGGATAATCCGTACCAGAATTTCAAATCTCCTCCAGAAGCTCCTGTTTTTACTCCAACTGAGGAGGAGTTTGCAGATCCGTTAGGTTACATAGCCAAAATAAGGCCAATAGGTCTTCAGACTGGCATTGTGAAAATAAAACCACCACCGGTAAGTTTCACTAGTATTGTGATTAATTTTCGGTGTCTCTGTCAGTTTAGTAGATTATGTATATAGCAAAGTAGAACGAGAGCATGCCGAAAAGACCGTTTCTTATACTTTCTACGTGCGTTTCGCAGAGCTGGGCATGGCGACGTCAGCTACTCTACTCTCATTGCCCATAGCCTAGTGCTGAGCTGGGGCTCGGGCAAGCCTCGGCCTTGGTCTCTGCAACCAAGAGCCGATAAAGTACTACGTATATCATGACACATCCCCCCTCCCAGTGACCAACACCAACAATATGTCCCTTCAAAATTATTTATTATATTGCGTCATCCAAGAGCATTGGGACAAAAATCACATTATATGAATGTGGAATTTGATGGGAAAATAATAATGAAAGAAAAAAAAATTATGTAGAATTTGGGTTGGACCAACAAAGATGGATTCTCTTCTTTGTTCTATATAGATCTAATGTCTCATCCTTTTTTCATTCTTTGTAGACAGTTTCAGTCAGAATTTTAGTTTGTGGGATGAGGTAGAGATTGTGATGTGGGGAATCTGTCCCCCGAAAAATAACTTGTATTATAAATAAAAAATCTCTGGACCTGATTAGATTGACATTTCTTTTGTAATAATAAAATTAATTAAAAGAAGAGATTTAACTGCTGAAGTAATTTTTATTGATTACAGGGATGGAAATGAAAAAAAAAATATCCTCTCGGTATGACATAAACCAATATTTCATGAATTTATGTGGAGGACTGCTGAGGCATTTTATCGGAAATTGTTCGTAGATGATATAGTGAATTCACCTCAAACCCAAAGTAGAACGTTACATTTTAATTTCAGAAATGACCCAATATTTAAATGCATATCCTTGAAGATTATCACCCTGAAAGGATGTCGGATTAACTAGTTTGAAAATAAGAATATCAGTCTAAAACATTGAAGAAAGATTGATGTTGTTTGCTAACAAAATGTTGTAATTCTCTTTGTAGGATTGGCAGCCACCTTTTGCTGTGAATGTTGAAACCTTCAAATTTACTCCCAGGATCCAAAAGCTAAATGAGCTGGAGGTCAGTTAGTCTGGAAGTCATTTTCAGATCATTTCTGCTGCAGAAAATATATTCTTTTTTTTTTCACTCACCTGTCAAGTCTTTCTCTTTTAGAATATATCATGATGAAACAAAGCTCTAGGTGACGTGTTTGTGTCAAATTTTCGCAGTTTTTTATCGTCAAACAAAAATTTCAAAATAAAATTTCCTGGTTAATTACTGTGGCAAGACAAATAGAGCTGGCACCCCAAAGATGGCTGATCATGGTGAGTCTTTGCCAGCAAACCAAAGATATGGCAGCCATCTTGGATTTCTTACTCAAATGTATTATTCTTTCCCTTCTGTCCACCTCTGATGTGGTTGAAAAGGCAAAAGGACATTCATCTCAGTTTTCAAGTAAATTAACTTCAGTCAGTCCGCTTTCTTCACCCAGTTTGATACACTTCGTCATTATCAAAACCATTCTGATCTTGATGTCAGTCAGTGTGTTTGTTCATTTGTGTATATGTTTGTTTGTTTGATCTGCAGCCTGAGCATTTTCTAACGTTTTGTAATATCTTTCATCCCCTAGGCCCATTCGAGGATAAAACTCAACTTTTTTGACTGTCTGTACAAATTCTGGGATCTTCAGGTAAAGCAGTTAGGGTCAATCAGTTTTTTCTTATGTCGTTGTATTTTGATAGATTTTAATTAATTTTCCAGAGGCCTTGTTATTAAAACTTGCTTTCTGTTAAATAGTGAAATTTTATTGCTGTGAAAAGCACTTTCAAAACTATGGCTTGATGTAGGTGGCATATGAAAACATGATGAAGTGCAGCTGCTGTAGTGTTGCACAGAATTTTATTTACAAAGAGGCCTTCTAGGTGGGAATCTCATGGTGAGGGTTCAGTACATTTTAAAGGAGAACCACCTGATTTGACAATGTTCTGAACCAAAAATCTTGAGATTGTCAACGGATGCAAATTTTATTATGTCTGTACTGATCTTAATAAGATGCATTGCTGTATATTCCAATGCACAATAAGTTTATGGACATTTTAATATGCCTTTGTCAGTAGCTAGTTGCTTATACGTTTTCAGGGATGCACTTTGAAAATTCCAACAGTAGAACGGAAGATTCTGGATCTCCACAGACTTTTCAAGGTAAGGGAGGTCATCCTTGGCATTTATTATTTATGTGAATATCATTCGTGTGATTTCTGAGGGCGATACTGACTGAAAAAAGTGTATTTCTGAGGATTCATTAGCTGTGCATTATTCCAACATCGAGTACGTGTGCCATTTTACTGTAGTGGTGATGAAATTACATTCGATTGTTTGAATGAATACCGGTGGCAGTTGTGACTTGTTTACAGTGGAAGCATAACAAGTTGTTTTTAATATTTTTTGTGATAGCTGTGGGAGTCAGTGTGCAGTTATTTAATTGTGTGATCCATTCATTTCTGTGATTTGAAGTCGTGAAAGCTCTCTGGTGTTAAGTTGTTATTTCCTCATACAATTAAGTTTTCGTGTTTTCTATTTTTACTCCAAGTCCTGAGTCTGGTATCAGAGAAGTGATGTCGGCCGCAGTAGGTTTGGGCTTACGTTTGTTTGTTTTGACAATTTGGTTTGGTCCATCTTAAAAAATGTTGTGAATTGCTGATGTTGGCAACCAGTTGTCATTGCAGTGGTGTTGATGGAATCTGTTGTTGTTTTATTGGTAAGAAGGTGAAAGTGTCATTCTGCTCTTGGGATTTGTAAAAGTTGTATAAGGCTGAAGACTCAGCTATTCTGGTGAAAAAGGAGAAGTTACATTGTTGTCAGTTTGTGGAGAGAGCCGCAGTTTCACAGCTGATTGGTGTTTGCCTTTCAGGCATACAAACAAGCTAAAATTTGCTGATTTTTGGTTGTTGACTGTTGCTGGCAGGCAGGGTGGGGCAGGTTCTTGTTGAAAAATTGTCTGCACTTAAGCAGGTTCCTGTTGTAGTTGCCCAGTCTGTCTTTTTTGTCCTGTCCCAGATACCAGTTATGTGCAACTTTTCTATTTTAAGAAGCTAGATATCAGTACTTAAGCAAACAGATTCTTCTCCAATTTCTGTACCAGTTGATCACTATCCTATTCCATCATCAGTAACTTTGACTTGAAATGCAAAAGTTATGGACCTCTTTTATTCTTTCGACCCTGAAATATTGGAGCTGTTGATCAGTTGAAGGGGAGGGGGCGGGGGGAATTGCAAACTGCACTCCACCCATCCTTTTTCCCTCTTTACCCCTGATTATTATTGTCCAATCTGCATGTGGTCACCTTGCTCTCCTCCACTCATCACCTGTGCCACTCACTCTTGTCCTTCTCTTCTCATTCTGTCAAATGTCATCCAATCCCAGATTTTCCCTCTCCCCAATCACCCCCACACCCACCTTTTTTTAATGTTCAATTTTCCAAAGATC
This sequence comes from Onchidella celtica, assembly GCA_963931925.1. NCBI lineage: Eukaryota > Metazoa > Mollusca > Gastropoda > Systellommatophora > Onchidiidae > Onchidella > Onchidella celtica. Next base: position 2,829,319 of record OZ007572.1, read on the forward strand.
AGTCTTTACATCCTGTATCAGATTAATCCATTTGCAGCATTTATTTCCTCCTTCACCCTGTCCTACCAGCTAACTCACTTTTCCAATTGGTGACTTCATAGTTCTTTCCGGGGTCCCATCTCACCCCCTCCCCCCCTTTAAAAAAAAAAAAAAAAATTCTCAGTCCAGTGTTTACATTGGCATTTCAGTCATCACTGCCGCCCTCCCTACCCATGGCTATCTGTGTCAATTTTTTCCAGCTCCCCCCCCCCCCCCTCCAACAGTCTGCGCCATTGCTTTTCTGCCATTTTCTCTCCAGCTGTCCACCTGAACAAGTCCTCCTCTCTTGCTGCAGCCCCTTCTCCAGCTATCCACATGCCCTACTTATTCTTCCAATTGCACTTCCTCCCCCAACAGACAACAGCAACATTGCCGTCTTGCCACCAGCAAGAACATGCAATGGTAGAAGCAATGCGATCCATGCAATGTCTTGAGATATTTGCCCCAAACCGGAAAGTTCTTCCAACTAAGATATAACGGGGGGGGGGGGGGGCGGGGGGGTGTGCATGTGATACTTTTCTGAAAGGCCTTTTAGAAAAGGGTTTTTCATTACATGATATTGCATGTACAGTTGCGGGGGGGGGGGGGTCTTGTGCACCGAGGCCAAATTTACTAGAAAGATCCTGCAAGGTTACATGGACGAATTTGTCTCGGCCATATTGAACCTGTAGAAAATGGACTTTTTTTTTTTTTTTTCAACGTAAGCAAGCAAAATTTGCTCCTAAATGTATGGAAAGGTGAGAAAACCGGAGAGTTCCGAGCGTACTGAAATAAAATTGTATGGTATTTTTGATTTGCGGATCAAGTCACAGATTGACTTCAGTATCTTTTCCCGAGCAATTAAACATTCAACTTGGTTTGGTTGCTACCTGATAGACGGTGACCTCGTATATTGATTGGCTGGTTGGAGTAAGCGTAGAGCAGGAGTGAACTTCGTCTGCCAGGGGGGAACAAAGAACCTGCTGGCTGCTCTCTGCTGACATTTGCCCCTGTGAAGAGTAAACGGTTATTGGCGCACGGGTGTCGCACGAAAGTCAGATCAAAACATGATAGGTCAATTAATGTGTGTTTTCTTTGTTTACCATGAAAGAAATTCATAAAAACACTCGTGAACCTTTGTTTTCCAAATAGAGGCAAGCAGTGTGAGGAAGTTCTACATGTACACTTAGAAAAAGTAACGAATTTTCGCCGATGCATTATGTTTTTCATTGTGTCCCACAATAACAGTCAGGTAATAGTAATACTGGGTGACTCAGTCATCGATACAGAAACTAGAAATTAGCCACAAAGACCTGGAAATTGGCACAAGTGTGGCATCCTCAGTTTTCTCACTGGTTTGTTTAGTTGAAAATTTGGTTGGGGGGGGGGGGATTTTGTTTTTCTATTTGGTGTCTCTCCCCCCCTCCTCCCCCAGTGCCGTGATCATGCCTGTGGCCAATATAACCTGAGGAGACTAAATATGGCAAAGGCATCGAAAGTCATGTAAGTGTTTTGTGACGTAGAGGCATAGAGTAAGCAGGCCCAAACTTGTGTTGACGTCTGTCGTTTCAGTTATGGCGTGACACGATTTGTCTTGAGCCCACTCCAGTTTGATGCAAGTGTTATATTTGTTCCTTTCTGATAGTCATAGTTTGTGAACCAATGATGGACAGTGGATGATAGGGCAGAACAGAATGTGGAGAAAGAAAGATCACTTGTTGCATTTGGAGTAGTGCTGATCCCTGGTCTGAAAACACGGATGTTCAGTGATTGTCCAATTCTTCAGTTCTCACCCTTCTCTCTCCCCCCTCCCCGTTCTTAATAGTCACTTCCAGAAAAGTGAACAGTTCCTCTCTTGCCCGTTTCCTGTTGACTGTGTCGTCATCATAGATTTTGCCCGTATTTTATGAACATCATTTCCGTGGTACATTAGTCACAGTGTAGCGAACTGATAAACGCCCGTAAAATTACAGCCCTTCTCGCATTGTAGCCAATCGGCGTCTTTCAGCTTCTATTGCGAAGTAAGATACTCATTGTCACCACTTGGGGGTCATAGAAATTCATGTTTTTAACAGTAGGCGTGAATGCAGAATCATCAGCTAGAAATCAGAACTGTCATAATTTTTTTAATAGTGGCAGGGCCTTTTTTTTTTTTTTTCTTGAGCGTTGCCTTCAGTGCGCCATCTGTACCATCGGTCACCTCCATTGCGCATGTGCGAGGGAGCACGTAGCCCAGCCGTCAGTGTCGCAAGCAAAACGGCTCTTGCCCCCCAAAGAGAAACCGGAAGGAGAACACGTCTGCACGTACGAAATATCTTTGTGTCGCTTGGCAATAACTACTCTCTGCCGCAGATCGTCTTTACTCATCATATTTCTTGTAGACCCATAATTCGGCAAGCACACAGTGATGCATTTTGGTAGGAAAAAGTCAATCTGTACTCTTACCCAATAACATCGGTTTTTTTTTTTTTTTAGTTAAACACAATAGAAATAAAAATAATACCATAACAGAAAAGGCAAATTATTGGTTCAGTGCACAAAGTGATTAACTCCAAATTTGCAAATAAGGAGACAAACACTATTTGCACTGACCCGACGAAATAATTATGAAAGGGAATATCGCATAATTTTTTTATTTTTTTGGAACTCGGTCGGGTCGCTGATGGAAACAGGATATAAAATTCCGAACTGCGTCTGTCCCACGAGACGCGACTTGAGGGATTGACCTGATGGTGGGCGTGGCCTGCCACAGTAACTATTAGAACAACAAAGTTTTGGTTATTCCTACTTGCTAGTTAAGGTTTGGTGATCTGCATGTCAAAACACACCGTCTTTGTGGCAGCCCTGCAAACTGTATTGATAGAGGAAAGTGATCCTCCAGAAAGACTCCTGTCCCTCTGACCATGCAGTAAGCATGCATTAAATAACGCAATGTTCAGTAGTCCTAATTTGCTAGTTTTCGTGATCAGCATGTCAAAATACACCCTTGTTATGGCAGCGCAGCAACTGAAAAAGGGCCAGCAGCCGTGGGTTGAGGTCCCCCAGAAACAAAGAACTCATCGGCAGCCCAGCAACTGTACTGATGGGCAATGGAGGAAAGTGATCCAACTATCTTTCTTCTCCCCCCCCCCCCCCCCCCCCCCGTGAAATGTTTTCATTTGGATGGAAAGATCATCAAAACATTGGACAAAATGTGGAATGTTTTTCCTGTGGTCACAACTTTGGTCCTTGAATCAGAAAATTGGGGGGGGGGGGGCCTCACACACACCCCTAAGCATAGCAAAAGGCGGAATGGTATTGGTAATTAATGATCCGCCCTTACACCCCTTACACCCCCACCCCTTTTTTTTAAGGCTTAGTATATTCTTGGTTCCCTTTCGTGGTGCTTAAATTCATTGTTGGAATCACTGACATCAATTTTAATTCCACATAGAGTTGGGAATTTAATGGATTGCAATCAATCATCAAGACTTTGTTTGTTCACAGCAAATTTGCCTCAGTAGCACATACACACACAGTTAGGAAATGGAGATTCAGATTTTAAATCCTAAAATTCAACGTTTTGTTTTTAAATTCATAAGTCTTCCAATTTTTGGCAAATAGGACTTTTTCACAAGGTTGTCAGCATCCACCCACTACCTGTATGAAGTGTTCTGTAGTGTCATTTATTGTTTTGGTGAGAAGAGAGTTCAATTTGTTTTGTCTCTGTTTGGTTGAACTCTTCTGGTGTCATGTGACAGTAGGTTCTGGTTATGTATCATTATCAGTCTGCATGATTGTGTAGATGGTTTGATACATATTAATTCATGCAATGATTTGGTCTTTGATTTGAACCGTGTGTTAATCGTTGATCAGTCGACCAGTTTTAACTAGATCAGAGGTTAGTAATTACATCAGAAATGCTGCCTATTAATTGTCCCTCAGAAATGCTGCCAATAAATTTTCCATCAGAAATGGGATTTGTCTTGTCTGTAGATTATCCTTCAGAAATGCTTTTTTACTCCATGTATAAAGTCCATGAGAAACAAGATGGCAGTAATTCTGTGATTTGAATGATGCACCATTTGAGAAGAGGGGCAAGGCTTAAAAGACAAAGGCTCTTGAATGTAGTATGTTGTATGTAGACTACTTGGTAGTGTTCTCATATAAACACCTTCTAATTTGAAATTGGATTATTTCTTTTTTTTAACTCTTATGAAGTAACTTCTTTCCTTTTAAATATTCTTCTTTCACATTCATAATTGTTTGTTGTTTTTTTGTTTGTGTCCCGTCTTTTACTTTTAGGTTACCCTTTTTTATATGGTTAAAATTTCCTGCTTTCTGGCCAAGTGAATGATGGATGTGTTTTAAACTGATGTATTTGTAGACTGTGGAGGAGGAGGGTGGCATGGAAGCTCTCAACAGGGAACGTGGTTGGTCTCATGTAGCCAGCAAAATGGGTTATCCGCCAGGTCGTGGTGTTGGTGGGACTCTGAAACATCATTATGAGCGTATTCTCTTCCCCTTCTTTCTCTTCAAGAAAGGTGAAACTGTCAAGTTCATACCAGAGGTAAACTGCTTTTTTCTGTCTGCATAAATATAAGCAATCAATGTTGGTCAGAGCTTGTTTTCCTTCTTCCAGCAAGTAGATGACTGCCAAAAGAATTTAATGGAGATTTAATGAGTTACATAATGGCAAGATTTGTGATTTCAGGCACATATTAGGAGTAAAATGTTCTTCTGTCTTTTGTGAAGATGCAACAACAACAATTAATCTGATTTATTAGCTGCACATATTAATTATCTTCATACTATGAACAGCTAGATTTTACATCCTGTTTCAGTTTGAACTTACACAGCATTTGTAACGTAGATCTGAAGTGTCAAGAAAGTCCTGCCACTTTTCTAAATTATGTAGGAGTTAGAACATGTTTTGAAATCAGCCTGTATGCCCAGTTTCAAATAATTTCTTTTTTTACAACTATTATTATGCTCATCATTGTAAAACAAAAGGCTTAACCATCTGTTGTATTTTTGCAACTTCTCATTTCAGCAAAAACCAACTGTGCCTGATGAAGAAATTGATAAAAGTGACAAGGATTACAAACCTCACTGGAGAAGTAATTCAGAAAAGGACAAAAGCCGCAAATCAAAGAGGGTTGTCAAAGAGGTCAGTTGATTAAAATTCAAAATGTGTTGCAGTTTCGTGTCAATTTGGGCAATTTTGCACCTTGTTTGTTTGATAAAAAAAAAAAATTCAGCATTGTCATTTGTGCTTGTGTAACTGATTAGACTTTTCTTTTTGTTTTAATTCTCATAGAGATTGCTAGTTTCTTATTGCAAAAAAAAAGTTGTTTTTTTTTCCATAGTTTTACGAGCTTGTCATCTGGGAGAAATGGGAATTTTTGAAGTTGAGACTGGGAATATGAGTTTTCACTGAGGGCAACCTTCTACCGTAAATGATAAACTCTTGACCAGCAATAGCTGCTGACATGTTTACAGAGAAGATCATTTTGTGTTGTGCATTTCAGTGGCTAATTATTTGATAATATGGCCTAACTAACTTTGCCCAATCATTTAGAAAGAAGCTGTAAGTAGTTCAGGATATGAAGTCATTGATAGAATCAGAAGAAATGAATGAAAAGAATTGTTGACCTTATGGTTCTAGAAGTTCCATCTTTGGATTATTGAAAGCATGCAAATACAAAAGCTGTGTTAAAAAGGGAAGGGGGGCATGAAAAAAATTGCTTAACTCTTTGTGTGCCAATCGCCGATATATCAGTTCTTCCGCTGGTCACATTTGTGCCAAGGTGGGGACAAGGTGGTCTAGAGGCAAGGTGCTCGCCTCTCATGCCAAGGGTCCCGGGTTCTAAACCCGGGCAGTGCAGGCATGTTGGAAAGTGGATTTTTCTCATATTTTCAAGTCCCTGGTCCTATTGGGGGGTAGGATCGAGTACCTAGTCTTCTCGGATAAGGACGAAAAAATTCGGAGGGCCCGTGTGCACGTTGCGCACGTTAAAGATACCTTGGCAGTTGGAAATCGTAAAGAGCAGGCCGAAAGGCCGCTGCCCGGGCAAAATTGAAATTAATAGATTAAAATTTATCCATATCATCCCCCCCCCCCCCCCCCCCCCGCCAGAACAAGAAATAATAAAACAAGTAAAGTGAGGTGTAAATGCCAAGGGCAGCGAACCTCCTAAAATAAAGACCTCAAATCACATTTGTGCCAATCACCGATGTATAAGTGCACAAGAATGACAGGCTATTTTGTTTCGGGAAGAAAGAAAATTGACAGTCTATTCACAGATGTTACTCTAGTTAGTCCTCATTGATCTCTCCCACTATTTTCTTCCTGTATCGGCAGATGTGGAAATATTCATGGCACACAGAGAGTTAATATAGTGATAAATTAGTAATAGAATTTTGGTAAAGGGCTACCGCAACAAAGTTACATAAAACTGGTCAGAATTTTCTTACACTGATTGAAGTATAATCACAAAACAAGTCCTGTTTTAATCAAGACATAGAATGATAGATAAATAGTGAGTGTTCAGTATTTTCTGAATATTGGCTTTGTAAAATGAAAGTTTGAATTGGCATACTCTACTACTTTCTTTAATCTCACATCAGTCGAAGGTCAGAGCAGGTTAGACTTACCTTAGTTGTCTTTTAAAACAGTCATAGAAACTCTGCAGTGATTGTTGTATGTATAGGTGTGAATGGTATATGTGACAGACTAAGAGCTAAATTTCAATAGTGACAAATTTGTGTGCCTTGTTGTACAGCATTGAGATATTTGACCTTTTTTTTTTTTTTTTACTGTTCATTCCCATTTTTATTCTTACATTGCCATTTTTATTCTTTTGTTTGCTGAAATGAAGTTTGGATTGCTTTCCAGACCAATTCCATCCACCTGTATCCTCGTCCCTTGCACAAACACTTTTACATCATTCATCTTGACATGACATAATTCTGTATTTCCAAATAGTAAATTAATTGACACTTAATTGGGCTGTTTCAGAGCCCACCTACATCAAATCAGGATTACGAGTGCTTGATAAAGAAGGTTTGCTATTTTCTCACATCTTATTTTCATAGCATTATTAGTTGCTCAAAGAAAAGTTCTTGACTAACATCCTTATATAGCGATCTGTAATTGCAATCTTTCAGATCTGTGATCATCCCTTTGCTTTTTCTTTTTGCAACTAACTTCTTACGGGTGCAGTGTAACATCCGTGCCATAGAGAAGTTGCCCTGCTTTGGTTGTCTGCAAATGTAAAATGTATTTTTCTAAAAAAACAAACATTTTTCTGCTCTCCTTGATGCTAAGCCTGATATATTTTTCTCATTAAAAATACCTATTCTACAAAGGTAGGTGCTTTTAGGAAGCAAATTCTTAATCTTTGATTTAATTGATAATTCATTTTGAAAAGCATTCACCTCTTTAACATTGAGAAAGAAAACCAATCAGCAAACAATGCTGTGTTTGCAGTTTGTGATATTTACATGGTTGGTTTGTTCTTTGAATATTTGTATGTCTTTTAATTGTGAATTTCCAAACTTTGTGGTCTGAAATTTGCCGTTAATGTTGATGATAGAATGGTGACCATCATGTTGCTGACCTATTTTTGGAATGTCCATTTCCAGGATCCAGACATTGACTACAGTAAAAACAGTGAACTGAAGAAACTACAGTTTTATGGGGCAGGACCTAAAGCAGCTGTGCCAGGGTCAAAAGGTCAGTGTAGGCTAATGCTGGGTACCCTGTAACTACACAACTTGTACTTTAAAGACCAATTTAGATGATATTAGCCATGGCTCCTGGCATTGCCTGGATAAACTTGCTTCCGCCTTCGCCACTCTTCATGTACCCTTCTCCTTCTCTCTCTCAGTCTTTCAAATACAGTGTCCCTCTGCATTCGTGTGCTACGCCTGCTAAAAGCCAAAAGAGGACAACGTCGAGCATGAAATGATTAAAAATACTCTTTTTGAAAACTCACGTTGTATTGGTAATTATCAGTAGTGGCGTTATGATATGTTTTTCAATTGTAAGTTTTGTGAAGAAAATGTTTGGACTGAGGCTCATGGCGTTGCTTTGGATAAACCTGTTTTTCCGCCTTCCATCCCTCGCTATGTATGCCCACCCAATCACTCTCACATACAGGCTTCTATGCGCGTTGGTGCGCTATGTACACTACTCCTCTTAGGAAAAAAATGCACCAAACTTAATGCCCACGAGAGAGTCAAAAAACCATAAACGCTGAAAGAGGACAAAATGAATTGAAAAATCCGTAGTAACCTGTATAAAAATTTTGAAGCTTAAGATTGTTTGTGCTTTAGTGTGTAACTGGCGTCCAATGTCGGCTTGTCCTGAAATATACATTGTATTGATCACATCATGATTATAAGCTGTTGATACCTAACTTTTTCAACTAATTATTTGACATTTTGTTATTTTGACTCCATCATGGAAACATGGCTAATAAAGACAAGAAATGCTTGCTTAAAACCTACAAGCTCTCAAAGTTGTGTTGATTTTGTCCTTTACTGTGGCATATTTAATCCCTTGAATGACACAATGAAAGTCCAGTGGAATGTTCTATGTGTTTATCAGTTATTTTATGGGAAGATTGTGCCCATTATGACATAAACCGGAAATGCATTTACTGTGTTGATGATATTTTAACTGATTTAATGTGTACTTAAATAATATATTTTAGTGAAGCATCTTTTACTGAGAACTGTCAGCACCTTCACCACCCTTATCTTAGTCAGAAAGGAGTCCCAGTCAACTGAAACAAAGGTTTTGTAACATGTTTTATATGGCATTATTAAATCTGCTCATATCAGATGACCCGGAAATGAAGGATGAAAAAGGGGACAACCGAAAAAGTAGGATGAAAATGGCAATACCTGGAGCTTATTCAGGGGTGAGTAGCAGAACTTTTTCTTCCAGCTTTCATGGGTGTTTACCTTGACCAAATCATGAAATTTTTATTTTCTTCTACTCTAGACGTAATGGAGATCATAAAAACAAAACATTTCTTCATCTGTTTAGGCAGAGCATTGAAAAATTGACCTTTTTTAATGAATTTGCAGATTTATAGATTGGGGAATCTACTTCTAATGTGCAATATCCTTATTTCATCAGTCTGTGGGTAATCGTGGCTTATGTGAAAATTTGCATTGCAGTAAACTTTGGAGTAAATGTGTAATTGTGAATAACATTTTCACAGGTTGAATATGTGAAACTAAATGAACAAAAAAAGCATTTGCGAAACAAAAACCAAACATGTTACCTCTTACCTGTGTATATAGGACAAATATGTGTTGTTTTTATGGGACATGGTATTTGTAAAGTATGTTCACGGACCATATTTAAATGGGTTGCTTGCCATCTTTCTGGCAGGCGGATAAGTATTACTGCCATATGTGTGGTCGAGGAGATGGAGAGGAACACATGTTGCTGTGTGACGGTTGCGATGATGCTTTCCACACTTACTGTCTGGTGCCCCCTCTGTCAGAAGTGCCCAAGGGAGACTGGAGATGCCCTTCCTGTGTCAAACAGGTAAACTGGGCATTGTTTTAGTTTCAGTAAATTGAGAATTTTTTTTTTTTTTTAATATGCTTATTGCTAATTGTACAAGGATGGGAATCCCTTATTGGAAATTTTGTGATTTCCGGATTTTTTATATTTTGCTTTCCTTGAGATGGAAAATGTATGGGTGTATACTCATGATTAAAAAATGTGTATGTGTTGCAGTCGACGGTGATGTGTTCAATCAAAAGTTCAGGAAATCTTTCCTTCAGTATTTCCTATCTCTGATTGTAGAACCTCACAGAATTATGTGAATTGTCAGTTCATGTCTGTCACTATTATTTAGTCTTTAACTTCTTTCAGCTGTGGTATCTTTTATTTGTTTGATCATTTCTGGGGGTGATGCAAAAGTAGAGATAATTTAATCTATATGGGCGTGGCAGAGGTCTCAGTGATAGAGGGTGGTATTCCTGACTGTTAGGTTGTGGACACTTGTGAAATCAGGTTTGTTTTTACAGGTTCACACTTAGTGAAATTCCATACAAGATAAAATCTTGCATTCATTTGTTTTGATGTACAGAATCCAAACCAGTTGATATGTATCTCAGTGTATTTCACCACTTGCGATACAGATCAGCTGGAAACTGTTTTAACCTGGCCCAGCACTGCTTCACTTTTCAACTCACATGTGAAAGTATCTACTATTTCAGGCGTGTAGCAAGCCACTAGAACCGTATGGCTTTGATCAGAGCAAGAGAGATTACACTCTACAGTCCTTTGGAGAGATGGCAGATCACTTTAAGGCATCATACTTTAAAATGCCAGTACATGTAAGTACTTGTGCTATTGTTGTTGCCATCATGGTACAGTGTAGAGCTAAATACTGTGCTGGAGGGGGCAGTCAATAGTTATATATTTGGCATGTGGAGTGGATATATTGTACCATAAACTAGTCATCTTTAAGGAAATTAACTTTGGATGTCATAATATTCTCTACAGTCACAATGACATAATGCTTTGGTAACCTTCCTATGACAGTCAGGGCATCATTCCAGATGTGGTCCCTGTTGAGCAAAATGAAAAAAGTGACTGCAGAGAGTGGAAGCGTACTACAGGTTGATTGTGGTGGAAAGGCATGGGAATTGTAAGAAGCACATTAATTTCATGGTGAAAACACATACAACTAGCTCAACCATGGAATTCTTGCACATTCTGATTTGGTTGATAATGAAATTTGTCAGTTTAATGATCTGGTGGTCATGTGATTGGATCACTCTGACTCTTTGTATGTCATAACAGAAAGTGACAACCAGCCAAGTGGAGCGTGAGTTTTGGCGATTGGTGCACAGCCTTGAAGAGAACGTGATGGTGCAATATGGTGCAGACATCCATGCTATGGAAATGGGCAGTGGTTTCCCCACCAAGAACACAGAAGACTTGCTGCCAGAGGACGAGGTAGGTCACCCAATACTGAAGAGATAGGACAATTAGAAGTAGCTGACATGTATGTAAAACCTAGAGAATAGTTTTATCAAATTTTAGAGCGATGACATCAGATTAGAAAATGTGTGATTTTTGAAGATGAGTTAGATCTGTCATTGTTGAAAGATACAATGAAGACAATTGTCCAGAAATGTTTAGTGCTTTGACTGTGACCTGATGTAAAATGTACTCTGCAAAAATGCGGTTCATATATCTTTTGTTTGGCCAGGGCCTTAAAAACATGCCACCATATTTTGGCCATACTGTGAAAAAGCATAATGCACTGCCGGAGCCAGTGTTTACATCCAGGAATCAGGCATCAGTCGGCTGAATGGATTGCATGTATTTCTCTTGTCAGAGCCCTGCAACAGAATGTTATTTCTTCAATCAACCAGAAATGAACATTGGGCATTCAATAAGATGCATGCCATCTATATGTGTATTTTCATGTGTGCAAGCTTCATGGATACTTGTGCGCAGAGATTCAAAGTGGAAATAAGTTATTCTGCTTTCTTTCAGTATGGTCACAAACGACTGTCAGATGGGATTACATTTTGTTCTGGCATGGCCAGATAATATGGAATTAAAGGAAACAAATGATGTATGGTATAGACAGAAAGAATATTGAATTGTTGTGAAGAAATCCTTGGATACTGCGAGATGTGAGCTGCCAACTTGTAGTGGGAGATGCATCAAGAAACAGATTTGGTTTTGGAAAATGAACTTATCAAATGCACCAAGAAACAGTATTGAAAAATGAACTTATATATACAAGTGTTTCAGCTTTACCCATGACACTAACTTCATCATATGGATGCTATATTTCAGGAATATGTGACCTCTGGTTGGAATCTGAACAATTTACCAGTTCTAGAACAATCTGTCTTGTGTCACATCAATGCTGATATCTCCGGCATGAAGGTGCCATGGTGCTATGTGGGCATGTGTTTCTCTAGTTTCTGCTGGCACATTGAGGACCACTGGAGTTACTCCATCAACTACCTGCACTGGTGAGCATTGACATTGTCACTTGCGGGACATTTACTGTTTGAGCTTCCACACCTGTTGTAGAACTCATTGAACTGAAATGCCATTAGAGAGGCCAGTACACATGCTATGCCAACAATGAAATGGTTATAACTTGCGGCATCAGAAAACAGCATTTTATTGTTCATCTTGTTATATTTTTTTTTTGTTTTTTTATCCTGCAAACCTAAGATTGAATATCCAACATTTGTCCCATTTATCAGTAATCATCATGTATAATTAATTTATGAATACCTTGTTAGTAATTACCAGAGATGAAATAAGACTGAGGTTGAAAATCTGTTTCCAAATTGGGACACATATTTTGCAAAGAAGAAATTTGATTAACAATTGACTTAAGTGGAAAAGGCAATAAAATGCTGTTTAATACATAGTGTTCATGTCTTCATAGAAAGTTTGCCATCAATGGTAAAAGACTGATAAAACTGGGATTTGACAGGTTGAGTGTTTTGAAAGGCATTGTTTATGATATGGGATTTAAATAACAACTACTGTGATCTAAAGTCCAGTGTTAACATTTTCACATCACTGTGCACAACACCTGATTGCCCCGTTATACAGCTGACTGAGGTGCTGCATACAACAGTTGAGTGACACTTTGCTGAACCTTTCACACAGCCTGGTTCATATCCTGAGTTTGCCTTGTTTCACATTACATATGACACAACTATAAGTTTCATACAAAACATATTAGACTCCTGACTTCCTCTCTCAATAAGCTGTACACCATATCCTGCGGTGCAGTCATATCGGAATTTTGGGGATTTTTCTTTAACTTTCCTGTCTCTAATCCTATGAGAGGTAGGATGGAGCATCTAGTCTTCTTGGATAAGAACAAAAAACTCGGAGGGCCCGTGTGCATGCTGTGCACATTGAAGATACATTGGTAGTTGGCAAATCGAGAAGAACAGGCTGCTGCCCAGTCAAAAATTAAATAGAATTTATTCCCCCCCCCCTGCACTGTGGCTACGATATGTATGTGTGAATGTTCACACTTACCCCCAAAATGATGTGTCTATGGGGAATAATGACTATGAAATAGAGCATTCAGAGGGAAGGTGAAATGTATGAGGCATATGTTGTGAGAAAGTTACTAATGAATTGTGTGGGGAAGGGGAGGGTGTGTGGTAAGTTATCCAGGATGGTAGAGCAACTCAGTCCAGTTACTTTCAGTGTTGAAAGTGTTTGTGTTTGGTTTGTGTCAGGGGTGAGCCCAAGTCCTGGTATGGTGTTCCGGGTCCAGCAGCCACCAAGTTTGAGGGTGCCATGAGAGAGACTGCACCAGAACTGTTTGAACAAGCTCCAGATCTGCTGCACCAACTGACTACCATTATGAATCCCAACATCCTTATGAAGAAAGGGGTGCCTGTAAGTTGAGACTGTCTTGTACACTGCTGCTCCTAAAGTTATTGCCATCTTTTCAAGCCCTTAATCTCATGAATGGTAAAAGATCTGCTCTGTCTAATCTTTTAGAAAGGAAAAACAGGAATGTTAAATTTACTTGATGTGACCTTTTTATGGTACATTTCCATGACTTTTTATTGAGTGAGCAAGAAATATCTGAGTATTTGTGGGCTTATTTTATGTGCATGTTTCCTTTCCATTTTCGTTTACTTATTTTCCCCAATATTTTAGTCTTTCTATTGTATGGAAACTTGGTATTCAATGAGACGTTTTTGTTTTTTCTTTTTCAAAATCCAGTGAAAATTCAAAATCCAAAAGGAAACTTTTCACCACCGATTAAGAAAGAAGAGTAAATTTTTTTGAAACTCAGTTTTTGTTACTGTTGTATTGATCAGATTGTACGCACAGACCAATGTGCTGGAGAGTTTGTGGTAACGTTTCCTAGAGCTTATCACGCTGGCTTTAATCAAGGATACAACTTTGCAGAAGCTGTCAACTTTTGCCCTGCAGACTGGGTGAGTTATGAACATGCAGACTGAACTGCAGATCTTATGATGTAGAAAGGCTGTTGGAATTCAGAGCATTTTCTGTCATTGATAGTGCTCACACAGCTTTAAGTTATGTCATCTCCTTAGTTTATAAAATGCTAGAATAAGTTCTAATCTTTAAACTTATTGTCAACAAAGACTAAAGAGAACAGCCTAGAGTCTGATGTGGAGTATGTGTATTGAACATTTAAATGCTGTCGATGCAACATCTTGATTTAAAGTGATAGGATATAACATCATTGTCATTGAAAGTATTTTTTTTTTTCTCTCTGCCCTTAAAATGTCCTTCAGTCAGTGTTTTGATATTTTCTATAGAAACAAATGCTATATTTTAATATTCCACTTTTTATTGTTCGAGAGAACCCGTCAACCATAGTAACATGACATTTGATTGGCCTACAGCTTCCCATTGGGCGAGCTTGTATCGACCACTACAGATCTCTCCACCGCCAATGTGTATTCTCTCATGAGGAATTAATCTGTAAGATGGCCGCTGATCCTGATAGCCTTGACCTTAATCTGGCTGCGGCCACTCATCAGGATATGTTACATATGGTGGAGGAAGAGAGAGACCTCAGAAAAGCTTTGCTTGAAAGAGTAAGTTCACCTATCATAATTTCAGTCTTGTAAAGTAAAGACAGGCTTAGAAATAATAGAAAATTGGTACAAGTATAGAGAGGATGAGAAAAAACAATAACCCACATATTTTCTTTGAACAGCCATCCATAAGAGATCATACATTTTGTATTATATGTACCAAATTTTTATTCTAGTTCCTTCTTTTCTTTCGTTCACCAATCTAAATCTGCAGATTTGTTCTTTTAAGAAAATCTACGGTATTCTGCAGCTCTGGCAGAGCACCATAGAGTTTGATATTCAGGTCGGTGGGTTTGGGCCAATACGTTTCTCAAGGTCACTCCTTGCCGCCGGTGAGGGGGCTTTAGTGACACCACCAGGGGTGTGAAACCAATGTGACCGAGCCATCTCGCCGAGCATGAGCAAATTCTGCCCTAGTAAAATAAGCTGAAGACGGAGGTATCTGGCCAGAGTAGGGCGCCTAACCTAGATACCACGCACCCTTTTCATTATTATGTCTATTATTCTAGTTAACTTCTGGCTTAATATGTATTCATTGATCATGATTATAATGTTTGGATAAATATGGAATTGTGCGGTGCACAGTGTTTTGTGTCATGAAAAGAGATTAAAAGGGTGTTGATCATGTGCCATAATTTGAAAAATAGATAGATACAGTTAGAAAGCTACGCAAAACAAAAGACAGTGGTTTTCAAGGACTATAAACTTTGAGAAATGATCATGATTGTCTCTCCAGGGTACACTGAATGCAGAAAGAGAGGCCTTTGAGCTGTTGCCAGATGATGAACGTCAGTGTGATGTGTGCAAGACCACCTGTTTCCTGTCTTCTGTCACCTGCCCTTGCCTACCCAGTAAGTAACTCGTAACCCAGGCTGTGCTGAGAAGAATCAAGATTTCCTGAACATCAAAATTGGAGGGCTCGGAATACTCAAATTTTATAGGTTTGGGGAGAGGGAGAAGAGTGAAATAGAGAAAACAACAGGATTGAGGGGTGGCTTTCTTACCATTTTTACACTGTGGGTGTGTGCAATATTGCCTTCTCTGCAAAGTTTACATTTGCACTGAAACTGGTTACTCTGAAATTTTTACACTGTGGGTGTGTGCAATATTGCCTTCTCTGCAAAGTTTACATTTGCACTGAAACTGGTTACTCTGAAATTTTTACACTGTGGGTGTGTGCAATATTGCCTTCTCTGCAAAGTTTACATTTGCACTGAAACTGGTTACTCTGAAATTTTTACACTGTGGGTGTGTGCAATATTGCCTTCTCTGCAAAGTTTACATTTGCACTGAAACTGGTTACTCTGAAATTTTTACACTGTGGGTGTGTGCAATATTGCCTTCTCTGCAAAGTTTACATTTGCACTGAAACTGGTTACTCTGAAATTTTTACACTGTGGGTGTGTGCAATATTGCCTTCTCTGCAAAGTTTACATTTGCACTGAAACTGGTTACTCTGAAATTTTTACACTGTGGGTGTGTGCAATATTGCCTTCTCTGCAAAGTTTACATTTGCACTGAAACTGGTTACTCTGAAATTTTTACACTGTGGGTGTGTGCAATATTGCCTTCTCTGCAAAGTTTACATTTGCACTGAAACTGGTTACTCTGAAATTTTTACACTGTGGGTGTGTGCAATATTGCCTTCTCTGCAAAGTTTACATTTGCACTGAAACTGGTTACTCTGAAATTTTTACACTGTGGGTGTGTGCAATATTGCCTTCTCTGCAAAGTTTACATTTGCACTGAAACTGGTTACTCTGAAATTTTTACACTGTGGGTGTGTGCAATATTGCCTTCTCTGCAAAGTTTACATTTGCACTGAAACTGGTTACTCTGAAATTTTTACACTGTGGGTGTGTGCAATATTGCCTTCTCTGCAAAGTTTACATTTGCACTGAAACTGGTTACTCTGAAATTTTTACACTGTGGGTGTGTGCAATATTGCCTTCTCTGCAAAGTTTACATTTGCACTGAAACTGGTTACTCTGAAATTTTTACACTGTGGGTGTGTGCAATATTGCCTTCTCTGCAAAGTTGACATTTGCACTGAAACTGGTTACTCTGAAATTTTTACACTGTGGGTGTGTGCAATATTGCCTTCTCTGCAAAGTTGACATTTGCACTGAAACTGGTTACTCTGAAATTTTTACACTGTGGGTGTGTGCAATATTGCCTTCTCTGCAAAGTTTACATTTGCACTGAAACTGGTTACTCTGAAATTTTTACACTGTGGGTGTGTGCAATATTGCCTTCTCTGCAAAGTTTACATTTGCACTGAAACTGGTTACTCTGAAATTTTTACACTGTGGGTGTGTGCAATATTGCCTTCTCTGCAAAGTTTACATTTGCACTGAAACTGGTTACTCTGAAATTTTTACACTGTGGGTGTGTGCAATATTGCCTTCTCTGCAAAGTTGACATTTGCACTGAAACTGGTTACTCTGAAATTTTTACACTGTGGGTGTGTGCAATATTGCCTTCTCTGCAAAGTTTACATTTGCACTGAAACTGGTTACTCTGAAATTTTTACACTGTGGGTGTGTGCAATATTGCCTTCTCTGCAAAGTTTACATTTGCACTGAAACTGGTTACTCTGAAATTTTTACACTGTGGGTGTGTGCAATATTGCCTTCTCTGCAAAGTTTACATTTGCACTGAAACTGGTTACTCTGAAATTTTTACACTGTGGGTGTGTGCAATATTGCCTTCTCTGCAAAGTTTACATTTGCACTGAAACTGGTTACTCTGAAATTTTTACACTGTGGGTGTGTGCAATATTGCCTTCTCTGCAAAGTTGACATTTGCACTGAAACTGGTTACTCTGAAATTTTTACACTGTGGGTGTGTGCAATATTGCCTTCTCTGCAAAGTTGACATTTGCACTGAAACTGGTTACTCTGAAATTTTTACACTGTGGGTGTGTGCAATATTGCCTTCTCTGCAAAGTTGACATTTGCACTGAAACTGGTTACTCTGAAATTTTTACACTGTGGGTGTGTGCAATATTGCCTTCTCTGCAAAGTTGACATTTGCACTGAAACTGGTTACTCTGAAATTTTTACACTGTGGGTGTGTGCAATATTGCCTTCTCTGCAAAGTTGACATTTGCACTGAAACTGGTTACTCTGAAATTTTTACACTGTGGGTGTGTGCAATATTGCCTTCTCTGCAAAGTTGACATTTGCACTGAAACTGGTTACTCTGAAATTTTTACACTGTGGGTGTGTGCAATATTGCCTTCTCTGCAAAGTTTACATTTGCACTGAAACTGGTTACTCTGAAATTTTTACACTGTGGGTGTGTGCAATATTGCCTTCTCTGCAAAGTTTACATTTGCACTGAAACTGGTTACTCTGAAATTTTTACACTGTGGGTGTGTGCAATATTGCCTTCTCTGCAAAGTTTACATTTGCACTGAAACTGGTTACTCTGAAATTTTTACACTGTGGGTGTGTGCAATATTGCCTTCTCTGCAAAGTTGACATTTGCACTGAAACTGGTTACTCTGAAATTTTTACACTGTGGGTGTGTGCAATATTGCCTTCTCTGCAAAGTTTACATTTGCACTGAAACTGGTTACTCTGAAATTTTTACACTGTGGGTGTGTGCAATATTGCCTTCTCTGCAAAGTTTACATTTGCACTGAAACTGGTTACTCTGAAATTTTTACACTGTGGGTGTGTGCAATATTGCCTTCTCTGCAAAGTTTACATTTGCACTGAAACTGGTTACTCTGAAATTTTTACACTGTGGGTGTGTGCAATATTGCCTTCTCTGCAAAGTTTACATTTGCACTGAAACTGGTTACTCTGAAATTTTTACACTGTGGGTGTGTGCAATATTGCCTTCTCTGCAAAGTTTACATTTGCACTGAAACTGGTTACTCTGAAATTTTTACACTGTGGGTGTGTGCAATATTGCCTTCTCTGCAAAGTTTACATTTGCACTGAAACTGGTTACTCTGAAATTTTTACACTGTGGGTGTGTGCAATATTGCCTTCTCTGCAAAGTTTACATTTGCACTGAAACTGGTTACTCTGAAATTTTTACACTGTGGGTGTGTGCAATATTGCCTTCTCTGCAAAGTTTACATTTGCACTGAAACTGGTTACTCTGAAATTTTTACACTGTGGGTGTGTGCAATATTGCCTTCTCTGCAAAGTTGACATTTGCACTGAAACTGGTTACTCTGAAATTTTTACACTGTGGGTGTGTGCAATATTGCCTTCTCTGCAAAGTTTACATTTGCACTGAAACTGGTTACTCTGAAATTTTTACACTGTGGGTGTGTGCAATATTGCCTTCTCTGCAAAGTTTACATTTGCACTGAAACTGGTTACTCTGAAATTTTTACACTGTGGGTGTGTGCAATATTGCCTTCTCTGCAAAGTTTACATTTGCACTGAAACTGGTTACTCTGAAATTTTTACACTGTGGGTGTGTGCAATATTGCCTTCTCTGCAAAGTTTACATTTGCACTGAAACTGGTTACTCTGAAATTTTTACACTGTGGGTGTGTGCAATATTGCCTTCTCTGCAAAGTTGACATTTGCACTGAAACTGGTTACTCTGAAATTTTTACACTGTGGGTGTGTGCAATATTGCCTTCTCTGCAAAGTTGACATTTGCACTGAAACTGGTTACTCTGAAATTTTTACACTGTGGGTGTGTGCAATATTGCCTTCTCTGCAAAGTTGACATTTGCACTGAAACTGGTTACTCTGAAATTTTTACACTGTGGGTGTGTGCAATATTGCCTTCTCTGCAAAGTTTACATTTGCACTGAAACTGGTTACTCTGAAATTTTTACACTGTGGGTGTGTGCAATATTGCCTTCTCTGCAAAGTTTACATTTGCACTGAAACTGGTTACTCTGAAATTTTTACACTGTGGGTGTGTGCAATATTGCCTTCTCTGCAAAGTTTACATTTGCACTGAAACTGGTTACTCTGAAATTTTTACACTGTGGGTGTGTGCAATATTGCCTTCTCTGCAAAGTTGACATTTGCACTGAAACTGGTTACTCTGAAATTTTTACAGATGCTACCTGCCCCTTATTTGAGTGTCAGTTGCATATATTACAATTTTCCTTGTTTGCAGGTCGACTTGTATGCTTGTATCATGTTGAGGATTTGTGTGACTGCCCTGCTTCAAGACATGTCCTGCGCTATCGCTACACCCTGGATGAACTACCCAGCATGCTTCACCGTCTCAAAGTCCGTGCGGAGTCGTATGACAATTGGAATATGGTGGTCAGAAATGCATTAGAGGCTACAGGGGATGATAAAGTGGGTAAGGCTTTTGTCATTGGAGGATGGATGCTTGAAAACAGCGAATATGCCCATGTCACTACAGTGCAGTCAGATTTAGGATTGAATGTTTTTACTTGAGTCTTACAGTACAGCTTGTGAATAACTCAGGTTTTACTTGAGTCTTACAGTACAACTCGTGAATAACTCAGGTTTTACTTGAGTCTTACAGTACAACTCGTGAATAACTCAGGTTTTACTTGAGTCTTACAGTACAACTTGTGAATAACTCAGGTTTTACTTGAGTCTTACAGTACAACTTGTGAATAACTCAGGTTTGTATTTCAGAGGTGCAAAGTTTCTGGAAAAACTCCAGGAAGTGTTTTGAAAATTCTTCACCTTCCATCTTTTCTGAAAATCAAATATAGATGATAAGGGGTTTCCTAGTGCCAATTTGAAAGTGGAAGCTGATTCCTAAGTTCACTGAAAGGCACATGCTGATTAGTCCAAATTTAATGCACAGTACACTGTGATATTGTGCTTTTCGATTCTTGGTTTGAGGAGAATATAAGTCACTGTATGCAGTCAGAAGAGTCAGCACCATTGGTTGAATCTTTATCCCTAGATCATGAGTGACTGACTGACTGTTGTTGGTTTCTTTCTCAGATCTGAATGAGCTGAAGGATTTGATCACAGAGGCTGAGGACAAGAAATTTCCAGAATCTGATTTATTGCAGACATTAGTCAATGCTGTTTCAGAGGCCGAGAAATGTTCTATTGTTGCCAATCAACTGGTCAGCAAGAAAGTCAGGACAAGGTAAGGGTTGGACATTGAAAACGCAGTTACTTGGCACTGAGCAACTGTATCTGTGCCTTGCCTGGAGTTTTTCTGTATATGAAATTGTTCTAATCATGTGCTGGTGGGGCCAGCCAGTTCTAGACCTCTGAAAAAAGCATTTAATTGTTGGACTTGGACCTGACGGGTCCCGTGAATTGGGTAACGTTTATTTTGTCCTTCTATATAAAACAAAATTTGAGAAGTCTAGATCTGACTGGCCCCTTGAGGTATGAATTGGTAATATTTAGTCGTTTTTCTTCATTTGAAAGTAGCCTTGACAGGCCTTATGACATACTCATTTGAATATGAACGAGGGATTGTTGAAAATGTAGCATTTGTGAGCTTGTGGTAATTGTGGCTTCCTTGATTTGTGTAATGATATGTGTATTTGTGTTTTCCTGTATTGCAGGAATCGCCAGTCTATCGAAGGGAAGTATGTAGCCAAGCTGACATTAGATGAACTGAACTGCTTCTATGAACAAGTTATTGGGCTTCCATGCATTATCAAAGAGACCAAGCTAATCAAAGTAAGGATTCTCAACCCTGAAGTGTGTGGCCGTGAGCTGGGATTTAGCTAGGATAAGAACCTATTTAACCACTAAAATTCCATGCAAATTAAACAATGCAGTATATATATATATATATATATATACTTGCGCGCGCGCGCGTGTGTGTGTGCACGCGCGCGCGCGTGTGTGTGTGTGTTTTTTCCCCCTTCTAACCATATAATTTTTGAGATTAGAGAAGTCACATATCGATGGTGTCGGGCGCAAACCAGCCACGTCAAGATAAGCAAATTTTACAGGAGGAACAAAAAGTTGCGGATAACACAAAAGGGAAATGTACTTAGCTGGTTTGATCACATGTCTATTTTGAATGTTTCTATTGAATTATGGTGAGAGCTATTTTTACAGATGCAGGATTCCAATCTTCATAAATTGGTACTACAAAAAGAAATATGAAATTTTCGGTCTTTGCTGGTTTGCACCTGACACCATCGATATATTTGAACTGGAAGTTTTAGATTTGTATCTAATTTTTTTGTTCTAAAAGAAGGGTGGGCACATGGGGATATGACGCGAGATGCACATCATTTGTGTCAGTAGTTACAAGTATACTGGAACCTCTCTGCTGCTTTTTTGTACATTTTTTAGTCTCCCATCTTCTTTTTAAAGTTGTGTGGAGGGATGGAATCAAAAAGATTGTTGTGGATTCATTTCTTTCATTCTTCATCATCTCAAATGTTCGATGTATTGTCCCTGTACAGGAGCTGCTGGATAAAGTGGTCGAGTTCCGGGAAGAGGCTCAGGACGCACTGGATGCAGAGACTCCAGACTCGGAGCAAGTGGAAACTTTGATTGAAATTGGCATCAGTCTGGACGTGGACCTGCCTGAGATACCCAAACTTAAACAAGTAAGAAAACTTAACCAGGTATGGAGAAATAAATCATATTGAGACATCAATTAGGTTTTCCTTGCTCAGGTTGTGGAAGTTCTTGAAAGATGTGAAGAAAACCATTTATATGTTTTTTTGCTGCTTATGTTTATGAGAAGACGGAGAAACGAATTTTGTGATTTGGCAACAAGGAATACGCATTAGCATAATGAGATTTGTTGTCAGTCCCCCTGGATGGGCACATTCATCCCATAAAAACAAGTGAATGTGTTTGCTCTAAGTGGGTTACGTATTACTGAAATAAAGCATATAATTATGTTAAATAGAGAAATTTCAGCTATTCAATCTTGACATTACTATACTGTGTTTGACCCTCAGGTTCTACAGCAGGCAAGATGGCTAGACAATGTCCGATTATCAATGAAAGAACCCAACCTAGTGACCCTGGATATGATGCGTAAGCTGATAGAGTCAGGGGTCAGCCTGGCCCCGCACCCAGCAGTGGAGAAAGCCATGGCAGAACTACAGGAGTTATTGACTGTCAGTGAGAGATGGGAGGAGAAAGCAAGAATTTGTCTCCAAGCAAGGTAACTTTACTGACCCACAACTGAGAGAAAACAAAATATTTGTAAAATCAAAAAAGGAACAGAAAAAAAATATGAAAAAATGGGGAAATAAAAATATAAAAATGGGAAAAATATTTTACTTAAGTCTTCAACTTTGTGTCAGAATTCTCTTCATTTACACAACTCTGAACATGAATGCATTCTGCTACTGGGTGACCGTTGCTCATCTAGGATAAATTAGTTCTTATAGTACAATGCATTTTGAGTGTGTGTGAGTTTGGCAACTGCTGGTACAAGGTGCAGCTGAAGAGCCATTACTGCCATTAGTAGAATGCACCTCTTACATGTGCCTCAGCTATTGAAGTATTTTGTGTACTGAATCAGCACCATTTCTGTGTGATAAATGTTTGTATTGAGAACTCCATTATTTCTTGTCCCAGACCTCGCCACTTGTTGACTACACTGGAAGCTATCATTGCTGAGGCCAGGAACATTCCTGCTTACTTACCCAACATTGCCTCACTCAGAGAGGCTGTCAAGAAAGCCAAAGAGTGGATCCAGAAGGTCAGTACAGTCATGTTGTTACAGGTAAATTACATCTCATGTAGAGGTATGGAATGTGGTTAGTTATTTTTTTGAGACATTAGAGAGACAGGTTGTTAAAGCATCTGGTATGTTGTCTCAGTAGTAGTTTGAAACCATCATCAAAGAAAAAATTAAAACTTTATAAAGTTTTTACACTTGAAATGTATTCAGCAGTTTATGTGATTATCACAAAGACATTTTGATTGGGCAGATGTCCAAACTTTCCCTGTTTTGTTGTAGTTAATGAATGGAGTGTATTATCTGAATGTGTAGGTGGAAGCCATCCAGAGTGTGGAACAGTACGCTTATTTGGAGGTGTTGGAAGGTCTTGTTGGCAAAGGTCGACCTATCCCAGTCCGCCTAGACCAGTTGCCACAGCTGGAGTCCCAGGTGGCTGCTGCCAAGTCCTGGAAGGAAAGAACTGCTCGCACTTTCCTCAAGAAAAATTCTTCCTTTACACTGCTAGAGGTGAGAACTACAAGGACATGGTTTGTCTCAATCTTACCTGGCTATGGCAAGAAGGGTGAAGTTGAGATGAAAAAGCTTTCAAATAATCTGAACTAGAGAAAGTAGAATAAAATCTTTTGGGAGTCTGAGGAAGGAAAAATTGACGATAGTATTGACCAGACAAATCAAAATTGAAAAAAAAACAAAACAAAACATCTTCAGTGACTAGTTAAACTAGAAGTTTTGTTGGAGTTGCCACTGCTGAAAGTGAAGTATAAGGGTGTTCAAATAAAATTAAGTGGCAATGTGTGCATCTACTTGTGCTTAGCTGAGACAGCATAATATGTTTTGTTGTTTTTTTGTTGGCAGATTCTATCACCCAGAACAGACATTGGCATCTACAATGGTGGTCGATGCAAAAAGAAGCGCTTGAAAGATGGAGAAAAGAAAGAGTCGGATGGTGTTGTGGATTACGCTAGTGATGACAGCAGAGCCTCAGGCGTGGTGAGAGCCAGAATTTCCATACACATGAAAAACTGTCGAGTTCTATAGAACTGTCTGTATGATGGCCCGTGAAAGTTTTGTGTTATGTTTTTCCTTCTCAGTTATTAGCTTTGAAATGGGTGAACATGGTAGAATAAATACTGTGGCATGCCCGTGAGTTGGAAGAAAAGGCACACACATATGTGCTTACATTGTTTTATCCACTTGTAAGGACATTTAAAGGTACTCTTAACTTTCTGTTTAGCACTGGGGAAGTTTTTATGGTAGTTGGAAAGAAAATTGTGAAAATAGAAAATTTGACATGACACTATTTCTTTATTTGAAAATAATATGATAGAAAAACTTGGAAAATAGTGCATTGAAATTGAAATAAGTGTTTTATTTATTCTTCCTTTCCCTTGGCAATGATTCAGTCCATCCTGACTCAGGTCGCAGCCTTCAAGATGGGGGAGGTGAAGGAGGTGGAATTGATGCGAGACCTCCGCACACGTAACATGGAGAAACGTCATGACAGTGATGCCAAGTTCTGTGTGTGTCGTAAACCGGCCTCGGGGTTTATGTTGCAGTGTGAATTGTGCAAAGATTGGTTCCATGGTAGGATACTTGATGCTTGTTCTTTGGTTGCCATAAAAAGGAATCGACTTGGTGTTTTTTTTTGTTTTTTTAAAAAATGTCTTGACTTTTGCTCCATGTGCATGATTGAGTTGGGGGGGGGGGGGGGGGGTGTGTCGGACATTCTGTATTCTTATTGTTATGTAAATTATTCATTGATCTTGGCTGTTGTAACTTTTGCTTTTCATATTCTAATTAAAGGCAAGAATACTGATACACTTTAAATTTCATGGAAGAAAACTGAAGTTCATAGTTTCTATTTGGTGGTCTAGAGCTTTTTATGTCAATGATTTCACTGAGAAATAACTTAACACCTTTATTCTGCCTGTGTTCATTTCCCATCAGGAACCTGTGTTTCCTTCCCTCGAGCTGCCAACATTAAGAACAAAACCTCACAAGCGGCCATCATGCAGGTAAGTCAGGACAGACCAACTCATCTACACATTATACTTGTAACT
Source organism: Onchidella celtica (assembly GCA_963931925.1). NCBI lineage: Eukaryota > Metazoa > Mollusca > Gastropoda > Systellommatophora > Onchidiidae > Onchidella > Onchidella celtica. The sequence continues at coordinate 2,854,590 of OZ007572.1, forward strand.
CTAGCCCTTATCATGCATGTGGCGTGAGAATTTGAACTTTTTTTTATCTTTCCCTTAAAGATTACTGGAGTGTTGATATGGAATTCAGATGAAGTGGTAAACTTCTTCCTGGGCTTGCTCTCAGACCACCTCGTGTTGTTGGTGGTTTCTGTTCAAGTTGCTCTTAGATAAGTTAGAAAATCTTCAAATTGAAACAGACACACTGCCAACATACTAGCTAGCCTGGCTTTGTTCTGCTGATTTATGTATTAGTATCGTAATTAAGCCCTCCTTGCCATTCTCAGCTTTGTTCCTTTGTTGTTGCAGTCCAACCTATCCATGGCTACGTATTCGTTAAACTAAACTAATGTGACATTTAAACTATGTTAATCTGTTAGCAAACTCACTACCTTTTAGGAGAATAGAAAAAAAAACTGTTTTCTTGCTGTTGTGCATGTCATACAGAAACACTGTTTATTCCAAAATCATTCCTAAAAATTGGAAAGAGCTATCATTTTCTAACCCAGCCAGTTGGTTTGTGAGGCCAAAAACTATAATAGATTTTCAATTTTTAAAAAATTTGACACATGACAGTTCATCTGGATGTTGACAGTTTAATCTTGAACAAGATATTCACTTAGACGTGATCTTATCTTTATGTGTATCATTCCTTTGATGACTTGACGTCTGTTCCAGGCTACCAAGGAGATGAAGTTTCTGTGTCCGCTGTGTTTGCGGTCACGAAGGCCACGTCTTGAAACTATTCTGTCTCTGTTGGTATCACTGCAGAAGCTTCCAGTACGCATGGCTGAGGGGGAAGCCCTTCAGTGTCTGACAGAGAGGGCAATGGCCTGGCAGGTAACATGTCCTTAAATCAGGGGTTTTAGTTATTTTTTTCTATTTATATTTTGTATTTGTATTTCTCTTTAATCCCATTTGGGAAATTTGCCTTTGTGCCATTGCCGCCCAGTTACAACTGGAGCAGGCACGTCGTCGCCACAGTGCAGCGCCGGTCAGCGGTTCTTTGGGGGGGATGGATGAGGGAGGGGGAGGGAATGGTAGGGATGAATTTTATTTAATTTTGCCCGGGCAGCGGCCTGTTCGGCCTGCTCTTTACGATTTCCAACTGCCAAAGTGTCTTTAACGTGCACACTGGCCCTCCAAATTTTTTCATCCTTATCTGAGAAGACTAGGTACTCGATCCTACCCCCCAATAGGATCAGGGACACGAAAATATGAGAAAAACCTCAAACTTCCAACATGCCTGCACCGGCTGGGTTTTGAACCACCCGGGACCCTTGGCATGAGAGGCGAGCACCTTGCCGTTAGACCGCCTTGTCACCTTTATCCATTTGTTTTATGTGGACAGTGTAGAGTTGTCCTCACTAGGCAAACTGTAGACTTGAATTCTGAATTGATTTGCAAAAAGAAAATGCCATACCACTCTAATAAAACATGATACTTGTGATCAGTATGATTTTCATCTCCACACTTTTCCAGAATTTCTTTGATGTGTCCAGCCTTGAGAGAATGGTGACATAATGGTAAATGTTGAAGTAACTTTAAGATCTGCACTAGTCATGCCCAGTCCTTGCTTGTATTACTTTCCATAGTTTGTCATCTGTGCCTTCTTAGAAATTCAAGCACTGAAATAAATGCTGAAGCTCTTCATAAAATGAAACCTTGTTTTTGCCCTACCTCTCTCAGGATCGTGCCCGCCAAGTGCTCACCACCACAGAGATGGCCTCTGCTATGGCTCAGCTGAGTGTGATGAGCCAGCGGATGGTAGAACAAGCTGCCAGAGAAAAGACAGAGAAAATTATCAATGCAGAACTTCAGAAAGCAGCCAATAACCCAGAACTCCAACCTCACCTTGCATCTGTCACCCAGAGCGCATTCGGCAACCGAGAATCCTCAGGTCACTCCATGCCTCATGATGGAGATGCAAAAGACACTAGTTACACCAATGGAGGTCACAACAGCCTTTCTGTATTGACCTCAGCTGCTAAACAGCAGCAGCTATCAGGGAAATCATCAGATACAGAAGGCATGAATAACAGAGACATTGACACCTCTCGTGAAGCCAGTGTTGGGGTCAACATGGATGATCCTCTGTCCCCTACCCCAGGGGACATGTCCCCAGTCCCTCAGGCTCTCGTCCCCGCACCCAATCCTATGTCTCAGGACATTGGGGCAGAGATCGATATCTCATCTGCGACCTCTCTTGGAATGTCTTCAGAACATGCATACTCATCTGTGTCAAAGGGAATGTCCAGTAAGTGATTGTGTATGCAAAACTGTTTAATGTAGGAATTGTCTTGTAGGATTTTGTATTTGTATGTTGGTATATGATGCAAAAATGGGAGTTCATTCTTTAGGTTTAGGGGTGGGGGGGGGGGGGGTGGTAGGGGTCCATGCATTTTTAATTCAATTGTTATATCTTGATCACATAAGTTGTATGATGGCATCATGAGTGAAAATCCTGCACTTTTCATTAGTTGTTCATCCCTGTTTGATATTCAATTTGAATGATGTTATTTGCATGGTGGGACATTATATAATCGTTCTTATGACAGAGATGAACATAAACCATTTATCATATCCTCCCCCCTCCCCCAGATGGCTCCCCACGCAAGAATCCACGTAAATCGCCCTTGATCCCCCGGGCATGTGATGCTCCACTCCTGGATGTGGCTGAGACCAAAAGAGCTCAGCTGGAAGAGTTGATGATGGAAGGGGATTTGCTGGAAGTGTCCCTGGACGAGACACAACACATTTGGCGTATCTTGCAGGCATGTTATACACGGACAGAACCCAACAGATATTCTGACATAGTAAGTAAATCAAACTCAGGGACTATATTTCTTATTTTGTGTGCCTAAATTTGTTAATATAAATAACTAGACACCACATGCAAATGTGCTTTCTGCACACATATACATATTGTATGTTAACAAACTATGCAGGGTATCATATGAAGCTGATGGACCTTAAAACTCAAACCCAAAAACTGAGGAGCTTCTGGTGAAGGCTTATATTACTTTTTCTGCCTTTTTAGGTGATAAATAGAAATTGGTTGAATGAAAGGCTTTCATTCAGTCAAGTAATATCGTGAAATACAAAACAATCTCAGAGTGGGATGGTGATTTAGTGGAAAATATGTCTCCAAAAATGTTTATTTCCTTCATTATCCAGCAGATATTTCTGTATTGGGTTGTTTGATGTTTGAATCTGCAGGTATCCAATCAAGGCCTGTTTGAGAAGAACCGAGAGAAGAAAGAAGCAAGGAAGAAGGAGAAGGAAGGAGGAGTGAAGAACAAAGAGAAGATAAAGAGAAAGAAAGGCAGTGGAGACAATCGCCTGAGTGACATACTCATCAAGAAAATCAAAGTGGAGAATGGGGTGGAGACAATCATTAAGAAGAAGAAGTTGCAGCAACAACAACAGCACAGAAAGAAAGTTGATGCTGACGGTAAAGACCTGCCAAAAGGTCAGTCACAGTCACACACAGTTGTGGTTTTGTCATGTACACACAGTTGCAGCTGTGGGAAACATCAGGGATGTACGTTTGCAGATTTTAGTCAGCTTTCTGATTTTTTGGTCTCGCTGTGCCAAATATCTTTGTTGTAGTGGATGTTTTGATATGATTCACTGCCATGCCCCACAACAGTTATGCATATGTGCAGTATCTGTGCAGGATTTCCCTAGTTTTACTGAAAGGCCACAGTAATCTCTGGCATACGTAGTAGATCTTTTGTGGTTTTCCCGTGTTAAAGTTGAGTGTTTTGTATGATAGATAGAAAATGTCAGCTCGTTTTTCAGTAAAGATTTGGTGAAGTTGTAACAAACGGATTATTGGAAAATATTTTATTTTTTTCGTACAATTTCAGTGAAAACCAAGGACTGTGGTGATGCCGGGGAGAACGTGTCAGATGGCAAGCCTAGACTGAAGAAAAAGAAGAAGCAGTTGTTGAAAGGTCCAGCTACTGCTGCTGCTGCTGCTAGTGGTGGTGTTGCTAGTGGTGCTGCTAGTGGTGGTGATGGTGACACTGTGGTTGCTGTAGGTGGAGGAGGTGCGGGAGGCAGCAACAACAGCACAACTCCAGGCAATACAAGTGCAGATGGAGGGGGAAAGTTGAAGGAAAGAAGGCCAAAGGTGAAAAAGGAGAAGAAAATGAAGGAAGAACTGGTGATGATGGATGACAGTGATGATGACAATGAAGAGGACTGCTCAGCCTTGAAGTGTATGCGACCTACAGGTGAGACTGGGCTGTAGATAAACATGACAAAATTAATTCTTCATCTGAGCCGACAAAACAATGGTCGTCTTGTATCTAGAGTGATCAAACAAAGTGGGAGGGGCTTGAGTGCCTTGTGTTCAGGTCCATCTGATCAAGTCAACACAACAGAAAGAGCTGAATTAAAGTGGTGAAAAAAAGACTATTGCAAAGCACTGACTAGATATTGCAAAATAAATTCCTCAAGAAATGGTGGAGAATTTTTTTTTTTTACACTTTGTTCCAAGCCCTGTGCTGTGACCCCAAAAGTTTTCTGTGGTTTTAAAAAATTATTTTGCCAGCAACAGAAAGAATGACAAGTAGAAGGCAAAGGTTCAGGTGTCAAATGTTGACTATGCTAGCATGTATGTAACGAAGGGTCTGTCCCCAATGACACATGACATCACAAGTTTGCAGTAGGACTTCAGTGGGCATGCACAAAGTGATTTATACGTATATTTTTTTCATGATTAGTGAAAAATGCTGTGTTTGGTGATTAAACATCAAGATTTTACATCAAGTATTTCTTTGTTGTGTAGAAAAAAGGAGAAGGGGTTAATTTTTGTTTTCTTTTTATCAGTGCGGCCAAAGCTATCTTGGTTTCAGAGAAAGAGAGAGGGTTGTGTTAACCTCACGCATCAGTCTGTATACTGTAGATGCCAGTGTCGTTGATGCAGTACATTTTGCTTGACTAAGGAGAACTTGCTGTCTGTGATAGATAAAAAATTGTGATTTGTTTTTCAGGTGAGGCTGTCAACTGGGTCCAATGTGATCGCTGTGAGTTGTGGTTCCATCTGGTCTGTGTGGGTCTCAAGAAGGATGAAATTTTGGATGATGAAGACTATGTTTGCTTCAGCTGTCGGGAGGGGAGCAGTGTGGCACTGGTAGGCTCACCCAGCAAAACCAATGAACTCCCAGAGGATCTAGACAAAATCAAGAAAGAGCCCAAGGATAATTTCTTTGACCTGAGTCCTCCATGTTCTCCCAGTGTACGAGCTGCAGCCGACAAGGCCATTTCTGATGTAGTGGAAGCTGTGGCTGCATCTTCAAAGGAACGGAGACTTGAGGCAGAAAAACGTGTGGAAGCAGTCGAGTCCATGATGCAGCTGGAACGAGGAGTACCTCAGAGTGTGTCCCAGACTGCAGCATCACCCAGTGCTGAGGAAGACAAGAAAGAAGGAGTGAATGAACCTGTATCGACAGCAGAATCAAAGGAAGCTGAAGATGTGGAGAGAATGGTCATGGATGCTGATGATGATGCTGAAGATGATGATGTTGTTGTTGTGTCGGCCAGCAAAGGAGATGAGATTGTGATGAGTGTGGATGATGATGATGAAGAGGAGGAGGAGAAAATGGAGGATGTGGAGGATGAGAATGATGTAGAAGAAGAGGAAGAAATTGAAGAAGAGGAGGAAGGTCCGGAAGATGAAGAGGAGGAGGAGGAACTTGTTGAGCAGGTGGAGGATGAAGAAGATGATGTTGAGGAAGTGGCATTAGGTGAAGAAAGGAAGGAAGAGGATGCTAAAGTAGAACTGTGCGAGGAGGACAGCAATGGGAGCCAGGGAGAGCAGGATAACAGACACCTGGCTGGTCAGGCGGACCCAGAGAAAAGTTTTGAGGAGAAACTGTTGGCTGATGCAGAGAGAGAGTGTGCTCAGGTCTTGGGCAGTCTCAAGTCTGTGGAAGTCAAAGTTCCTTCAGAGTTTGTGGCCACAGCTACAGAGACAGGGGGTGCTGCTGTCATCGTGCACAGCTCCTGACATTTTCTTACTCCCGTCTCATGTGTACGTGGCCTGGAGCGATTGTCAATTGGCTGTGTCAAGGACTAGCATCATCTTTATCCAATCTGTCCACACTCATAGAGAAATTATAGCAAACATGGATTCTTGTCTTGAATGATGCAAGGGAGACGTTCATCATGATTTGATCTGTAATTTTATACTGGGTTCTGTTGTATTGTTCAGTTCACTTAATCATAGTTCATTTGACAGTTATCATTATCATCATTTGACATCATTTGCTGAGTGTGGTGGCTTTGTGGTGCAATGTCAATCATGTAGCATACAAGTTCATTTGCAAATTTGATCAGTTACTTTTTCACTTACATTGATTGATTTTGTCATTGTCCATAAGATGCATGTGTGTGTTTGCTTGACCAGCATTGTCACTGGGTGAATGGTGCAGGTGGAGCCTGACAATCAGAGTTGTACTAAAACAACTTTGTGTGTGGCATATTTAGTTTTGATTTTGCTTGGCCAGTTGAGATTTGTCTGTTTTTGTGAACTTTTTTCAGTCATCGTTTCAAGTTCTGTTTTACAGACATTCTTTCATTCAACTTATTATAGAAATTTTTGTTTGGTCTCAGCAAGGCAGCGTGGTAAATAGTGTTTGTTTTCAAATATGTAAATAACATTTCCATTCTCAAGGTAGAAGGGCAAAAATATAAATCATTCAGGTTTGTATCAAAGTCAGCCAAACCTGAGCTAATTTGTAGACTAAGCAAGACGGTCAAAACAGCAGATTTGATTGCACATGGAAGTGTGCATTTCACGGCTATCAGGATTTGAGTACCTCACTGTTGTATATTTGTTTAGTATCACTAAGAGACCAAGTATTTAAAAAATAAAACACAGAAAAACCTGAAGCAAAGCCAAAATCTGGCAAAAAGAAAAAGTTGTATGTCGCAAAGTCTGATGTAAGAAATAATACAGAATATAATCAAATGTAAAGAGACCAAGGTCACCCAATAGCTGGAAATCCTCCACTATCTCCCTTCCCCCTCCCTCCCTCCCTCCCTCCCCCGGCACCCTGATTGGCTGCATCAAGTGCAGTGTAAGGACCAGTATGGTCCATCATCTTTGAGTGTATATCATGATGTAATTAGTTTTTGGATGCACTCCAAGCCAGGCTGAATTCCCTGCCCACAAATCTGTGATAGATACGGGGATGTAAGTTTGCCAGTTTGCCATTGGTTTCACAAAGTTTTTTGCCTTAATATTCCAAATATCTTAGTTCCAGTATATGTTGCTCTGGTTCACTACAGCCACGTTGTGCAACAATTGTGCAAACTGGTAGTTTCCATTGTCCAGAATTTCCCAACTTGTCACTGAAAGGTCACGTAACTTACATCCCTGTAGATAACAATAAAAAAAACACAACTTATCAAGAAAATAAGAAAAAAAAATCTAATATGAACATATTTATCATCCAACTCATGCATATATGTGTGTAGACAAATTCAGATACATTGAATATTATGTTCCTTTCTGTCTGTCTAGTGTAGTCAGTTGACCTCAGTAAATTGATCGTTGAACTCTCCAGAGGAGGAAAACCCATGTCACAGTTTGGGATTCATGACTAATTTCAGTTCTCCAGTACAATCATAATGAAATTCTTCTCTGAAGGTTTCTGGTTTTACTTGAATTTGTAGAAAAAAAAATTAATTGTGTGTAATTTACCTGTTTTTTTTTTTGTTTGTTCAATCATCGCAGATTTATTGATGAAATTAGAACCTTCATCATTTTAAATGGAAAGTTGAACGTTTTTTATTGTGTTGTAATCTTTTGATGTCCCAAAAATAATTTTTGAAGCTAAAGCTAAAATCGCCACTGTCTTGAATAGAAAGTGGTCAGATAAATCTTTAACATGACAAAGCATGATGTAGAATTCATGATAAGCTTTTAGTCAGCAAATGCCATGTGTGTCATACAAAGTTTAGTTACATTGCAGACAACAAAGGCCAGGCTAGGGTAGGAACAGCGAAGCCAGAATTTGGTAAACTCCAGTTTAGCGTTCTGGGATTGACTGATATTTCCAGCACAGCAGAAGGTGAGAAAGCCAAGACTTGAGTCATACGCAAACATGGTCATGTCATTGATACTGTAAAATAGATGAATTACTCAGGAACAAAACATATGTGTTGTAGGTTGAGTTTGATATGAGGAATTCAAAAGTTGATGGATGTGATGTCAGTGAAACTCGGGTCATGAAACCCATCCAAGCTCGGTCATGTTTACAGGTGAAATATTGGCTTAAATATCCAGACAGCTCAGAGATGTAGATGTAGCTGTTGTTGTTGCTGAAGATGTGAAATTGTCAAAGATTATGAGATCAGGTGTTGGCTTGGCGAATGATTTTTATCTTGTTAATCTGATGTGTATGAAATGATTTGTGCTTTGTGTTCTAGGCTGGCAGTAGCAGTACTGTATGTATTTTGTAGGCAGCCAGAGAGCAACAGGATTATTTGTGGGAACATCCTCAGAAATTGAACAATTGTTCATTTTAGAGAGAGTTAAGTGTCAATTCATCTTAGTTAGACAGAAAAAAATATTGACAAGGCAGTCTGACCGCTGTGAATAGTTTTCATTGATTTCTTTGTAGTGTTTTCTTTTACTCAAGTTCCTAATGGTGTTTTATGTTTGGCCACTGATGGGGGTTGGCGGTGTTGTGGAAAGTAGAGCCAGTGTATGTCCTAAATCCCCCCAAATTTTGCCTGTGTAAATATGTTTTTGTGATGTTTTCATATAGTTCTGTTTTCCCCTGTCCCATCATTGATGAATTTGCTCTCAGATTTGGTGGTACAACTGGGATGAGGAAAGAGAAAAATGTAAGTTTGTAATTTTCAATGCAAGTTGAACTGATTGAAGTTGAACTTTTATCAGTTTGTATCGTTTTTACTCATCAGTCATTTACATAAAATCATATTTTTTTTTCAGAAGAGTGAATTCTGAGTCTTAATATGAGTTGGATGTGGGTTTTTTGCATGGTGATAGAAAAAATGTCCAGGCTTTCCTTTTTTCCCAAAAGAATCAAATACGATCTTTTTTTCCCTTATTATTTTTACAAATTATAACCTTGAGTGAAAGAGTGAATCACTTTATTTCATCATCTCCATACCATACTATTGTCAGCTTTTGTATATTCCTGCTGTTGTCTCGTAAGGCACATTGTCATCTCCTTTATTGTGACAACTTCTGCAGCATTCCTCATAAAAGAACTGCAACTCCTACAGGGGACATCACTTTATTGTCATTTTTTTTTTTTTCTCAGTTATAGTTTTGTGGTTTTGTTTTATTTTCCTGCAATGAAGACATTTTTCTGAGGACATACATTACATGTACTTTTTTTTCTCTGAAAGAATGAAATCTCAGCCCATCAATGCACATCTAGTACTAACTGAATTGTAACTGCCTGTATTTGTTTTGAGTGTCAGATTTCACAGAAAAAAGAGGGCAAAGTTGTAATTTAACAAAACTTTTGAAAGACAAATGAACTGCGTGTGGATTATTTGCTTTGATTGTTTCCTGAACTGGTTGCAGTTTACTATGAGAGAATACAAACATGTGTATATTGTGTAGTACTTCACTTGTTAGCATATCGTCATCTTAGTTTGTTTATGTAACCTATCTGTAATGTCGTGTGTGTGTGTGTATGTCTGTGTGTGACTCTGCAATTACTATCCTTTCTATGTAACCATTGTGTCAAGTTTGTTGTCCATTTATCACACAATATCATAAACCATTCTGTCAGAGAGATTTTATGTGTCATGTCTTTGTATCTCATTGTTCTACATGTAGTTTCATATCCACTTGTGTCCGTAACCATTCTGTCATATCAGTTGTATGTTCTGTTATGTGGTTATTTTGCATCATTACAGTTTGATATTTCTCCTGTCACGTCAATCATGTCCTCTGCTCTTCCCGAGTCATTTATCATTGGCCTGTCTAATATTGGTAGCTCTGAATCCGTACCATTTAGGATTCACCCAGCCAGTTCTGCATCAGTCATGCGTCAGATCCATCTTGCGTATTTACTTCCAAATGTTTACAGTGAAATATTAGCGCACAAGAGAGAACACATGGAGTTCATTGAGAGAATGGCAAAACTGCGGGGGATGTCCCCCACCCACCATTTTCACACCATCACCCATTGTCTTATACCATACCATAGATCCATGTAGATTCAGAGTGTTAATTCTTTATCTCCTCTGTTGGAGTTACTCATGATGTATTTGATCCTGTTTGATCTGAAATTTGAAGCTGTCAGCAACATTGAACTGGAGCAAATTTTAATGAGTGAAATTATGGCAGTGTTCAGAATGAATAGTTCATTATCTGATATCATTATGTTCGCAAATCAGTCCTGTATATTATTGGTAATTTAAACTAAAAAGACTTCACTTGTCAGTGTAAAATATTTCAATTTCTATTTATTTTATCAGCATATTTTTGTGTGGTTTTATTGAGTTTTGTTTGTTATTAAAGATTTGTCAGCCAAATAGAAAGAACAAGTTGAGAGCTTATTCTAACATCTCTGCCTCAAGCAGTCAAGGGATGGAGTTGACTGGATCTTGAGTGCTGGTTTGAATTGCCAAGCTATTCTTTTTTTTTTGTTGTGTTTTGAGAAACCAAGGCATCAACTCCTGTGGTAGCATGCTCTCTTTATTTGATGTTCTGTTTAGTGCAAAAATATCATGAAATCATTGTTAAAGAATTCATTAATTCAAATAAAACAAACCTAACTTTTTTCCATTACTTTGTATGCTGCATTGACTTTTCTTTTGTTCTGAATCTGTTGTGGAAATGTTTGGAATGTACATGTAACATAAAATCTGATTGAAATAATTGCATTTTCCTTGATACCCTCAGTAAGACAACTTGTACAGTTGTAGGGTACAGGATGAGGGAGGGGCTAAGGATAACTTGAGCTAAACTTCCCTTCAGAGTCTCTGCAGGAGAGTTCAAGTCACAGTGCAGTTCAGAGTGAATCTGTCGTAGGCTTGTGAATTTTATGGTTGACAGTGGACGAATATTGCCTTCAGAGTGCTAAAAAAAAAAACAATCTGGGAAAATGAAATTTACCAGTCAGAGGCCGATGAATAGATGGTGGATTCGCTCTGAATCGGTACAAAAAAAAATATATACCGTGTGGTTCATTTAAGATTTTGATGCATGAATGTGAAACTAGCGGATATGCCCTACACTGTTAGGGTGCTTACAGAGAGAACGCTTGATGCTTGAGAAAGCTCTCGCTTGAAAGTAAGCGCCCGTTAAAAAGCGCTTGGTGAATATTGAGGGGCACATAGATAAACGCTTGTCGCTAGCGCTTGCTTTGGGCGCCATCTGAAAATGAGAGTTGATCTGGCGCCATGGCCCCTTCGTCTGACGACGAATTATTATTGCTGGACAGTGTTTTACCTAAACTTATACTTGGAAAACGAAAGAGAAAAGCTTTTCATGAAATTAATCAAAAATGAAGAGAAGAAGGTGAATATCATCACCTGTTTCCTAGATTGAAAAACCACCTCAGTCGATTTCATTCATACATGAGAATGAGTCTCGACACATTTTATTACATCTTGGAAAAAATAGAACCCAAAATAATTAAGACCTGGGGCAACTGGCATCAACCCATTATGGCAAAGGAACGCTTTGTTATCACGCTGAGATAAGCCAAGTTTCACAAGTTTTTTAAAAATGTAATGCAGACACTGTGTTATCAAGTATTGAAGATTTTTTTTTCTTTCTATTCTTTATTTTTAGCACAGCTGTGATGAGCGATTCGACGTCCATTTGTTGAAGTTATAATAAACTACTGTGCACTACACACTAGGCCTGACTTCTCTGTAGACAACACAGCTTAGCCCATTCAATAAACTACTGTACACATAATTTTTAAAAAAAGGCCTAACTTCTCTGCGGATGACACACCCTAGCCGCTTTAAACGCGAGAAAGAATTAACAAACAATTCTTTACGCTTTGCAAGCGTCGCGACCGACAGCAAGCGGTAAAGAACAAGCTTTGTCTCTGAATGGTACTTGAGAAATATGAGAAACATTACAAGCGCTTGTCTACATGCGCTCGCTTTCTCAAGCGTTCTCTCTGTAAGCACCCTTAGATATGCACCCAAGCATGTCAAATGCAACTCAATCAACAAAGAAAAAAAACAGAAGCGATCGGCTTGTGTTTCTGATTTTTTACTAAATTTTTTTTTCCATCATAAATTTATTAAGTCACACTCAATCAAATTAAAATAAGAAAGAAAAAAAACCAACAAAACGCACAGAAAACAATAGCAACAACATTAAAAAATCATAAATTGTTTTGTTGCTGAACCAAATCAGCATCTGTAATACAATGTGTTCAAATTGTGATATTTGTGATGCATAGAAATCCCAGCTGATGAATGGCACACAGGGCAGAATCTGCCATGCACGTCCATCAGATCAACCAAGTTCAGGATTAGTCAGGACTAAATCTGAGAAAGTAAAAAAAGCATAAACACACAGGTTTTATCTCTCTACACACCCATAATTATATTGGAAACTTGACTTACATCCATCTACCCCTGACACATTCAGTTACGAAATTCAGTTCTGGATACATTCAAATGTGAAACTGAAATCCCTTTAAAGGATGTCTGAATTTGTTAGCCTTGTTGCATCTATATTAGTTTCAGACCAAAGTCGAATATAAATATGGGTGGTTGACATAATGAACACTAAATGTCAAGACCAGCGAGACGCAGAACATCATATGTACCATTACAAGATATCAAATAGTTTAGGAGATGTAAAGATTGAGTGATTTTCATATGCCAGTAACAATCCAGGCTTTCTTACACCTTACACCATAATTGACTAAACTTAGAAAGCCAAATGATTGATCTAATTTTTCTGAACATGGTAAGCAACTACCCTAATCTACCAGTACCCGACTGCCTTGTGAGAAAAGCCCAATACATAATATATAACAATATACATGCATGAGGTTATTCTAGGGCGTTACAAAATGGCATGCAAATTCATCTGTCTCATTCACAAACGCACAATCATCCTGAAAATCAACGTACATGTATATCACTCTGACAATCTAAAAGCTGTCACAATTTCTGAGTTCCACACATTTAAACATCTGCCATTAGAACAATCTTCATCCATCCATTGGATTTTCATAACATTTAAACCTGTCCAGTTACTCAACATTGAAAAGTAGGCACATTTTGCCATCTGCATTATTAATTTCCCAAACCTCCACCTGTAAAGCAGTAAACACATACATGCACTTCAAAATCTGCCATGGGTGATAACATCTGAGTAACCCTGATGTATGGCTAAACATTTACAGTACAACAGTTTACTAAATAATTCAATAGATTACAATAGAGAACAGTCTGTGTTGTATACATAAAAATGTTGAAACCATGCAATATTTCCATCCAACAATATTCAAGAAGACACTGGTAATTGGTATGACGACAGACTCCCATAAATTCTGTTCAAAGCTGGTAAAACTGCACACATACTGTAAATCTTTGGTCTTCACAATGCCATAAATTCTCAGAAATTCACAGATCTCATACAGAAATAAAACAGGTACAAAATGTTCTCAATCTGATTCTGATGAATGTCTTGGATGCAATTTAACACACCAGATAGGGCTAAAAGAATTCTCTTTGACTCCAAAACTGACAGTTCACCTCTTCCATTGCTATGAGATCACAAAGTTTTTGTACAAATGAAATCTACAGATGTAAACATCTCACATCTTGCTTTAAAGTTCTACAACATCTAGAAGGCTGGAAAACAAAAGTCATGAAATCAATGTAGCCTACGTGTCCTGAAGCCACAGTAAATGCTGGGGGTGGGGGTGGGGGGGGGGGGGGGGCAAATAATCAGAAAGGGGTTAATTTCAAAAGGCAAAGACAGATTTTCCTGCCTACTTCAGACTTACATTTTCAAGTTGCCGTGTCAATGACATGCCAATTATAATCCTCATGTTATCAAAACCAAGTGATATTTGAAATACACGTATAATCATAAAAACAATAAGCTGATTATGAAACAAAACTGGCACTTCACCTGTACATTTTGCCTTAATAACACGCGTCACTATGACCTAAGACATTCCCACCTGGAAGACTGACAAACTGCCACACCCACCAGGACCACCTGAAACTGGGAAATATTACAGGCACAGATAACAAGAGAGCTAAGTTACTAAACCTTGGTCACAACTGAATCAAGTGCCTTGAATAAAATGTACTTAAGAGTTAAGACCAATGACTGCCCTACCAAACAGCACTCAGTTGTTTTTTTTTCCTCAGTGTGTATGATGATGTGTCAACTTCCATTTTTTTTTTTTAGAAATCACCTGCATTTGATTTAGTACAGAAAATTCATCCTTCAGCATCCGCACTTGCAGATGAGTACACTATTTTCGGAGTCTAAATACATTCACTGATCTGATTGGCTCAGATTGTCAATTTGATAATAGATATTGATAATTTTCTGAACAACACCTTTGGTTATCTCCATGTCAGCTGCACATATTTTACTCAGCAGAGTGAAATAATTGACAACAGGATTTTCCAAATTTTGCTGATGTACAATCTACATTGGGAAATTTTCACAGCAACCCCACTGATCAAACAAACAAACAACACTAAAACTGAGATAGATCAATGCTGAATTCTGGCTTAACACAAAGGTCAACAAAAACTCTGGTCATCACAGATTGTACACACAGCAAACAATAAAAACAACAACACCATAAAGAACGAGTGAAGACCTCTAGGCCCAAGTCACAGACACTTCTAGACAGAACCACATTCAGTGATTGCTGACAACCCATCAGCAGGGGATGAAGGAATGACCTTATGGCCTGCTGGCTCTGACATGTCCACACGGTTCCTGAAACTCTTTGAGAAAGTCTTGTCAGGGCTCAAATGTTAAAATTCAAGGGCGACAATGCAAGAAAATGAGAGAAAAACATTTCTTAAATTCATTTTTTACCAATTTTTAAAATGTTTTTTGAACCCCAGGGAGAATTCCAGGACTTTTCCAGGTTTTTTTGTCTTTCTCTCAAATTTTAAAATTCCATGGCCTTTCCGGGTACTGACATTCCATAGCTGTGCAGGAAGTGCGTGTCCAACTGTGCTCTCAAACTAGACAAACACCTTTGATGCTTAGTTATTGACTCCTAGCTGGTAGTTGACTGGAGTCTTGACTTTACCATGCCATGATTGGTCAACAATTCATCTGGTCACAGACAAACAGATCATCTACTCTCTGGGCATGACACAAACTCACCATTCTAGAATCTCTCAGGCATAACTCTGATCCACTTGCAATTTGGTTTTGTTTCCACTGTAGCCATTTATTCAATGAAAGTACAGCAAATTATCCTCAGCTGAATGACAAACACAAAACAAAGAAAACTTCCATTTTCCTTTTGCACCATCTGATTACATACAGTGATCCACTCACATACATATACTTCTATCTCTCACCAAGCAAATCTCAAACTACATACAGTGATCCACTCACACCACATATACTTCTATCTCTCACCAAGCAAATCTCAAACTACATAGAGTAATACACTCACATACATATACTTCTATCTCTCACCAAGCAAATCTCAAACTACATACAGTGATCCACTCACATACATATACTTCTATCTCTCACCAAGCAAATCTCAAACTACATAGAGTGATCCACTCACATACATATACTTCTATCTCTCACCAAGCAAATCTCAAACTACATACAGTGATACACTCACATACATATACTTCTATCTCTCACCAAGCAAATCTCAAACTACATACAGTGATACACTCACATACATATACTTCTATCTCTCACCAAGCAAATCTCAAACTACATAGAGTGATACACTCACATACATATACTTCTATCTCTCACCAAGCAAATCTCAAACTACATAGAGTGATCCACTCACATACATATACTTCTATCTCTCACCAAGCAAATCTCAAACTACATAGAGTGATCCACTCACATACATATACTTCTATCTCTCACCAAGCAAATCCCAAACTACATACAGTGATACACTCACATACATATACTTCTATCTCTCACCAAGCAAATCTCAAACTACATAGAGTGATCCACTCACATACATATACTTCTATCTCTCACCAAGCAAATCTCAAACTACAAACAGAAAAAAACAAAAAGAAATGGCTATTGTTCTAGCTAGAGCTAAAACATCACTGAGAAGGTGAAAACTTACAAAGTGCCCAAGTTGGATGAGAAAAGCAAAAGTGAGGAAGAAGATAAGATAGAGCAAAAGTTTGACTGGTTATGAGAATACACTGCAAGTTGTCACAACATAGACAAACGTAGTAGTAGTAGTTGGTAACATTTGGACTGATGGTACACAATACACAGTCTTGGTGAGAGATCCAGAGGTGGAAGCCAAACTGCAGGCTTGGGATTGTGGGTAACAGATTGTGGAGGAGTTGGGGTGGGGAAGGTGTAATAGGCAGCGGTCAGTCAATTAGCAAAAATAATAGAAAAATCAGATGAAGTGAACAGGTCATGGAAATACTGTGCGGCATAGTTGGTTTTTCTTTCCAATTCAGAACCAATTTCTGAAAGTTGGTCTTAAAGCACAAAGAGAAACTGAACTTGGGATCTTCAACTGGTGTGGGTGAAGGACTACATGTACCTAGTTGTGCTGGCAAATAATTGTTGTCCCATATGGAAACTCCAGCCGCTACTCATGATGCAATACATCTATCTTAGTAGTTGCTTCACCAAATGCACTGAAACTTAGCACAAACCCAGATGGTTATATTCAGTGAAAACATATTCATCTCAGCACTGAATTTCCCAGCTAGAAAATATATGTGTATGAAATATTTTTGGTGAATTTCCTGGCAATGAGGAGCGAAGTAGAGAAGTTAACTCATGACTGATCTGCCATTGCAGAGAATGCGGGAAGTGAAGCCTGCAGTTAGGCTGGGTGACCTCTGACCTCCAACACAAGCTGTACATTTCACTGCATAGTCTGGAGTGATCCACTGCGTACTGGCTGGACAAGTACTGCAGTTAAGTGTTTCTCTCTTTCTTTCTCTCTCTCTTTCACTCATACTTGCTGGACAAGTACATGTACTGCAGTTAGGTGTTTCTCTCTTTCTGTCTGTCTGTCTCTCTCTCTCTCTCTTTCACTCATACTGGCTGGACAAGTACTGCAGTTAGGGGGTTTCTTTCTTTCTGCCTCTCATTCACTCACACACATCAAAGCTCCTACATCAACAATCCAGGAGTTGTGTAGCTGGGACTGACTGGGACAATCACTGTGTGACTATTCTCTTGTTTCCTCTTGCAAACACCCACAGACTGGCACACAAACACAGGCAAGTACAAAACAAAACCATTCACAAGGTCATTCTGACAAGTCACAGCACCTGAGACATCCAATAGCAAGCTCAATTTCTTACTCACAGTCATTCATGTTTCAGCTCTTTCCTCACACAGCCAAGACATCCCTGGACTACAAGATGTTCCTTCAATCTGTCATTTTCTAAATACATGTACATGTACAGTTTTCCACAGTACAGACATTTCTGTATTGGATAATGAAACAAATGAAGATTATGTATGTCTCAGAAACCCAGAGAAAAATTCAGGTGCACCAGGCAAATTGTAGAACAAAACATGACCTACTTTAAAATACCATTCATTTGCTCAGCCAGTGGTCTTAAATTCCAGAACCTCTGCTATTTTTCTCTCATTTCATTTTGAATCTAAATGCCTGGGAATGAAATGGTCATCACACCCAGAGAATGTTGACAACTGACCCAAACTGTCTTCTCGCTCTCACTCTTTACAAATGCAGCCAGCCAAACTGGCAAATGCCCCTGGCTAAACTCCCAAAATTTCTACTGTGGTCTAGATATTTTTTGCAGATCTGAGGCATTGGTCGATTGGGAATCCATATTTATCTAGGATGTTGGTGTCAGACAAAACAAAAACAGAAGAACCACCCAATCATACACCATGCGTACGGTCAGAATTGGCTAATGCAGAAAAATCCAGTCACAATCAAAAGCTAGATAGGTATTTTATGCTGAATCATTCACAAGCATCAATCAGGAGTCTGTGGTCTGCAACAGGGTTCTAGAGCCACTCTAACATCATGTCAAAACTACTACAATCTAGCACATATTTAAAGCATGAATTTAAACAAAATATACCTGGTTGCAAACGAGAAAACAAGAAAAGCACATACAAAAAACACATTCTGAATACAAAATTAAATATGCTGATTGAAAAACTGAATGTTGGCTCTTTATTAAATAATTATTATCACAAATCAGGAATAAATTATTTCATGTGTAGAATTTGTACAAGCTGGAGATTAAATGTTGCAATAAGCTGGTGCTGATTACACAAAGTTGAGGATAAACTAACTGGGAAAGTGAAAATCTGAGGTTGTTAACAATAATAATTGTTAGATTGAAGGAGGGTCAAAAGTTCACCACAATCTCCATGCCTGGGACTCCCAGACAAGTTTGCATGTTTAAATTATTTCCGGTACAGTTTCACAGTCAAATCAATCTTTTGTCTACAAATGTACATGTAACTCTCCTGTATACAATGAAGGATAATTATTTCCTTGACTTGTACTCTCCCCTTCACTGACAAAAACCTATCCTAAACAATGGAAACCCATTGATACATTGCTTTATTTACAGTGAACATTTACAAATCTTTTTAGTTTACAGTGGTTCTCAACTTGAGTGACATAACCATTCAACCTTACTCAGCTCAGCTGGATGTTAGACATGACATACAGAATGACATTTGTACAGAAAGTCTATCAGTTTTGAGAAATTCACGGATGGTGAAATCCAACATTTGGGTATTGTTCATGTCATAGACTTCTCTCATCACTGCAACTCAAACTTGTAAAACTGAAGTTTTCATAACCAATATTTAAAAACAACAACAACAAAACACCCCTCAGACAACACCAGGTAACATTCACCCACTGCTGATGCACGACTACCTCAGGTCAACCCCTCAACCATTCGACAACCCTGCCAAGGCCACACTACACTGGACATAAAAAAATTGACCATAATTGACATCTGAAACTTTCAGTATAAAATCAAATCAACCAAACTGTAGAGTTAAAACAAACACCAAAAATGTTAAAATGATTTTGAAACTTTTCCTGATTTTTTGTTTGTTGACATAAACTTTGACTGAACTAGTGCTAAAGTACATTTACAACAATCTGTCTCTGTTTTGTGTATAGAACATAAATGTTTGGTGCATGAAGTCATGACAAACTATGTGTGGGACACCTTCAGATTTTAGGTCACTTCAACATGTCATTTACTGTTCAGTTTCTCATTAAATGCCGCCAGTGAATTCAACCTGTCATCCAGACTGCCAACCAGGAAAATACATTTAGAACATACACATTTGTGAACATCTCTTTAACCATTTGTTCACTTTAACCAATTAACATCCACTACAAGGTGACAGTGATATACACATTAACGAGAAATCATTGCACATAAGGTTATTATATATATATACAGGACAGATCAATTTGCACATCAAATGGTTTGTAATTGCTAGCGATGTAAACAAATACAAAGGCATCAATGACAAACAAACATCTCTGGATTATCCTCATCATCATCTCAGACAGACATCATCAAACTGAAGTGAAAGACGCCGGGTCTCAAAATTAAAGTATGACAGAAAATCAGAACATTGGTGATGAAAACTGGAACAGCACAACTATAGAACAACACATAGTTCCCAGGGGAACACAAAATCTGCAACACTGACATCATCAACACAGCAGATAGAACAAACATTTTTTGACTACCTGTGTACTGATAACTAATATTTATATTAACATTGAAACTACACAAAGACCTTCTCCCATGTGAACTTGTTTAAATAAACATTACATTTCAAGGTTTATGTGGTAAATAAAAAAGAAATTCTGACATGCAAATCTTTCTTTGCTACAAATTTCTAGCAGGGTTAACCATGAATTTTTTCAAATAAAACTGTTTCCTACACAAGCAGGATCTCTGTAAGTTTTCCCATTTCATTGACAAAATTCCGTATTTGCAGATCTGTGATGTCCATGGGCAAGTCTGTATGAACAGTCAGGACAAAATCTACAACACCCACCATTTCTAAGTCTAGCCAGCTAGACCAAATATTCACACAAAGTTCATTAGCCAAACTCCCACTATCATGTATGGTATACTCAAGAATACAAAATTGCAACCAGAGAAAACAGTGACAGATCTATGGCACAACTCCATCAAATCTAACAAATTTCAGCTCCTTTTTGTGCATTTACTAACTTTCTTAGTTGTGACAGTTCTAACTTTACATGTGAGGGAAAATGTGATGCTGTCAAAGCAGCTGAGACTTTTCAGAAATCAAAACTGACACATCCAATGTTGATCTTTTACTAAATAAACTTGATGTTTCTCTGAAGTTAACAATGGATCCATTATGTTCCTTATGTATAATGTATGTCTAACTCTTCAACCCTGAAGAAACAAAGATCTCTCTGCAAGGCTACTATGCCACTTGCCCCCTGGTTGATGGAAAACTCTGAAAGCATTACAGTACAAAGTACTACATACCAGTTTGTATGTATCTCATTCTAACTAACAGAATCACAAAATTACATCTGATTGCTATTTGAAAAAAAAAATGCTGGTTTTAAACAACCAAAAAAAAAACATCATTGAAAACAGTTCAATAAACCTGACAATTATGACAAGGAAGGAAAATTATGGGAAAATAAAACAACACCAGAATTAACAAAAATATCAGATTTTGTACATAAGGTCATTGATGAGAGTAACCATGCTAGACATAAGTTGAGTGGTCCCATTTTCACTGCTAGGAGATAGATTAATGTTGCAAGTTCTACCACTACAACAAAATGATTATGCCCCTTACATGAAAGTGACAGAGAGAGAAACTGCACAAAGCAATGCTGGCATTCACTGCCCCGCTCTACATCTACATGGACAGATAAAATTACCTAGTTTGGTTCTTCACATTAACTCATTCACTCTGCAAGTTTTCAGGCTTGTGGACTCTCAAGTTTCTGAATGTATCGATGGGGTCAAGGTGACTCAAAGCTCAGCAACAAGGCATCAAGAACTGCCAGCTGACCACAACAGAGTGAATAAATTAATGAAACTTTTTCCATCTAGCAAGAAACCTTTTCAAGTGACCTGTGGCCCGTTCTGTAATAGTTTAACCATGTGAGGTCCCCTCATGCAAGGCATCTGACACAGATCCAGTTCAAGATTCCAATATTTACCAGACCCCACCTGCTATCCAGGCCATCACAAGAGAGACTGCACAATTTCTGAACAGACTAACAGATGCACAAGTATTAGTCTGTATTTAAGATGCATCAATGTCCACATAAGTGAACCAAAATGTCTACACATGTGAGCCACACCACTCTGTGTACGTGCAACATACACTGTTTATCTTCATGTTGTTACTGCAGCTCAGCAAAGTGGCGATGGTCTGGGTAAACCTGATGGCAGCTCAAGACAGCAACTCATGGGAGTTTCCAGATGGTGGAAGGATGTTGTTGACTCCCGTCAGCTATGATATCTGCCCCATTCCCTGGATGTATGTGAGGACCCCCTGCTCCCAGCACTGATCACCCCACTATTGGTCAGACAGCCACGCCCCCTGCAGCTATCAGTGTCTCCCTGGCATGACATTTCATGATGCTTTGAAAGCATCCAGCACATTCTTTGACAATCATGGCTACGATTTCGTTACAAGTCTACTCGTGTTCATATGTCCACACGTGCTGCATATATTCACTCTGAACTGTCACAGCCTACTGAATTCATTGGTGTCTTTAGTTCCCTCAGGCTTGGCATTCACACTTGGGTTCCATCTGGCAATCCTGGCCTCAGGACGATAGGTGCTCTGGGTGCTGGCTGTCTCTTGCCACTGCCCCCTGCCCCAGGGGGTGGGGTATTACGGTTCTGGCTGGGTGCAGTGGGGCTGGGGGTGAACACAGGGTTGGGGTGGCTGTCACTACTAGCACTACCCACACTACCAGAGGCCTGGGGACAACACAGACATATCACTGGTGATAAATCCATACTCAACTGTTCAACTTTTCATCTCTAAAATCCTCTCAAAACAACTTGATACAATCAACTAATTAAAAAACACAATAATACTGAAAAAAAAAACCCGAACAATGCCGAGTTACAGTTCAGCAAGGTAAAGGTAGAGAGTTGAAATGTGGAAATAAAAAAAGTTAATTTGAAACTGGGGCTTTGCAATCTAAAAGGTGACTTTTTCTTTTCTGCCACATTGCAATGGATTCCCTGAGTAGTCAAACTTTCTCTTTGTCCCTGAATACATTGGCAAGTCAGTTATGCTTGGGTCTCATCCAGAAGATGTGAAATGAATATGGTACAGCCGTTAATAAAGTAATCAAAGTTCAGTGATATATAAGGTGAATGGTATTAGAATCCCAGAGCTGGGAGAGAATTCCAGAGAGGCAGAACTTTGCTGTTGTGTGACAAGCCTTATCTATACTCTACTGGCTGGTCACTGCTGACCCTACAGGTTGTACTCACCATTCCACTGTCCAGCGAGGCTCCACTGCTCCCCCTCTTCATCACAGGATCTGTGGACAATAGAAAAGCATACATGAAAAACCCCTGTAAAATCAAGCCACAATGAGAACTCACTGACATTTGCGGGAGCAGAACTGGAGTGGATTTTACATTCTAAATTCTTTAGTTCCTCTGACAAATCCACAGTTTCCTTTAGTGTCCCTAGAAACCTCAATTCTCTACCCAGGTCAAGAACAACAAATGAGTAATGATGCTGTAAGCTTTTATCAAAGTTCAAGTACAGACAGAAACTTCATATCCAGCAAAATATAGCTGTTCCTTTTGTTCTGCCTAAAAACTTCCAGTTATATAATGGGCTTTCTGAAATGTCTTTTATTTACATAAAGCCTGATAATTTTGGGATATGCTGAGAACTGGAAGACAGGGTGGAGCTTGCCCGCCCGCCCTCCTGGCCACAACAGTACACAATTTCTAAATATGGGGCTTTTCTAAGTTTTTTTCCCCCAGATCAAATAAAGAAGAGAGTGACTGGCCTGAAACATCTTTTGTATCAGAACTTTTCTGTTTGTTGAAACTGCCACATTTATCTCCTCATGTCTCAGAGTGCACTGTACAAAGTTCATGAGACAAAAAGTACAGCAAAAAACCCAACAAAAACACCCGAGTGCCATGAATCATCAGAGGATGAGAAACCATTAAGAGATTCTGCTTTGATAAAGAATCTAGATTTACCTTCCATCTGCATCTGTTACGCAATACATCTTTACACACAACTGATTTCAGCTCAGAGGTTTTCTGGCTAGAATAAGCCTAAATTTTCTGTGCTGAAACACTGAAAGCTTCAATACAGTGATAATGAATCTGCTATTATTATTGCATTTAGATTATATTATGATTGTATATGTCCAAAGTGCACCATGCTGTGCTTGATGCAGAGAATAACAAATACATGTACTGGCAAAATCAAGAAAGCAGTCAATTTTGCAGGTATAAACAGAAACTTACATGTGACGTCCCCTGATTTATTATAAATATTTGTTTTTTTTCCAAGATAAAAAGGCAGATATGCCTCTAGCACTGCCAACTTTCAATTACATTTTCCACCCAACATCAAACGGACCATAACTCATCAATTTATATCATTTTTTTTCCTTTCCAGGCATTAAAACAAGTATTCATATCTTTATCATAAATTAATGCTCTTCCAAAAAAACAAAAAAACTTGCAGTATTTGAACTCTCTGGTTATAGAGGACCTGTTGATGGTGATATGGCTAAGAGCTAGAAACATTATGTTATGTTTTCAGATATGCTCAAGACTTAAATTCAGAAATGTGGATGATGTTTCTACCATCACAATCTACTCCCAGCTCAGCAAATTTCTAACAAGAAACACTTTCACACCTGTAGATCAACCCAACATGTTATCTTGACTTAGCCCTAGCATGTCTGAATCAGTTCCTGTGTAAATCCAACAAGTTAAATGAAATAAATTATGTTTGTCCCGTAATTTGGGATTTGAAACAATTAATAAAACAACAGAAAAAAACCGAAAAACCCAGAGGCCATTGCTTCAAATTAAAAGAAAAATAAATGTACAAGGTTATTGATTACAGAACATTCTACACATGATAAACAGTCAAATCCTATGTATCACCCACAGATGTTGATTAAAATGGATTTCAGTTTTGTAAAACACACCCAGAAAGACTCCATCTGTTAAATCTCTGCTTTCCTAGCCATGTATACCAATCCATTTGAGTTAAGCCAAATTAAGATGAAGTAATCTTAGATCTCATAAAATATAAACATGTATTTTCCCATCAATCTTCAATGTTAAGTCTAGATTAATAAGAAAGTCAAAAGAGAAAAATTTGCTGCCTAAGAAAATATTTGCCTTGTTTGGTGCAATGGTGCTGTTGCTTCACTGTAACTTTAAAATAACTATTCTCTAGAGAGTCCACTGTTCTGTTTCTCTGCAGGGATGTGTGTGCATTTGTGTGTGCATTTGTGTGTGCATTTGTGTGTGCATTTGTGTGTGCATTTGTGTGTGCATTTGTGTGTGCATTTCTTTGTTTTCTGACAATTGCAGCTCTTGGCATTTGTGCCTCACCTTTCTTGTTGTTTCTGCTCTTGGCATTCTTCATCTTGTTGTTTAGCCCTCAACAGGGCTGTTTGAGCCCTCGAAAGGGCTGTTGTTTTAGCCCTCAGACGGGTTGTTTGAGCCCTCAATAGAGCTGTTGTTTTAGCCCTCAGAAGGGTTGTTTGAGCCCTCAAAAGGGCTGTTGTTTTAGACCTCAGAAGGGTGTTTGAGCCCTCAAAAGGGCTGTTGTTTTAGACCTCAGAAGGGTGTTTGAGCCCTCAAAAGGGCTGTTGTTTTAGACCTCAGAAGGGTGTTTGAGCCCTCAAAAGGGCTGTTGTTGTAGCCTCAGAAGGACTGTTTTTGAGCCCTCAAAAGGGCTGTTGTTGTAGCCTCAGAAGGAGTTTTTGAGCCCTCAAAATGGCTGTTGTCGTAGCCTCAGAAGGACTGTTTGAGCCCTCAAAAGGGCTGTTGTCGTAGCCTCATAAGGACTGTTTAAGCCCTCAAAAGGGCTGTTGTTGCAGCCGCAGAAGGATTGCTTGAGCCCTCAGAAGGACTGTTTGAGCCCTCAAAAGGGCTGTTGTTGTAGTCTCAGAAGCCCTTAAAAGGGCTGTTGTTGTAACCCTGAACTGGCTGTTTTGAGCTTATGTGTATTTTTTTGGCCCATAGTTCTTCTTTCTTTACAATATTGTGGATCTCCTTGTGACATACAGCAGATTGCGACATTCTTGTATTACATAAAAAATATAGAGGTACTAGGCTTTCACAGAGAATAGAGCATCAGATATTCAGATATTACCCTAAAAGTGATGAGTTGGGTTGATGGTTGGGTGCTGGTGTGTCCAGAAGAAAGTGCAACATCACAAAGCTACCAGTGTAAAGTGCATGGAGAACCCTCAAGCTGGACTTCTTTAGCAAGATCTTCTCAAATTCCCTCCTTCCCCACTCTCTGCTTTCAGTGACCTCCAAACTTTGGATACCCAAGACCCCAAACCTGATTTATCTCATGACTACAGCCCAAACATTCAGCAGTTCATGACATCTCACAATATTGCCTGACATTACTGTAATATACTAGGAGATCACATGAGGATCAATACATGTCAGTAAGCCAACTACAACTGCTGGTCTCAAATATTCCCAAATGAAAGCAAATCATAGCTACTGACCTCTTCTGGTAGAATTCATTGTTGCTGACACCCCCCTCCCCCGACACACACACACACATAAAACTAGGTTTAAATTCTGAATAGCTCACAAATTTTATCTCCAATATAAAAGACCAACCAACCAAACTCATTGCTCCCCCCCCCCCCATTTTCTAGTATATTCCCAAGTCCTGTCCACCTCTCTTACATGTCAAATATTTGCTTCTGATCTACTCTTAGCCCAACTTGAGGGTTTGCCCACTATGATCAAGTGAGCAGCATGCATACCTGAGAGGTCAGTGAGTGAGTTAGAGTAAGGGACTTTCTTCAGGTTACACTCGGGTGCAGATAGACGATTGTGCGGGTTTTCAGAAGCTTTGGCAAGATCGTACGCTAGGACTCGGGAGTCATCACAGGCGTAGCGTTTGTCCATGGTGTTGTGGGTGGTGCGATGTCTGGCCATTTCTTCTTCAATTCTGAGCTGCTCCATACCATTGGTCTGCACACAGAAGTTAGAGAGAAAATATACATATAACGTTAAACATCTTTGTCAACATGGAAAAGTTACATGTATCTTGATGGACATTTACCATGATTCTCACAAAATGTAATGAAACATGCTGCAATAATTTGTACGCCTCTGCTTAATTTGGCCGGAGTCGGTCAAGAATGACCATGAGATTTCACATCCTGACTGTTTTGAGTGTCTGTTCTTTTGTCCTGCCACTGAACAAGCTATTACAGTAGTGACAGTCTCTCAAGCAGTGATAAGAAATTAGGAATAAATTACCTTGAGAATTGGCTTCAGAATTTTGGCATTTTTCATACCCAGAAAAGGAGCAAAATAAGGCCAGTAATCATGAAGAGCTATGATGTCTAGGGGCATAACTCACTCACCTCTAATATTGATTCCTTGAGATCTTCTACGAAAGCCTGCCGGTCGTGGTCATTTCTGGCATTGAAAGTGATGAGTGGCTTTCCATCGATGTTGTTGGTCAACTGTATACCATACTGGTAGTCTGTCAATAGAAGTACATATGGTTACTGGTAATGTATCAGTGTAGCTATGTTTATGATACAAAAATTTATAATACGTAACACATATTCAAATCTTGGTCGCTCAGTGCAAATATAACACATTTTTATTAATAGTTTGTGAATGCAAACATAAAATATGCTCACTAGTAACCTCTCACATATAAACACCCCAGCTTAACCAGTGGCTTGCCTAGGCAAATCTAACATATTCTCACTGGTATTTTGCCAATGCTAAATATAACATAACATTACTACAGGTAGTCTGTGAAAGCATTAATAACAGATCTGCACTAGAGACATTTGGGTTAACACAAAATGAGAAGTTATCAATTCTCCTGACTGAAATATTTACTGTCGGGCTCATCATGGATAATGGAAACTGTATAAAGCAATCTTTCTATTGTCTTTGACATCTGAGGTCTAACTGGAGACTAAATGTAGCACAAAACCCATGTTTATTAAATGTTCAGGTATGATTAATCTCTTGATTTCTGTCTCTAAATGCTCTATATTTCATGTCTGTAACAAGTGGCTGCCTCAACACACAAACTCTTGTCTGGCAGAGATAACAAAACCAATTACTGCTTCCTGTTTGATCTTTACAGCATCTAAAAATCAAGTTTGCCAATGCATTGCCTTGAGAGACAGAAAACTGATAAGTTGAGTTTTATTGCTCAAACACTTTCATGCATATCTTAAAACCCAATATAATGATGTATATCATTGATACTTGTCTTAAGTTGCCTCTATTTAATAAAATAAATGTACAAAATCAGACATCTCAAACCGCAGCATCCTAAACCAAAAGTTCACGTCAAACACCCAAAAATTCACTTGGTCCTGATTACATCAAAGACACGCCTCAGATCTCAAGATTTGGGCTATTTTGAGTAGTTGGTGATAAAGACTTGAAGAGATTCTCAAAGAAAGCTACCTGAGATCATTTCTATTATCTCTGAAATTATGGCTGGTTGTGAGGTATATTTCTGGGTTTAATCTTGGGGAAATTTTTCTCAAAGCAAAATGTGGTTTAGCTCCATCAAGATAAATGGTACAACAAATTTGAATGTGACCTTGTGGGTGAACTGGTGCACTCACAGGTGTCAAAGGTCACCTAGTCTTGCAGCTCAGCCTCTAGTTTGTAAACAACCTGAGACACCATACTATACCACCATGCAGGACAAACATACAGTCCTGTACTACATATGCAAATTTCATGTATGAAAAATCAGAAAGGTGCCGCAACATAATCAAGATAATCTGTCCATTCTATTGGCTGTTTCCACCTCCTAGAGGAGAGTGAAGAAGGGAAGAAAGAGATGGGAGCAAATGTCTTGTTCAAATGAATTTTCTTTTCCCTTCACTTCCAGGTCAATTGTCAGACAGAAGGTCAGCACTGCCCAAACCACTAACCCTGTCTATGTCTAACCTCTACTTCATTTCAAAGATTGCTTCTTTAACACTCCTCAAGGAAAAGTTGAGCTGTTTCACTCCTCCCCTTCCTCCTCTTCCTAAGACAAGACAAATATTAACATCTATATAGGACACTGTCTATTCTTCTATCTTTGTTTCTGTTCTCACTGTATCCATCAGCCTCCAAATCTTGTGGTATTCACATTCCAGTTACCAACTTCTGTCTATCACCCACATCTACATCTTCCTGTTTACCTAACCTCTGACACCTCCCCCGGTGTCATCTCTCCTTTCTCTTATTCTCCCTATATTGTAATTCCACCAACAGGGCACACTTTCCCTCCGACCCCCCCCCCCCCCCCGGGCACGATCTGTCTATCCATATGTACAAACTTTTCGGTTCCTTTTCCTGATTTACCACCGTCTTTTCATCCCAGGTGGTAGCGTTTAGCTCCACAGATGGCAATTTTTTATCTCTCTGTTGTTGCTGCTGCTACCATACATGAAAGGGACCAGATACGGGCAGGATTGGGTGGGGTGTGAGGGGGGTCAGGGAGGGAGGGGTGCTTAGAAATGTCTTTCATCGTCTCTTTCTCCAAACCCATACAGAGAGGTACAGGGACATATATATATTTTGTAAATGTGTGTGAAGCATCACCTCAAAATAGAGAGAGAGAAAAAAAAAAACAACAGAAAAAAACCAACAACAACCAAAACAAAAACATAAAACAACTGCAGGAAATGATGCATTTTGACTCCCACAAAGTCATTCAGAGTGAAAGTACATTATCTACTTGGCCCCAATGACTTTGACTAATTATATCTGTCCCAGCTCAGGGAGTTACTGTTGTACTGGTGAATATTTGTATTTTGTTCCCACTAACTGTGGATTTCCCTAAGTCTGGCTCATTCTAAATTCATACCTAATATTGGTTTCTCCTGATTTGGCCATGTTTCCATATAGATAAAGACAACATCCCCATGTTTACTACCGACCAAACTTTGGCTTGTTCCAGTCCGGAACTCAATAATGGCAACTTTTAATGACTGTTTTCTTTTCTCATTTCCTAATTGCCGGAAGAGAGACAGAAATATGTACGCTGCACTGATCAAGGCAGTTCTCTGACAGAAAAACTTATCCAGGTATAACTTGGGGTCACACACTGCTATTGAGTGAATGTTGCTGAGGTATTGGACGTGAGTACTTACGTGGCGTCTCAAACAGATACACGTGCATGCCACACAGTGATAGAGAGTTCCGGAATGAGTAGGTGATGCCTGTCTTCTTCTTGCTAAAAATTTTGGTCACCTGTGGACATGAGATAAAACAGAGTTTTGATTAAATGTACCCAACATTTCTGATGATGATTGGCCATGATGGAAAGAAAGAACAAAGTACCCTCTTTCCATACCCTCTTTCCAAAAGAAGAACAACAAAATGGCTCTTTTCTCTTCCATCCCCCAATAGTTCCCATTCCTGCCTCCCTGATGCATGAGTTGTACACATACAAGTTACTGATGCACGTGGGGGGAGGAGGGGGCGCAAGGGGCCCCTGCTCTGTAATAGCTGTGATGATGAGTCAGTTCTATACAGTTGCAGTTTTGGGGCCAGCAGGTAACAAACTACATACAGCATCTGGTAGACAAGACAACAACAACAAAAAACTACAGCAAAGAAAGTGGGAAGGGGGGGAAGTGAGAGAGAGAGAGAGAGAGAGAGAGAGAGAGAGAGAGAGAGAGAGAGAGAGAGAGAGAGAGAGAGAGAGAGAGAGAGAGAGAGAGAGAGAGAGAGAGAGAGAGAGAGAGAGAGACATGAGGAAGCAAAAATAGGTTGTGGTCAGTGGAGGTCGGTCTGAGGTAGTCCATCCACCGGACTCTCTTCCGTGTCCGACTAGTGATCAGTTGAGAGGTCGGTACTCACCAAGAGCAGATCATTGAAGAGGAAGACCTCACGTTGATGCAAGCCAATCTTCTCTTTCTTGTTGGGATCATGGACCTCATACAGTCGGCAGTAACACACCAGGCGTCGGTGGGGCAGGCCCAGAGTCTGTGGGAGAGAAGCCCAGAGATTTGGGTCAAAGGACAGGCAAAATCGTTAAAAAAAAAAATTAATTGTCTGGGAGATAAATTTGTGACAAACATGCCAGCTTAAGGCAGAAAATGGGGCGTCAAACGTTTTGATAGGAAACAGAAATGACCACCGGTTGGTTTTGTTTTATTTAGGTCACTCAAAATTTAAATGTTGACCGCACGGCGTCCGCGCCGCCCCTCCTCCCCTCCCAAATGCACGGCAGCTGAGCAAGCGCAGTTGCAAGTTGTTTTTTTTTTTTTCTCACCGCGGCCTAGCATTCGAATTCTCAAAATTAGTTGTAACCTCAAAAGAAGAATTGAAACTGTCATGAAAAGGAACTATAATATTACAGCCTTGGAACTTCCGACCACAGACGGTAAAAAAATTCAAAATTTCGTAGGTGCACAAAGTTTTGTGACGTCAGATGGAACAAACGTCATGCACAGCGCTGATTACGTAACCCAAACCAAATTAGCGAGCCATTGCTTGTGTGGACAGTAGAATTAGCGTCCCGGTGGTTTTTCCAACAGAACGAAAGCTCACTCCCTTCGCTTCCCCAATCTCCCCACCCCTCGCCTCTCAGTTCGTGAATCTGTGGCTGTATTTTGTGCCTCACATCTACCATTGACATTACCATTCTGACGCCGTAACCTGATACAGCTGTTGCATACAGTTACACAGGTAAACACGTGACTACCTCCTCCTGACACAAATGTTACAGCCCCACGTAATAAATGACGTACGGATCCAGAGAGGTAAATACAAGACAGTTATCAATGATCAACTTCGCCCCATCCTGACCTCTGACCTCCACCACTCCAACATCCCCCTCAGCATCAAAGACAGGGCCAGGTTTTGCAGGAGGCGAACACACCCTTTCTACCCCGCCCTCCTACACCTGTGAGTCGCAAAGCTCTGCTGGTGTATATAATAACTGCATGTTAAGAGGTGAGTTTACCTGATGCATGATGCACTCACGCCTGCAGTGACGTGCACGATAGTCAAATGACTTTAAAACTCACAGAAAAATCCTGCAGAAATCTTGTCAGTTTCTCTACCCCCGGGTAAATCAATAAACGTTTAAAACTGTACCCGAGTACCCGGCCTCTCCGGGGATGAAAGCTAGCAAGTTTTATATTTTCTTATCAATGCAAGATCTATCACCTACTTGAGCTGGTCTCGGCCATAACTCGGCGTAATCAGTCACACCCGCACACATTTCTTTCTCTCTCCGTCTCTCTTTCTTCTCTCCTTCTTTCTCTCTCCCACAAATAGGGTTGAAAGACTCGCCCAAAACAAGCCAATATCTCAACTGATCTAGGCCGATCCCAATCATCTTTCATCCATGTATCCACCAATCTACTCTATTCCTACACTCAGCTCACGGTTACCACAGCCTATCGATGATGAATCTGCCACAACCACACCTCCAAAACCCCAACAGTGGCGGGTGAGCAATCAGTACCAAATGACATTCTTTAATGCCAACCCAAACTTTTCTGTGACACAGTGTTAAAACTCAAGTTTGCTCAACTGTCGCATTCTCTCTCTCTCTCTCTCTCTCTCCACACGCACGCATATAACAACAGGTTACACAAGCAGACTAGAAAAGACAGAAATGAGACCGTTACTCTAAAGTTATACACAGACAGCAAAGCCAGCCAGCAGATACCCACAAAAACAACAGACATGCAGCTCCGCCGCGACACAGACAAGCAGGTCAGTAGATCAACAAATTGTTTGTTCATATATTTTATTCACGACATTCTCTATCAACTTCAAGACTCGGGCGCCCGTTTTTCGTTAAGGATGACGCAATAATTCGCCCTTTGATATAGCACAATCAACAGCCTGATCACACATGCCTCAGTACCAGACAAAATTGTCCACCAATACGATGCACAAATGCCACTTTAGTTATAAACTATCCAGGATAATTTTCCGGAATCTGCATAATTTGTATACAAGAGTCACAGAGCAGTTGTCTTCCTCCACACCTACTGAGTCAGCACCTTGCACCCATGTCACTAGAACTGTCACGGTTATCTGTGACCACACGCGGGAGGAGAAATCTTTATCTACAATTTATCGGACTGGGCGACAAATGGGAAGAAACTGTTAAAGTTTTACTGCCTGCATTGGTAAACACTGGAAGGTGAACAGTGGGCACCGGTTCGACCCCGTCCAGAAATTAGAGCCAATGAGAACAGCCCAAACAGAATGCTTTGATCTTCCTTGTGAGAGCCTTTTCTGCCAGGGCTTAACTATGATTGAAGGTTTAAGATATTGAACTAGACACTTATTGTTTTCTGGCGATTTCAGACTTGCCTTCATGTGGAGATAAACATAACCATGTTGGTTCGTGTGTTGTACACGGTTTTCATCTGTGTTTATCTACGGACATAAATTTTAATATGGCCCACCATGTATCTCGATTAGTCCACAATGCATCTCAATTAGCTCTCCAGATTTGTACCAGAAGCTCACTGCCTTTTCTCAGAGTATTCACTGTAGGTCATCAGGCATACTAGACAGACTTGACGCAGGAGAAAATGATACCAGGTTGAGAATAAACTTGTCAACGTATTTTCTTTTCATTTTGCTGTCTCTCACTTACCGGCTAATGTCAAGCAAATACTCCGTTACGTCTACAAAACCGGAGTGGCGCAATATCACGAGGAGGACACGCCCGCCAAAATTCACGTGCGGTGGTTACACGTAACCCTGGGATGTTGGCATACCCTCTGTTCACCCAGTTGACTGCTGCGCCACAATCTACCCCCCCTCCCCCAAGGCGACTGACTTTCACACGCACTTATCTCCAGTATCAAAAAAAGAAAACTATTTATTTTGTATTAAATTTATAAAGCGCGTCATGTCTAATTATAATTTGCTCATATCCACTCTACCAGTCCATTAAACGTCCTGATCCAGTGAAACGGGCATTGACAGCTGCGAACATGCGAGGACAAAGAACTACATAATTATCAGATGCACTACACGACTTAAAATGCCGTGACAAACATGACGCATTGCACAAATGTGACAAACGCATTATCCCGCTTACCGTCGACGCCCTATGCAGTTGCACAAACTTCCACAAAGAGATCTTATCAATATTAGGCACCACTGCCAGACATAGGTTACATGCCAGCTACCTTAGATCTAATTCAGCCGCCGTGTTTCGGTGCCAAGTGATCGTATTCAACGTTGCAGTTGTATGTCATACATACTGAGTTCTAAACTGGATTTCGCACGCATCCAACTCTAGAAATCAGTTTTCTTCCTTCTCCACAAGGTTTACATTCTTCGCAAAATGAAGTCTCAGAAAGCAACAAAGCAAAGTCCCGAAAGAAAGGCTCCCATTTTTTTTTCAAAAGACCGCACGGTACGTCCATGTCCATGATTCATTTCCCTTAAATTGGCTGCACGCGCTACTTCACCGCCGACCACTTCTACATCTTGTGGTATCCACCATTTCACAAACGCACCATGAGCAACTGGTCGACACCCTCAACCTGTTAACAAAGGATGTCTGAGCTCAATGATTTTACCGGCCTTTGCTCACCTACACCTTTCTACGCGTGCACTCGACATCTTCAAACTAAAACGCCAGCAGAGGAGAAGCAAACTAGACTACCTCATGAAAACGCCACAATTGGGTACACCTATTCATTCCAGTACATTGTGTTTCATGAATATAGCAATGATTATTTTCTTATTGTTCACGAATCCACTGTCCCTTCTCTGCCTGGCATCGGCTACTGTCATCACGACAGCCGACATCAATTCTGACACGCTCCTGTAATCATGATCTACTTGTTATATTATTATACAATGTCTGGCAAAACATCATGTCCAGTGATTGGACGTTGCGGTAAACTGTATAAATCTCGTGACTACGATCAAATACCACGAACAATGTCTCTAGATAAGCTGTTTTCACTTGGACCTGTGGCCCTGTAGGTGTCATCAGAGTGTGAAAGTAAACAGAGTTCCAGCAGCCCATTAAACAGACAAGTTCTCCCCCAGCCACGGGAAACAAAGCGCTTTAACAGGACTCACGTGCATGGCCAAGCCATTTTCCAGTTCAGTCAGAAAACCAACAAAGCCAAACCGGCATACAGATGGAAAGATAAGCAATATGGCCATTTTCTTCTTTTTCTATGGCCTTCAACGTTCAATGCCACGCGACGCCTCATCCAGTGGCTACAGAGAATACAACAGCTCTAAAAGGCCTGGCGGCCACGGCCAAATTCATTTCTGTGCAGGTTAAATGGAAAAAGGAAAATAAAAACTGCAACTCACAAAAAACACAAGAAGGTCAGCGGCAGGCGGTTCAACTTCCGCCGTTCTGGAGCTTAATGGACTTTTGTTTGTGAAGCTTCGACCTTTCGGGAGAGAATCGAAACATTTTCTTCACGTCTTCACATTTTTCTAAATTCCTCCAGCTGCTTCACCTTGTGCTCGTTTGTCTGTCCATCCATTCGGCTGATCTTACCGCATGCAGTTTGAGCACTGAATGTACGTTTGTAAAGCACAATCGCAGGCTCCCGTCCAAAGCTTAAACAGTGCTAGAACATGACTTTGTATACTCCATGCTCAAGTCTCCAGCCTTTACCCAAGAACATGATCCTAACACAACAATGTCTGAAACCCGCATGTTCCTTCTGGGGTAGGCTGGGAAGTTTCATTTCTGGCGTACAAATCAACTGTTCCCGAGGTGAGTAAGATTCATTTATCAAGTAAGACTAGACCTATTGCTGAAGTTTTAAGACAATAATTATTAATTATCTCCCACGCGTCGTGTTGGTAACCCGGGAAATAGGATAAAATGTCGTTCTCAAGGCAATGTACACCACTTGTATTTGAGTTGGTTACGAATATTCCTTTCTAACAAAAGAAAAACCATTCTGGTCCAATGGGTCTTTACATCCACTTTGGACTGTCAGACAAAGGGGTCCGCTGATTAAAGCCAAGCATTTCTCAACACGAGATATAATAACTAACACTAGCATGTTTCCTTTGTGACAATGTTCTACTCTCAAGGCAATCTCAGATCTCCAGCTGACGCTCCGTGGAAACTACATCTTCCTATGCCAGATCCCAGCGATACCTCAGCAATAAGCCCTTCTGTACGTTAGTTGAGCTGATTGTTACGGCCAGATAAAGAATTGTAGCTTAATTAACGCCGACACAGAGTTATCGCCTCGAGTACTTGATCTAATCACAAGCAACAAAACCGCTTCCGGGAGTTACGTCAGGCCAGACGTGAGTACGGGGAAAATGGACGGCTACACAAGATCCAGACAAGAGTTGCTGAATGTAGGACGGCAGGAGATCTGAATTAGAAAGAATGCGCTGGAAAACACATTATACACGCACAAACAGAGAGAGAGAGAGAGAGAGAGAGAGAGAGAGAGAGAGAGAGAGAGAGAGAGAGACAGACAGACAGAAACAGGGAGAGAGAGAGAGAGACAGACAGACAGACAGAAACAGAGGGAGAGAGAGAGAGAGAGACAAAGAGAGACAGAGACAAAGCAAAAAGGGACAAAAACTTTTTGCTTAAAGAACAACAGCAACAAACATACACACACACACACACACACACAAACAACAACGGACAACAAGAACAAGAACACTCCTACATGACGTACAACCACAGAAAACACGACTTACCGGCTTTTTGCCGATGACTGTTTGCTCCACCTTCATGACCTGTGTGACCTGATCCACGCCGGCCTTGAACTCTTGAGCCTTGACCCTCTCGTAGATACCGGTCAAAAGGTCGCGGTCAATATCGTCGCTGTCATCGATACCTGCAACGATCAAAACAGAACTGATTATCGGCTCATGTCACCATCACCTTGTACCATACAGACTGACAGCAACAAAAGCTCCAGTGTAGCCACTGACAGATACAAAGACCACAACCACACGTATCAGCCACCAGGCTCATCATGCCATTGGCCCTTTCACTTCTGAACCAAGGAGATTATATTTATAAGCTCCTTGTTCTGAACTCATAACGAAGATGTTTTAGGGCTACCCATAAAATACGTATGCTTGAGGGGGGGGGGGGGAGGGGGGGAATAATCCACCCCAGTGTTGCATACATGGGTGGAGGGTTGGGGAAAATCGATCGATGGTACTTTATGGATATTACCTCCTTTAACTGCTGTGATCAATTGTCATTTTATCAAACTTTGCACCAAATCCTTGCCACAACATCAACAGCGTCATATTGTCATGTCCACTTCACCAACCCCGGCAACTCCGGAAATATGTTTGGCATCAGCATACCATAACATCCTCTAAATCCGCCCTTTATTCTTTAGCCCCAACTTGGCCAAGTGCCAAATAGCCGGCTGTTCTTTATACGTGATCAATTCAAGCTTTAAAACAGAGAAAAAAAACAACAGCAAAAGTATGGACAGGTTTTGCAGCCAAATGTCTAGAGAAAATATCTCGTAATGTTCTCGGGAAGTCTCGCAGACTGCAGTGATACTGTTGATTGCTTTCTCCACCAGCGGAGTATCCCACCTTTTGCCTAAAACAAAAGCCAAGGAATTTGTACAGGGAAATGAAAGTGTGAAAGTTTACTTTCACTGGAAACAACAGGTGGCAATCTATTTTAAGACCGTGCGAGTTCAGACACTTGTGGCTGTTTTAAGACAGGCTAATAAAAGTATCTTTGAAGACATCAGTGGCAAATGTGTTTGCTCCACATCACCACATAACAGTTTCTCCTAGACAGAGGATGGAGGATAGATTTGACGATATCCATTTCCTCAAAGGAAAAGCTGATCTCCAGTTAATTGCTTCTTCGTCTACACCTAAACAAGAGACTTGGCCAAATGCGCTATGGCTGCCGTGGTTTCCATCTGCCGTTGATATTGGTAGGCCAAGCTAGCAAAGTAAAGAATAAGTTTACTAACTGTGAGTTTCTGAGCGCGGATCTTTGTGTCAACGGGGGGAAAGGTACTAATAGGTTGGTGTATGGAGGCCAACAACGACAGCAAAAGCACCGGCAATAAACAGCCTGAAAAAACATTGTCTCCATGCACGCTCGGATGTTGTCTCTCTCTCTCTCTCTCTCCGAAAAATGTACACAAGAGGTGAGGGGAAAAACTTGTGGAAGATCAAATGTACAAATGGCTCGTGGGAAAGAGCCAAAACAACAACAACGAAAGAAAACACAGGTAGGAGGTATATCTAACATAAAATCTTTCTCTCTCTCTCTCTCTCTCTGTCTCTCTCTCTCTTTCTCTCTGTCTCTCTCTCTGTCTCTCTCTCTCTCTCTTTCTCTCTCTCTCTCTCTTTCTCTCTCTCTCGATCTCTCTCTCGTGCAAAACGGCAGTTAGATAAACACAGGGGGTTTGAAAAAAAGAACTTCTGCCGATGGATCGTATTATCTGTGAGATAATAATATAAAATATAGCGCATCATTTTTAACACTTGCCAGATAGCAAAAGCCAAACATGAGACGTTGCAAAACCTTGAAGAAAATGAGTCACAGACCGGCAAAGAACAGCTTCCGCCTTGCAGCAAACCGTTTAGAGGGGATTTCAGCCTTTTGGGGACACAAACCCAAATGTGCTAATATTCGCGCCTCCCTTCACATCAACCCTTTTTTTTTTTTTTAATCTTTCAGTATTTATCTTTCCACATGAAGAAAGTTCTGGATGACCAAATCTCTATTCATTCCTACCAAACTCAGTTTTATTATGATAGTAACGAAAAGTTGCCTTGGTCTGACGTTCAGACTCAAACCTTCTAATATCGTTCTAATATCTTAAAGTTCTATGCAGACGTTAGGTTGTTGAAATTGCTCTAAAGTAAAATGTCTGGACTTGAATATACTAAAAGGAATAATGTCATACTAAATTTTGTTGAAATCAACAAAATGAAATCTGGAGTATTAAAAAAAAAAAAAGTTCAGCACTTTAAGAGAGATGTGAGACACGAGTTTCTTTTCTGTTTCCCATTATCCGTACCATGCTCTGTTCCTAGACAAGCAAACGCGTCACCGACTAAGTGGGATATACCTGTCTGTTTGATGCACGGCCGGAGAAGGAAGGTTACAGATAAACCACCATACCGGTAAAAAAACAACATAAATAACTGCCAAAATATAAATATGACCAGCTCAGCAATAATCTTTTTCAGTGGGTGTGTAAATGTACGTATGTGTATGTGAATGTATGGGCGTTCAATCACCTGCGAGTGTGCTGAAGCTGGCGATTTCACCAAAATGCGAAGGCCAACAACTTTGAGTGAAGGTATGGAATATGAACAGGTGTGACACGGCAGATCAGATTACATTGTGTGATAGACGGACACGCGTATGGCAGACAGGTCAGTAACGTCACGTCACGTCACGTCAGGCAGATTTATGTCAAAACACACCATCTCAAGATAAAGCACTACCCCTAACCCATCACGTCGTCTTCACACGACGCCGATGCTTGTTTACATTATTCTCTACATCGTAGACATATGACTGCTTATGTTAGTTATGTTACTTATAAAAACTTCTGGTTGAAAGCAATATGAGCTTCCTCTCATGATCTCATCCACCTCGACAGTAGGCTCGTCTGTGGCATGAAGCCCGACGCCCAAAGAATAATAACAAGAGCAGCTTAAAACAAACAACGACGAAAAAAAATTTAAAAATCTGCAACTTTCAAAGAAACAGGGCGGTACCGCCACATTTGAAAACCTTTATCATCCCACACCTCCAGGGAAGTTGATAACAAAGGTGTCTAAGCCCAGGTGAATTGCACCTTTAATGTTGAACAGACGAAAGTTTTTATGCAATTTTCTGTGGGCTTTAATATCGTCGAGCGATAGGTAATAAACAATTATTCCCATTTCCCAGGGCACACAAGGGAGCTGATGTGTTTCTTTATGCCCGAGGATTTGTTCATGAACAACAGACAGACTCGCGCTGTGCAGTCAGACAATGATCACAATTACGGATGGTAGAAATGCCGAGCCTACACAAGAGCAAGAAAACAACTGCTGGCTGTAAATGAAACAAAACACAATCTACACTGTGGCAAGACAATATCATCTGGGTTTTTTTTTTCATTCTGTGTGGGGAAACAGCTCAAAAACTCCAAACTGTGTAGGTTGTGCACGTGTACAGTACAACAAACCAAACCAAACAACATAAGAAAAACAGACAGACAGACAGAATTCAATCAACAAAACCCACGCTCCAGATTTGCTCCATTTGTAAACAGGACAGTTTTTCTTTTTTTCGACAGCGCCAATTTCATGTTTTTTTTTTCATCTTGGAGAGGTTCAGATTCTTTGTTTTGTTTTCTTCAGAACTTTGGGGATAAAGTGTAGAACGCGGGAGTTGTTGGGGAGGGCAGGACATAAATGAAGTGTATGATCTGGTTTGTATGGGACAGATTTAGGGAGAGAGAGGGGGTGGAAATTAGAAACGCCGAGGGGGGTGGGGTGGGGTGGAGAAAACTACTGAAAAGAAAGACGTAGGAGGGTGGGAAGGTGTGGGTGGAGATGCCGTCAGGGACGGGCCCAGGACGCCAGGTGACCAGATAGACTTTCACGGTGAATATATTTGAAATCGTAATTCGAGTAAGACCATCTTTGATACCGATACACTTATCGCGGCCTATCACCGCGAATCTCCCGGTGTTTCGGGCTTTGGTGGGCAGTTACTGGTGGTCATGTCGATTACGCCGATCGATCACAAAAGACATCTCCGGCCGAACATTTCTCTCATATCACATGATCAAGGAGTTTCGTATCGGAAATCTGTAACGCAGACGTTGCGTTTGCCCTGAAAAACTCACAAATAAACTCACGGATTTGTAATCCATTCGTGCCAAAATCAAACTACAAGAAGAAGTGACGTTTTGACCACCAGCTGGCCAAAATGTGAAAAGATCACGTTCGATTATTCTACAGCTCTGGTCAGATCGCAGAAGAGATGTCGAAGCACTAACGATTCCCCAGTATCTATAATGGCCCAGCGAGTCTCTTCCCGCTGCTGTACTGATAGGTTCGCCCTGTTTTACCTTTCTGCTCTTAAAAGTTTTTACCTGTAACGAAGAGTTCAAAGTTCCTCCCTTTGATATTAGCCGAGGTGCGAGTCTCAAAACACATACATCCTGTTATTCTTTCACCTTCGCCATAATCATATACCTGTCCAATCTTACCTGGGAGGATTTGTCTGGGTCAACAATATTTTGGATGAAATGAGGGGGGGGGGGAGCGAGGAAAGGAAATGGGGGAGGGAGAATTGTGAAAAGGCATTTTTCTTAATTAGAAGGAAAACACATTTATCTTCTTCCATTTGGTGCGAACAGCAAGACGTAAATGAACAGGATTAGTATGTCGGATGACTGTGAGTAAAATAGCAACTGCCAATCTATTCTTGGTCGTTCTAGTTGGTGGAAGTGCTGCGTTTCTCACGGAAATCATTTTTTGGTGTTGTTGGAAAAAGTCACAAGACTTGTGGGTAGAAAGTACAGAAAATAGGTGTGAATACTGCAGGGGAAGTTGCAAATCCAGTCTCTGTAAGCAGCTCTGATATCACGTTGCCACCCACGCCCACTGCTATGGGTAAGGGAGATTGTAAAAATGTGGGTTTTCAGAGCTGGAAATTGAAAATAAAATTTAGATAAATATATAGACGGACAGACATAGAACATTTGACAGATAGACAGACAGACAGACAGACAGACAGATCGATGGATGGATGGATGGATGGATGGATGGATGGATGGATAGATAGACGGATGGATGGATGGATGGATGGATGGATGGATGGATGGATGGATGGATAGATAGATAGATAGATAGACAGACAGACAGATAGATAGATAGATAGATAGACAGATAGATAGACAGATAGATAGACAGATAGATAGATAGACAGATAGACAGATAAATAGATAGATAGATAGATAGATAGATAGATAGATAGATAGATAGATAGATAGATGGATAGATAGATAGATAGATAGATAGAATAAACTACACTTAAACTTACTAGTCCCGAAGAAAAGTTGCTTCACATACACTGACCTCTCCCCTCTTCAACACAATTCAAAGAACAAAGTACACTGACTGGACGGAGAATACTTTTGCAGGTACGAGAGCTTACTGACTAAGTGTTTGTACCTGGGCTAAGACACCTTGTTTGTTTTCTAATACCCCTTGTTAAACCGGCACAGAGAGGATCCACGTTTCACAGACCGGTACTCAAGTAAGACTGTGTTTGCTAACATTTAGGTCTTACTTGACTTAGACTACAAATACCCTACAGATCTCACTTGGGAATGTGTCACAAGTTAAACAGTTCAACTCAAAACTGAGAGGTTGGAAGGAAATAATTTGTCCTGAGTGCAGAAAAAGCAATCTTAGGGACGACACTTTTCAGTGGTATAATCGATCATAATGGATGTTTGTTGGATAGAAATTTTACACGATAATCTTCATGGACTTTCTCTCTTTCTCTCTCTCTGCACCCCCTCCCTCATCTCTGTCTGTCTTCCCCCCCCCCCCTCCCTATTTCTTTTTGTCTGTTTTTCTACCTTCTCTCGTTCAGTGTGTGTGCATGAGTGTATGAAAGTTAGGGTCAGTGTGACTTCGTTATGCAGTGGGTGAGTGTGAGCACGTGTTAAGTTAGAGTAATAAAGAGATATGGATAAAGGCAATTGTTTTCTCCAACCAAATTCCTTGACAATGGGACAGACTGGCGCCAGTGAGTGAGGACAGGGAGAGTTACAGTAAATACACGATAGTATACAGATAAGCTCAAACTGACGATGTTAAGAAAGCGCTGCAACTGAGCAAAACAACATTCTTGACTGTGGGGGTTTCCCACATACTCCGCCACACAAAGCCAGAGGAGTGTCACATCTCCCGGCCTTGTATTGAGTCCTGATCCTACACCGGAACCTGGCCGGCTGCTGTTGTTATCTTCACGCTCCTGGCCGGGCCCCCCTTCGACCCCTCTCCTCACTGCCACCTGCACCCGGCAGAACCCTTGCCTGCCCCCCTTCGACCCCTCTCCTCACTGCCACCTGCACCCGGCAGAACCCTTGCCTGCCCCCCTTCGACCCCTCTCCTCACTGCCACCTGCACTCAAGATC
This sequence comes from Onchidella celtica, assembly GCA_963931925.1. Taxonomy (NCBI): domain Eukaryota; kingdom Metazoa; phylum Mollusca; class Gastropoda; order Systellommatophora; family Onchidiidae; genus Onchidella; species Onchidella celtica. Next base: position 2,897,165 of record OZ007572.1, read on the forward strand.
CGACCCTGCCTGGGCCCGGCCCACACCTTTAGCACCTAGCGACCTCTCGAGGTCACCGGCTGGTACACCTAACGATGTGCTATCTCGTAACACTAATCATACTGACCAGCTCACTCTCTCCCTGCCCAGGTCGTAAAGGCCGCCCACCATAATACCAATAATTGCCAGACATAAATTACACATGCAGTAAAATGAATTGTTAAGTGCTGGCCACTGCCCACACTAAGTGCTCGCCATAGACACAAGTATGTCTGCTAGCCACATCTCAATGGTCACACAAGTGAAAGGTTGGTGACACCGTCCGAACTGTGTTCACTAGACACACACGGTTTGACAAACACCTTGCTCTGCCCTCCCCCAAAGAATGACTTATAAAACTATAATATTCGATTTTCGATGTCCAATGTCCATTTTCCCCCTCCTTAGTGCCTTCCGTAAGTAGCTGTGCGTGGCCCCTGCCTTCTCTGGTCAATGCTCGCATGACCACAGTATAAACGTTCGCATTATGCCAGCACATAATAAAGACATCAGATCAGTAATTATTTATATCTGCAGCTGATACGTTTACTTCAAATGTATCGTATTCTGTATTATTAATTCGAATTTATGGTATTATCACCTGTATGAATCTCAACACCTCCAACTACCGATCTCTCACTCCTCTAACTTCTTTACTATATCACTCTATCTCTCTTTAAGTGCTCTCGGATCTCCTCTTTACAGAAAATTCTACTATCTTATTCTACATCTATCCCCCGCCCCTCCCCCACCCTTTGGTCCACACACTTCTCATCACTCATACTGACTTCCCAAATAACAGTTTACAGCCTTCCCAAAGTGCTCGGAATACGAGCTAATGAATTTATTCACAAAGACCAAACTGCTTCAAGCATCATGCCATCATCTCCGTGACTGAAGGTTCGGTACTACCATAAGGTCTGTGGTACTATACACACGCGAGTATGTCTTTGATCAAACACAGGACCATAACCTCATCTACTCTTCTTTCAAAGCACCATCACTTCAATGTCGGCAAATTACTGGCGTACATCATACTTCAAAGGTGAGCACACATGTTGTACTCAAGCCCTACAGAACTGACAGGTAACATGTTACAAGAGAGACCTGTCCTGAAGGCCCGGGGAGTGTCAGCAAGTTGCCCGTGAGTACAACAGTCCTGTTACTGAACTCTCTGACGGGTTGCCTGAGCGTCACTGACAGATTCACCGATACCATTCACTGTTTCCAGCAGGATGGATGGATGGATCACGCATTCATTCATTGTGAATGAACACAGGTAGAATACATTCTCTGACAGGTTGTAGGGAATGAAACCCAGTTCACCCAGTTCACCCAGTCCCCCTCTGCAATGTCTGTTATTATTGTAGATACTATAATTATGGCATCTTTCATCCTTTTACTGCATTTTCTGGCAGGATATAAAAGTATTGGCTATTACGGTGTACTTGGCAGTTGACCACAAGACAGAGCAAGAAAGCTGGCCGCAAGATACGAGTGTAGAATCTGACCACCAGCTACAGTAACAGGCTGAAGGATTTACACCAGTGTCAGCACAGATAACAATGAATTATGACCCGGCTGTGCTGGGCTCTGTCTTCCTGGTGAAGCAGTCGACGTCCTCAGCAAATGTCCGTGGTGTTGAAAGAGCTGCTCTCACACACTCTAGGTACAGGAACACCTCAAGACGTACCAAACGCCAAAATAACAGATGTGGTGTTTCTGTTTTGTTGAGCAAAGTAGTCACTATGGTGGATCTGGAGTTGGTGTTGTCATGGCAACAAGTAAACAAAATCGACAACAACAAAAAGGGCCATGGTTGAAACAATGTTTGCAGCTGTAGTGCCACACACAAAGTGGTACCTGTGCTATGGTGCTGCTTGTGGTGCTTTTTACAGGTATGGTGACGCAGATAGTCGGGCAATGGTGGTCACGGCTGCAAAATTATGTCTACTTTCATCCTCATTTCGTTAGAGAAGTCGGCGTAATCGTCACTCCAGCAGCAGTGTAAACTTTTGTACCAACGTAAGTAGTCTTCCATGAGTAGTCGTCAGAACATTGATTCTAAGCTGACGGACCCAACTGTGAATACAAGGCATCTCTTGACTATGGAAATCACATTTTCAGAAAGGTGAGTTCATCCCCGGTCTCATTCATGATACAGCTGTGAATTCCATGAATGTGTACCATGGCCGGCTGACATTAACTCCTCTTTTGACTTCCGTACGCGCTGACCTCTGACCGGGCCAGAATTTTCCAAAGGTACCGTCAATGTTCAGCTCCGACCCTCCCTCCACATTGACAACCTACGTCAACCTCCTCCCCATCACATCGCCATCTACCACATGAATGACGGCTGGTTACCACCACAACGACCAACAAGCGCTGACGCCGAAGTACTGCTGACAATGCCCAACTGCAAAAACAATGCAACGTTTCTTCCGCTGTCACGGCTGTAAAGCACAGATAATGAATGGAACATTCCAGACCTGAGTTTTACTGCTGTGTCTGTACAAACACCAACCAGTCCTTCCTTTTCATTCCGCTCTACTCCAGAGTAAACATCATCTTCGTTTTTCCTGAATGAAACAATCCTTCCTGTTTTGAAGGCTCAGAGTTTGGCCAAGGTCCTAATCGGCATTTTTGTGGGTGTCGGTTTCGTTTTTGCAAAGCATAGCGTCAGGCGTGAGTACACAACAAACCCTGCAGGTGAGCAAAGTCCAGGGATGACATCAGGGTAAGGAAATCTCTGCCTCCCACAAAGTTTGCGGGCACTAGTGAACTAATGACGTGATCCAAAACAATGAAAGAATCTTTTCTTTGACCTAATGGTAATAATGTCCTCATGGAAAGCTTATGCAGAATGTAATCATTAAATCTTACTTCAATTTTCAATATACATCAGTTAGCATGCTGAGTCTGATAACAGATACAAAGGCTTTGGGGTAGAGGGTAATAGAAATAAGATCACATTTTGTTGAAATACCAGAGTTTTGGCGCCATAGAGCTGCATCCTTTCTTCAATTGCACCCATCGTTTTGCCAGCTGCCACACAGCGTTACTTCCTTTTCCTCACTTCATTTTTAAAAAGAAAAGTAAATTGACTGTAAGCATTTTACAATCCTGTACAATGTTGAAACCATTAGAGTGAGGAAGGCAATTTGCCACTCACCGGCGTAATGTCGCGTCAAAGTGATGACAAGATAAACGATAGGGGAAAGAAAAAAAAAGCAACAAAAAACTCATACAAAGAGCGATGTTAATGACATTGCATCAGCTCACAATGTCATCCCATTTGGCAAAAATATTTCATTGCGATCCCTACGGTGGGGCCTGCACACTGCACAAGATCTCTCTGTCAATGGGAACTCCATACCTTACTATGCCTCATGAGAACGCCGCTAGTAAATACTGCTATTACAAACTGAACATCTTATGCTATCACTGCCAATCAAGGTCAAGGGGCTCAACTTGAGTTTTATGGTAGAAAATGAACAAACAAAGCACTGAAGTTCAGGCCACAGGTTTAGCTTTCGTATCTTAATGTTGTATTTTGCTTTTTTACGTATCTTTACTTGTTTACTCCATTTTTTTTCACTCGTACTTAAATTCAAATCTTTGCCACTATTACAGTTTCACCCCCCCCCCCCCCCAAAAAAACGTTAGGTCACCCTTTTGTCCAAGTTTGAGACACCCCCAAGATGACACAAATTCGAACCACGACAAACAAAATGCCGACTAGGAATGACATTGAAACAATAACGAAAACTTTGGGGACATCAAAAATCTTCCTTGAAACTGAAATGAAACATGACGCACAAAGCGAATGAACATTAATGTTTGCTCATTCAGTATTTCAGAACGTGTGTGCTGCGTCAAAATAATGTGCTACGTACAATTTAGTTAGTACATGAGAACTAAAGGCGGGGGGGGGGGGGGGAACGACACTACTTTTATTTTGTTTTCAACGTTGTTTTTGTATGGTGCCTCAGAATACAAGTGTCCGTTTGTAAGCTGCCACTAAGACAGGACATCCTGATATCCCCAGGACAATGGAAGTCTCTATGGCAGTCTTTACTGACAATGTCAATGACAGTGTGATCACATCCAACCGTTCTTGCCTTCTTAACCTCGCCCGCCTCCTCGCGATGTGTCACACACGCCACGAGACCATGATTGCTGGTGTTCAAAGCCAAAACAACTGAAGTGTCGCTTAGTTCGTGAGTAGATACGTGACATCCTGCGCCGGGTAACAGGACATTAATAACAATTTCATTGCAACCCTTATTTTGAGCTAAATCACAACACTGAATTTGGTCGTCTCGCCCTGTCAAACAATCAAAACTCGACTAAAACACGTACTTAATGATACAGTGACTCGTCTGTAGTATACTTTATTAATCACGTTGTTTTCGGCAATGGTACGCAGGACAAAAAAAGAACACTACTGTATGGTGAACACTCCTTTATTCACTTCCGGGATTTGGGAGATTTGAATGGTTTACGTGTCAAGTGCAGTAGTAAAATTGTTGCACAGTAAATATGAGAAAAAATGGAAAAAAAACAACAAACCCCCAAAACCATCAGGCCCCCGGGGATGCGTTTCTCGTTTCTCTTGGGGGTTCGTTCATGTCTATATTTCCTCGTGAATCATGAAAACAATAGCCTGGGATTGACAGATTTTCCCAGGATGTTACAACCCCAATGTTCCTTTCTCAATGAGATCAGATAATTATAGGACACACAAAGACCACCCAGGGAGAAAACACAAATCGAGAAGTGAGAAATCTTCCAGACCTCGGTCATTACACGCCCGGCTCAACCTTTCTCCTCTGCGCAATAAAAAACACACTGATTTGTTTCTGCAACACCGATTAGCGCAAATGGCGGGTGTTTACATCGTCTGCTTGGCAGGATCAAACAACGCGCGCGCGCGCCTGCTGACGTCTGCTGATCAACATACCGTTAGTCTGCAGAAATACACACGGCATTTCCAGCGCAACATTTTCACACTCATGTACCATCTACTTCCGCACCTTCCAAGCCGCAAGTAGTGGAAACAAACAAATACACACACATACACACAGGCACACACACACACATAACCTTACGCATCACTGTTACCTTACTCCCCCCTCCCCCCCGCCCCAACACACCTCGTACCTCATCAATTGCTGAGCAAGTGCAATGTAATACCTCATCACTAAGATCGTTCCTCTTTGATGTGCAAAACCGATTAGCAAACAATTTATTTTCACATTTTTTTTTTGCACCATGCCAAAAATCCGGAATTTTACTGTAAAACTTCCCCCTCAGATTCCTAGTGCCGGGCAATAATCTGAGGATGCCATCGTCACGTGATAGCCAGTCATCATCATCATCATCGATCAAGGGTTGAAACGTTACCAGAGCAGCTAGCGGTAATACTCAAATCGTCTCCGACCGGGGGAAACCGTCGTATGTCAAAATCACTGCTTTTTAAAAGAAGCAAAAAAAAAAAAAAAAACCTTTTATTCTCGTCTCTGTATGGTAACAGAATAACTATTAAATTTATTCCAAACTGACTCCAAACAGCAGGCAGGATCTACCGCCGTGTAATCCAGCTGGTTCAATCGGAGAGGTAAAAAAAGAAGAAGAAGAACAACAACATAATATTAAATCAGATGTTCAAGTTTTGGGAAATTTGACCTGGGACAGTTCCTGGGCGGCGACAAAATGCCACTTCTGTATCCGTTCTATGTTATCCTGGAATCTGTCAGGAATGCAGGGACAGAGGTCTGGAGCTGACGGCGCGAATATGATACAGACTGACAGACAGGCATCGTCGGGGAGAGGGTGTGGACTAGTCGGAGGTGGCAGGCATATGTGTCCACGTCTGTGCTGATCAGCAAAGTTAAACCCTAGAGTATCTTGTCTACCTGGGAGACTTCTCTGGACGCAAACTTTCTCCATAGTCCAAACTGGTCTTGTTTTCATTCCCTGAAGGATCACTGACAAATTTGTGCCTCTGCAGGGAGGGCATGCGCCACGCCCCCCTCCCAACTCCGGGAATTCATTATCTTTGCTTTGAAGTGGAGGACTGGCATATCACATGGCTCACCCCTCAGTGTGAAATGTCAACGCTGAGGCCATTGCTTGCTCGCTCGGTCGCCCATTACCACGCCGGTTAAGAAGCTCACTTTGAAGACAAATGAAAGAAATTTTTGAAGTCTGAAACTTATAGAAAAAAAACACCTGCAGCAGACTCTCCAGTGCAGAGTGGCCAAACGAAAGTTTTTCGTGGTTTCTCAGCAGGAGGGAAGTTCCGGTCCTTCTACAAAATAGTGAGTAACGGACACTGTTCTCAGTAAAGTCTACGGGAAACGTACGATATTTGTGGCTCAAGGCTGTTAGTGCAACGCTCATCTTAGCGCGAAGTTTCCTCTCCACAGACACCCCTTCCCCAGGCCAAATTTCCCTCATAACTACATTCGCCATAAGTAAACTCATTTTTCATTTAAGCAAGACAATCCAATCCAAAACATTCTCACAATCACTTTGAAATATCTAAAATTCAGAGAGTTATTATCTTGAGCCATTTTATCTTTCCCTCATTCCGTCATCCATTTCAGCAGTTCGGCTGATTCTGTTGTCCAGTTGATTTTGGCGTCCAGAAATCAGATTTGTTCTAAACAGACAAAAATGAGCATGCTCCACCACAGAACCAACCAGATCTGGAAATATCATAATTACAAAGTGCACAAAATATACAACAGACTTTTCTCCCAGAGCTTCAAATGCCAGTTAGGTCGGGGACAGAAGTCACTCAATTTATAGAATATAATGTGTCCACGGAAAGCAGAGTCAACGCCATGTTACAAGTGGTCAACCAGAGTGCGGACAGATTTGATTAAACTCATGCCTGATGTGTTTATTTACCCAACATCAGAAAATCATTTCTGACACTAGAAATATTTTGCCTATCACGGCCACTAATCAAATAAACAAAAGTTGCGGCGCTGATGGTCGACATGAACATTCCCAAATTCCCAAATACAAGAAAGGAAACATAAAATTGGACAAATAAACTGTGCCAGCAGCTAGGAATTGTCTCCTCCTGTTTGGAAATAGCGTCATTCTCGCTACGACCACGTGAGGTACGTGAATTTACCTACAGTTATTATGTTATCGACAAATCGTAGACCTGCCAAATCATTAACTATTCCACTGTCCCTACGTTACGGTACTTATCTCAGTAGCTGCGAATGCTCTTCCTGCCTCACACATGAGAAAATCTCGGATTTATGACTGTTTGTTTTTATGTGTTGGTTGCACTTTGCTCACGTGCATTCATGCTGTGACATCGTGCACTTTCAGACCTTTTCCTTCTGTCGTTATGCACTGTCATACCTTGATAAGATCATTCTTCGCCATCTCTCTCTCTCTCTCTCTCTACCAGCCTCCCATCATCATCATCTTGATTTCATTGGCGTCTTTTTCATCATGCAAGGACCACCCACGATGCACAAAACGCCAGCGAGATGCAGCAGGAAAACACAGAGGGGATCCTCGTGTTGCTATAAGATAGGATTAGGGTGGGAACACACAGCGTGGTGAGATCATTCCGTCTTCTATCCTGGGAAAGCACCAACTGGCGATCTCATGACCAAAATCTCCTTGCGTTATTGGAAACAACTTTAAATGACCACAGTCACATACATAATTATTCAGTTCAACGCGCATTAAACAACAACACGTGAGAAAGAAGGAGGACGTTGTAGTCATGACAACATAAACAAAGACCTAAGTGCAAAGTTCAAAAGCCGCTGCCGCCGCCACCAGCACGTATGCAGGCGGAATCAAGTCCGCAAACACAAACACATCCAGCTATGAGAAATCAAAGAGACAGGCACGAAGTTGTCCTGACGTGGACAAAGAACAACGGTGAACAATTTCTTTGAGAGCCTGACCGAGCCTATCAAGTCCGGGATTTAGCAGAAAGTGTTGACTGCCCAGACTGTCACATGTAAAGCTCACAAAGCATCAGGATTATTTTCTCTGTAAAACCGTTTGATATTCAAGAAAGAAAATAGAATGTGAACACACCAACAATGTGGTCCCTAATGTCAAAAATATGGACCGCTGTAGCCTTTCATTTCCCCGCTTTCCCCGACCTAAATTTGTCTCGTCGTGGTTCAGAAATAAAACAAAAATCTCCACCACACGAATACTTTTCGAGTTTCCCCAGGTCCCGTCCGTGCAACAGTACAAGAAGTTCCCAGATTTTTCTTTTAGAAAATTGGGCGGTCGATAATCATTATTTAAAAAAAAAATAAATTGTTTTCTAATTTCTAGGACAATTTGATGGGTCAATAGAATATAATAATAATAATAATAATGGATGGCATTTATATAGCGCATATCCATTACAAAAATGCTCTATGCGCTTTACAGAAACATGTCAAAAAATACATGGGTAAACTCACACACACAACCCACATTGATACACACATAATAATAATAATAATAGATAGCTTTTACATAGACTAGAAACTCTCATACAAATGACATTTTAACATCCTTTTATCACGTGAACTTCTTGTTTGTATGCATAAACGAACGGTTTGACAGTCTAATCCAAATCATTTCTTTATGAGCGTGAAATTCAGTTATTCTGTTCTCACACAAGCTACAGTTTCTGTGTGAGCAACCCCAGGTGTGACAATGGCAGACCTCTTTGTATTCAACAGTTTCGGGAGGAAATGGATCTAGTGCAACAGTATCAAACTGATGTAAATATATTATGAGTCCCTTTGGAGTGACAAAAACGTCAGCGACGGAATGAGTCTGCGCGAGTGCGAACGACAGCGGGTGATGGCGAGCGACAGACAGAGAGACACAGAAACATACAAGCAGACAGAAAGGGCAAAGGGGCAGGAAACTCTCACAGCATTTTATGAATGTATATTTGCATTCTTTTGTCTGGCTGGTTCAAGGCTAATTGCGCGCCATTCTTGTGACAAGCGCAAACTTTGCAGCATGCATTTGCACACACTTTATGAACTTGTTCAAACAACGATTGCAGGGAGTTGTATTCAACAGTATCCCCATTGATTAAAAGGAATACGACACTCGCTCTAACGTTTGCTTTCATCAATGCCGAGTCTTCAAGTATCGCCCAATTGTCCTCCGTATCTGTCCACAAATTCCGAGGCCCAGATTTTTGGTTTTACATGACTGTAAAGATGGGGAATAAACGCCCCCATTCACGGACACAGGGACACCCAATCCAACCGATCATTCTTAGCCTTAAGGCGCCATTCTTACCCAAGTTATAATATGAAGTCGCCATCTCTAAGTCCACCTCTCATTTTAAACTGTTCAATCGGTCGCAAAGGCTCCACTAGACGCCAAAGCAGTCTATCTATCACCCTCTCTAAGACACTCCCCCCACCCCCCCCCCCTTTCTAATGTCATTCCCTTGTCTAATTTTGACAACCCAATCTTCCACTACTTTCCTCTATCCCTCCCCATCCCCGGGTCCACCCTTTCCAACACCGTTCCACACACCCTCCCCCCCCCCCTAGACAACAGCACCACATCCTCCGCTCCAGCTTTCCAGGTTTTACTACTGATTGTTGTCTAAAATCAATACTGTTAAGAGCATCTAAAGTCCCACAACGCCTATCGCCAGAGACGCCACAATGCAGTGCTCACTTGCTTCACTCTTGACACGTGTCACCAAGTCATGCTGACCTATCCCTCTAAATCACTGTTCACCCCCTCTTCTGAAATAACGCCGAATTCAATCTGTCAAACATTTCTATTTCTGCGATTTGACAAAAACTGTTGTCAAGACATCCCAAACAAACTGCCGGAAATAGTTCAGATTCAATACGTGCGACGATCGAACGTGGGAACGAACGAGCGTGCGAACAAACAAATGCGCAGACGCACACACACAGACAGACAGACACACACACACACACGGATCAATATCCAATTCCCTACAAAAAGGTGATGACCAGAAGGCCCCTGAGAATTCAGCAGTCGACCATTGTCTCGGGTAAACTAACACGGCACATTGTTGTCATGTCTGCAGCGACAAGTGCCCCTAGTCAATGCATTGGCTGGTGTCAGGTCGGCACGACCTAGGCTCTCCCTCCAGGCCGTTTATTTGTCAACAACACGTTTGGACCACGAGTGAGGGACCCAAAAAAAAAAAAAATGAAGTTCAGCTCAACTGATCATCGTTAAACTCAGCCTGGGCTGTTGGCTCGCGTCCGGTGTATTTGTTTTCTTCTTTCTCTCCTTTTTCTTCCATCTCCTCGTCTCTCCATCCTGCCCCCTTCCCCTTCTCTCTCTCTCCCTCTGGTTCTGCTTCATAAAAAAAATATGCATGTGCAAGTTTATAGCTAGCTACATAATCTATTTCTTTCCAATGGTGAAATTAATGATTAATGCTCAACACAATCTCTCTCTCCCCCCCCCCCCCCCCAAATCACTCTATGATTTCCCCTGTCCCCAAACTCCCACCAACACTCCCCGCCGCCTAGCCTGTGTATTTTCCCAAAAAATGCCAAAATAAATTGGCAGCTTCAAATACTCGGGATGTCTAATCACTGGCTCATGACCCAATAAGTGCACAGTCGGAAGTGCGAACTAATTGTCTACCCATTGACCTACTTCACTCATGATGTGGTGACGTCACTCGGCCACCTCACCAACTCTGACAGGACAAAGCAGAGAAAGTACCAAATCTTGTTCTTTATGGTCTTCGTATCAGAATACGACAATTACGTTCCCTCCCATAGTGCCATGGTTTGGGGCAAGACCTAGTGTTCGAAAAATCACAGTTATGCATGAGATGCCGAAACATTTCCCGTTGCGCTCGGCATTATTCTTTGTTCAACATGTGATGATCAAAGCAAGCGATTTAAAAGAAGTCGTACAAAATCATAACGTAGATAGAAATATTAAGCAGATTTCGTTCAATAGAATGCTGTAAATGGGAATTTGACCCAGATTAGCCTTACGGACGTTTTCACAAGCAGGCAGCACAGTGCTAAACAGCTGCCCTGTTAGTGTTACATACCCGACCACCACCTTCCCAACACAAACAACCCACACACACATCCTCCGTTTCAGCTGCGCTGAGTTTGGTATTTCATAATCTTATTAATTTCATTTCCGCCATCCATGAATATTAGCAGTCATGCATACTGCATCTACCACTCTCCTCTTTTTGTCTCTGCCTATTTTATATTCCATTTTTCAGCCCCCCCCCCCTTTCCTTCTTTGAATTTTACTCACATCCACCCACTCTTCTTTTCAGCCCCCCCCCCCTTTCCTTCTTTGAATTTTACTCACATCCACCCACTCTTCTTTTCAGCACCACCCCTTTTTTGCTCTTCTTTCCTCGTATGTTTTTCACATGACTCCCCAAGTGATGGACTGATAACTCAGTGGCGGCTCCAACTGACAATCTGTGGCCTGTACCATGATCAAACATTGATTCATCAAGTCGGATTCCCGAAGTTCCAGTCTGATTGTTTACCTCGTTCCCCTGACGCCATACTTGTCCAGACCCGTGTCTAGAAGCCAAACTGAGTACAGAAAGAGATGGTTTCGCTATGAACATCAGGCTCGTTCGTAAAACAGGAGGCTACTACTTCTTTGTATTAGCATGACACTTACAGATTTACAATAAGTTGGTCCCACATCTGAACAATTCTACAACTGTGACCACATAGACTGCAACAGAACCAAGTTCTATCTGTTTCATTTTCTTCTTTAAAATCCAACATTTTACCTTCAAAATCGACGGTTTTACACTGAAGACAAACAGAAACTAAACATTAAACATTTGAAATTGAAGCTCTTCAGAAATACCATCCTGCAGAAAGCCAATCATATCCCAATCTCGTAAACGGATTTCTCACTTACTGGCCTTAAGTTTTCCTCTTCTTCCTGTGTGTTGTCTTTGTCAGTTCAAAAGTCCGAGTTTTTGTGTACGAGCCAATTCTGAGGTTCAAAGTTTTCTCGCTAGGCAAAACTTAACAAACTTCACGCGATGCGCCAAACCAGGATGTGATCACGTGATTGTCTCAAGTGTTGATTTTGTCACTCCACGAGGCAAACAAATGTGGGGTTTCTACTGCTACGACCGCTTTCTTCTGCCACTATCTCTGTGCATGTGTGTGCATGAGACAGAGAGAGAGAGAGAGAGAGAGAGGAGAGAGAGAGAGAGAGAGAGAGAGAGAGAGAGAGAGAGAGAGAGAGAGAGAGAGAGAGACAACTGCGAGGAGGAAGAAAACAACTAACCAGACAAAGCAGGGCGTAACTTGTTGGATGATGGAGTTGAATCAATGTCAGGTTGGTTTCTTGAAACAAATCTCTTCCATTATCCACAGCCAAAATGACTCCAAGCACAGTTGTTGTTTTTTCTTTACTTACACCAAAAACTAAATTCATGACGCCTTTAAAAATTCTTGGATTTTTTTTCCCCCCAGACACTCATCGAAGTGCCATATCCTTCACAGCTAGCTTTTGTGAAATGAATGTCAAAATCCACGAGTTCGCCTATTGATAAAACCCAATGAGCAAGTAATAAAACTCTTTATTTTCTGGAAACAAAACTGAGTACTATTTCAATCCATTTGGCTGTGGATAGTCCAATCGGGCAAGTTCTCGTCCGCGTCTTTGTTTCTACGGAGATTCTTGTCTCCAGTTCCGGACTCACGTACACGGCCAAAAAACCCCCAACAAAAACAGCAGTCTGAGTAGGAAACAGATCCACCCTTATCGTTAGCAAAATACAGTCAGCGGGCGCTGAGTGTTTCCCTATAGCAACGTGTGGTCTTCACAGCGCTCTCGCATTTCTCCCTGGCTTTCCATCTTGTTTGTTTCTAGTGGCGGCTTCTCATAGAGCTGATGGTCCCGTCAGTCTAGTTCTTTCTCTTCCCCTAAGCCAAGTACCATCAGTATACCTTTTCCTCTCTTCCACCGACCCAGGTAGCTTTCATCATCGAAACTGGCAGATTTCCAAGAAACGAGCCCGGAAATCAATTGTGTGATAGCTACTTACATATCAATTCAAGAGAGACTATGGAATTGCTAGTTTCACTGAGGTGCTGTTGTGAGCTAATACTGCAAAAATGAGGAGGGAAATACGGCTGTCTTCACTGCCATCTCAAAGAGTGAATCTGACAGTATGACACACCTCACTGATGATGAAAACTAAACCTCTACTATAATTTACAAAATGAATGTGGTTATTCTGCAAACAAACAATCCAGTGGCCGCGTATGGCCAAATGTCGTATGGCAAGCAACAATTCGCTGTTGTTTTCTTCTCTGGAGATCTGAACAATGATGAGTCATTGAATGGACTCCCCAACCCTCGCCATTCTCCTCTTGTCTATCGCGCAAAGGATGCCAAGTGCTAAATTAATAACACAATCCACCCCTTGAATTCTTCAGTGCCCCATCCCCTCCCCACTATAAAACGCACGTAAATCCTTTTTAAGCATTAAATCTTGTACACCCAGGCCTTTGATTCCCTACATTGGCGGCTCTTCAAACACAACAGTGGCCAGCAAAACACAATGTCACTATCTGTAAACGATGTAGAAATTACTGTAATTTTGCTTCTTCAGTTGTTATCATTGCCTGCCCGCCCCCCCCCCCCCCTCCGCGCTCCATGAAAATTACTTTATTGACCTCAGATTCTGAACTTCAACTTTCACTGAAGGTTTTGATTGTGTTTTTACAGACCTTAAAATTGTGGTTTTTGTGAGCCGTATAATCCCGGTCAGACCCCAGCCTGCAGTTCTGTCGTGTTCAATGGAAAAAGACTTTACATGCTAAGGTAGCTCAAATTCATTAGTTCACATCACTGTACAGAATGAAAGTTGCTCCAATTTTTTTTTTTTTTAACCAGGATCGCAATTTTCTATGACTAATAGTTTCGTTACTTTGATCATGACGAAATGCACTTTGAACAGAGAGTAAATCTGGACGAGGCATGAAATTTACTTTCTTACTTTTCTAGTCATCTGTTTAAAAGAAAAATGATTTGGCACATGCTGCCTTTCTCCATATTACAGTAAAACTCTATCGATTGTTCATCTTTTTTTCTCCTTATCTCAAATTGTTTCCTCCCCACCAGTTATGTTCCGCTATCGTCTGTCGTCATCGCCAACAAACCACCAGTTTCCTCTTCTCAATTGACGTCAATTACGTCATTACGGCGCTCCTTCAAAGACACAAAGCTGTAACTGGAAAACTGGCAAATCAGAGGCTCTTCAGCAGTAAAAGCAATGGGCTGTTTGATACAAAGCTCAGAACAGGTCTATCTGTTGCTTGTGTAGACAATGACATTTAAAGAAATAAACACACGGTTTGTCGCAAAAAAACAAACACTTCAAATCAAAATGCACTGTTTCTTTACAGTATTGGCAGTTTGGAGTTGCATCAGCGTGAGATCACCGCTGGCAGTTTAAGTTATCATAACCTCCTGTCTCTGATCCCTCGCGGATGACAGAAAGGACGGCCGGCGGAATGACAATGAGGAAGAATAAAAAAAAAAAAACCATACAAAAATACAAAATTGAGCGGGTGAGATGATAAAAGGACGCATAAAGTACACGGCAAATAATACCCGTTTTTTGTTTGTTTTGTTTGCTTGTGTCTGACACAAAAAGGGTTAAAGCTCCCAGACAACTCATGCGCACTGAGCGCACACTCAAGCTTAGCACCAAGCACAGATCATCGTACTGGCTGCCAACGCTACCGACATTCTGTCTTGTAACGGAAAGTGGCCGTGCCCGCTAATCTACGTCAATTTCACTTTTTAACATTATTGCACGGGATGAAATGTACTCTTCTTATCTTTCTGTCTGGGTTATAATTTTGTGACGTCTAATAGTAAAATTTCTTTTGGTCATCATAAAAATGGAACTTGAATTAAAGAAATGCAGAGCTCAATGCCACATGCGGTGCAAGAGTGATGTCCACGGGATCAGGGCTAAACAAGCTACTCAGTCTCTACTCACCTCGCATGTTCTTGAGGAAATCTTCCAGCTTCATCTTTCTCTCGGCTTTGACAGAAGGGTTGTGGAGGTCAGTGTTCAGCATGATGATGGCAAAGGCCAGGAGAAACACGGTGTCCGCTGACTTGAAGTTCTTGACCTGGTCAGGGTTACACTCGCAGTAGCGGTCAGCGAAGGCTTCCATCAACCGCTCAATCTTCTGGGCTTCTCCCTGTCAGGGTAGCGGAGACAACAGCAGGTTTAGTACGAGAAATGACCAAAGGGTCTAGTACTGCACTGCATGATGACCCACTTTTATTAAAACTATGTACATGTGTAAAGACATTAAGTAAGCTCAGTGGGTACAAAGTTTAATGTGATCCCCGCCCCCCCCCCTTAAAAGAAAAAAGAAAAAAAGTCCCACTATAGAAACCAAGAAACAAGAAAACTATGCAAAATGCTACTGCGACCTCACAGCTTTTCTGTGGTTATGAAGATATTTGTTTGACAAGTCCACATATCATCATGGTACTGACCTTTTGGCCTAAGTCATTTTTTGTACTTCTGAGAAAATCGCAAAAACTTATTTAAATTCTTCTGCAATGCAGTCAGATTTAGGCCAAAATGACTCTAAGTAAAAGTGGCCTTCATCCACGTTGGGCTGAAAAAAACCCCCAGAACCAAAATGGCCTACGTCTATGAATGAGCTAGGCTTAGGCCATTACAGAAAGTTTTATTCCAGGATAATGGCTTGGCAGGTTTGAATGATTTTTACATTAATAGATGCACCATGGATAGGGCAATGACGTAATAAGTCCATCCTGTTTTGGCCTAAGTCTGACTTAGGCCAAAAGGTTAGCACCATGACGATATTGGTCTGGACACAATCACATTAGACTGTATCTATTCTATCACTGTGCGGGTATTTCAGTTACATATTTTGTTTCTTTCTAAATTTTGCCCAATGTGATTCATCACTTTTGCAAATAACTGCAACAGAATTCACCCCCAGCTACGAAATACCTGTTAGAAAAATTTGGTACATATTAGTGGACAGGCTCAACACCCTGATATGATACAACAAACAACAGCGTTCATGCAAATCCTCAACATTTCACGACTGAACTGCCAAGAACACTGTAATTATTTTCAAAGCTAATGTTCAAAATCCCATTTCAACTACTCTCACAGCCTCATCACCAGACTTTTAACGACATCATTTCAGTGAACGTTCCATTTTCAGAAGACGTGAATAAAAGATGACTGAATGAAAATATGATCAACCATGTCAAGTGCCTGATGGTGCTCCCAAATGTGTGCCGTCTCTCGCCACTTTCACTCATCATTCATGAACACGTCACGTGCGCGGCTTCGTCATACGACTTTCAACACAGACAGAAAATATCAAACACAAAAATCGTTATCATACATCAACAATAATAAGATCATTAATAATAACAACACAAGAAAAACAATTCATTTTTGGGATGAAAACAAAAAATATACAATTGGCTCATTGAGGTTTCATTCACTGGCGTCTCCTCAACTGCATTCAAAATAGTTGGCAGTACGGACGGTGACAGTTTGTTTGCGGAAAGCGGGGAGGGGGGGGGGGAGGGGGAGAGAGAAAGAGGGAGAGAGAGGAGGAGGGGAAGAGACAGAGGAGATACAGAGAGAAATAGAGAGAGGGGGTAGGAGAGAAGAGCTACCATCATAAATGATGAAGCGATAAGCTTTGCCAGTTGATTAAATCAGCCTTGACAGATGAATGATTCATTGTGATTAGCAACGCTTTGATCCTTGCCGATATTGAAGTGAATAATTCATAGTTCCCTCCAAAGCAGCGGATCACCCTTAATACTGTTTGGAGTTCCCGTGTGTGAGCGCTTCACTGACCATGACCTCAAAGTCTTCAGCACTCACAGTGGTCGCAATACGTGAACTGACAGTACATTTTCACCCCAAAGATAACAGGATCCAATCAATTAAACAACTGGTATTTTATACGTAACACCATACTCGCTTTCTGCCTCTGTCTCAGTTTTGACAGAGAAAATTCTCTGAAACCACACCAACTTTTTATATTTTGTTGGAACTTCTCAAACTGGCGCTCAGATCACCCGCCAAATTCATAATAAACACACTTTTCCTATTTGATTTGATGATAGCTTTTTTTTCGGCCCCATTCCTACATAACAAAAAAATTAACTTTTTCAACGCCCTCACTTTGCAGTTATGGGCCCTGATAATTCGGAAAATACAGAAATTTTTAAAATAACCTTTTTGGTCTCAGCTTTGAGCGGGTGACACATCTTCCTGAATGAATGTATTAGACTCAAATCTCTGATTCTTGCACACACATGTAAACATAGACAGACAGGCCTAGCCTTCAAACAGCACATGGCTGTGAACTTACCGGCATTCTGAAGTGACACTGGAACTTTCTCAAGGCCACGTCCACTTGTAGACCGGACAGGTCAATCTCTCCACAGAAATATCTGGAAAACACAGAGAAATAGGAAAGACTTTGACTTTGTGCTCGATCGAAATCTGCGTATGAATACATTTGTCAACATCTTTATGAGGTAAACGATATGGTCTATCAGAATGACAGAGGATGACATAATTAAGTCAATGGTTCTCATATTCTGGACCGTGACCCGAAGGTTAGATCTGGTGGGATGTTGATCGCCACCACCGTCTCGCATGCCTCCCTCCCTCCCACTCTTCCCCCCCCCCCCACGCACCCGGAACAAGGAAAGGGGGAGGAAAGCGGAGGAAGCTGGATTTGTCAGGAAAAACATTTGACTCATGCTTGGGGGACAAAAGAGTTTGGGGAATCACAGAAGGTAGGCGGATGAACAAACAATGAGAGAAAGAGGAAGACAAAGACAGTGTTATTTTCACTCCACAGATGCCAAAACAAAACATTGTGTCGTTCCATCCTCCCCGAGCTCTTCCCCCTCCTCCTTGTATCATTACAGCATATTCATATACACAGAGAACCGATCGCAAAAGGCGGGCTAGGGAAAACCCTTGCACTCAGACAACATACTACAAAAACTGTTGGGTTTACACACATCAAAAGACGTATCAATACGCGGGTCAGGTTTTGCTAACAAGACTTAGCACCTGATACACCATTTCTCAAAGCAGCGGGAAAGATTTCGTGTTGTTATCAGAGTAAATGAATTCTTCTATCCTAATGCCCGCTCTTTGTGTGCTCTCAATAATAATACAGCGGTGCCCACTCACCTATCAGGCACACACAGCAGGAAAGGTTCCTGTCAAGAGGGGGAGTGGGTTCTTGTATCGTTATAATCTCAACCCTTGTAGGTCAGTCAGTGCAAGATTATTGTGTATACAAGACTTAAGATGTCCCACTCAGCATCAAGAGGAATGTTTACACGATACGTCTGGGGGTTCACGTTTCGATACCAGGTGTAAACATAGAAAAACAATGGCACAAACACATTTTCTGGGGTTTGTTTGGGCAGCTTAACCTACATTAACTAATCAAATAATCGCCCGGCAGCTAATGGCAGAAAGCCTTTGATACCAGACAAATCCCGGCACATCAACAAATTACAGTACAGCGCTGCTGTAGTTAGTGGCCGAGGGCGCTGTGCTTTCACTGCCTGGCAGGGGGGAGGGAAGGAATTATCGGGGGTTCGCCCTGGTCGCTTCACCGGCACGGCAGCAGTTTTTTAAATCGAGATCTTGATCTACATGATTAATTGATTCTGAAAGGGAAATGGAAATACTAGGGATAGTTGTAAAGTATGTTTTGTTTAGTATATTGAACAGACTAGTTGTTGCAGGCGCATTAGCTAAATCAGAAAGGCTGGACATGAAGAATTTGCTATGTGGAGATTGCCCACTAAAGACAGAGGAACTTTTACTACATCATTTCCAGTGTTATTCTTCGGTTTCAAATGCGTTTGGCCCGGTGACGTCACTGCTCAGCTCTAACTGTATGTTTTACAGTCAATTTGCAGTCTTGGTATCTTTGGTTGACTGTAATTGCTAACAAATAAATAAAATGACATTTTTCAGACAGGAAAGGCTGAGATTCACTTTTTATTAAAACTTAATTTCTCTTCAGGGCTAGAGATCGAGTATGCTAACATTTTAATGCACACCAATTTTTTAGACAACTTTTATAAACTATTTCCTACTGCGCAGGTTGAAGCTTTCTGCAGGATGAACTTTACAAATATTTAGATCTATCCATCTATCTCAAAGGTCATGAAAGATGTTTGTGGGGCATTAAGTTCCACATCTATCTCAGTGAGGGATGGGAAACGTTTCCTGCAGTAAATGTGGAAATAAGACGCAGTTGTGGAATTACCACAGTTTAATCTTTTGGGATCTTTCTACGATTTTCAACCCCTCCCCCCACGAACCTGCCTCGGGCCAAACACAAAAATACAGAAATAAAAAACCAGTTCTGGCGTGGCAAGGAAAGAAAGCGGATGTTTTTGTCACCCACCAAGACAGAATGCCATCAAGTTTATGTCGCTGCTCTAGCCAAGGTCTACGCTGACGGCAGGTCAAATTACGCAGTCCCCAATCGGCGCTGAGAACAAGACAACGTTTATTGGTGCCTCCTACACTTTCACACCTTACAACTTCTAAAGATGGCGCCCTAGACGGCCTATCGCGCCCCTTTCTTGGTCGGGATAACTGTCACGGTTCTTGCTTTTGTGGTCGTTAATTGAAGAGGTATTAATGGCTACGGCACGCAGACAGAACAGGTACAGTAGGCATTGTGTGGTAAGCTACATGATCTGGCCAATCCTCTGGCCCACGTGGACAGGGAGAGGCTATGATTGGTGGATATCAATTTCATGATAAGTGGCCATCGATAATTTAACACCGACTTTGATAGTGCAAGCTGATTTGTTTCATTTCCTCTGTGTGTGTGTGTGTGTGGGGGGGGGGTGGTTATACTTCTTGATAAATAAATACCTTTCAATATCTTTGGCTTCCCACTCACTATGAAACAATGAAACATACTGATACCCTGGCTTGGGAACGTTTAGGAATGTCAGATAAAACGACGTCATGAATGTCTCACATACCAAACTCGCACGTCCTCGTTCCTGTGACACAATCGAAATCTCTCTTGAGTAGTTTTCGTAACGGCTCAACCGAATCTCCACTCTCGTAAGGACTTCTGTTCGCGACCGGTCAGATCGTGAGTAACATGATGAGCAGATTTTCTGGACGTCGAAGGCATCAACTTTCCTCGTTGTTTTCTGCTGATTACTCTAGCACAGTGATAGTTCAGCGTTTGATATACTGGCCGTTCACGGACATCTTACCATTCATAAATTTAACAAGTAGATCAGCACCATTCCTAAAGAGCGCCGCGGTTCGAGGAAGCTTTTTAAAAGGCAAACACAAAACCGTTCTATTTAGGCAATGTAAAAAATCGGTGAACTGGTTTTTTCCCGTTTAATATGCGACTTGCATTAATGAAAAAAAAAACAACAACAATACAAAACAGCAATATCAACGACAGTATCTAGATAGCCGGACCAATTTCTCGCACAGGCCGCTTTTGCTTCTGTTCTTTCATAATATAAAAAAAATATAAACTGTGATAAACTGTGCAATCCACCCATACACCGACATCCCACTGAGGCTCTAGCCGAGAGGAATGCTGGCGTGTATCTACGTCCTGTGTGAGGACTCCACGCTGGGAATGTACCCGAAGGTTCAGCTCACACTTGGCAGATGGCAGAACGGCCAAACGGCACGCCATGTACGTGTGTCTGTAAGGAAAACAATCTCAATTACGGTTCCATAAATAACATGGCAGAGAGCGGCACATGCCCGGGACTGTCTGTCAGTGGCACGGTGGTCCCACTTCTCTTCACACTTCTCCAGGGGAGATAATGTCATCTCCAACACCATTCCTAGTTAGCTGATTGCAACTCTCCTCATAGATAGAAAGTTTCATCATAAAGATAATGCACCATACTCCCCCATTCTGCCATTTGGCAGACTGAGGTCTGACATGCCACACTGTATCAAAGTCGAGACCACTCTCACAATTTCCTCTGCTCCTGCTGGCAAGAGGGAGACTCCTGGACTGTCATAGCTGGATCACAGTAACAATACATACAGAGCATAGTTATATAGATTGGAAAGTTGCTCCATTTGTATCGCTGTCTGTCTGATTTAGCGTCTCGCCACCTGCCAGCATACCAGCTCAGTCATGTCACAATAGGCTCTGATAGACTATCTGCCTTGTATTGTCCAGTACACGTACACAGAAATCTGACTGGCTCTGAGGCGCTCGGAATGTATTTTCAACCAATCTCGCCAGGGGCCGCCAGCATTGCATTTATGACTTACAATACCCTGTTGATCAGCTGTGTGTGACATGAACAGTGATAAACCTTTGTGTACATTCATAGCTGAATGACTTGAATATAAATATTCTGGTGGAGAAACCCCCTTTCAAACGTTCAAAATCTAAAGTATTATGAACTTTTGTACATGGGGATTTTGGATACCATCTACCTGTATCATAGACAAACTGGGACATTAATCAATTATTTCCACTCACACGTCAAACTTTATGTCTTGAGAGGTGTCCAATTCCAGCCCGCCCCCCCCCCCCCCAACGCAACTGCCATTATTATTATCATAAACTATTTTTGTCTGTGATCTGCCAGTCTGAGCCAGGAACGCATCATTTGCCTGGTAACCTACTGTGTTTATTGGGTTTCTGGGGTACACCTTCAATGTTCCATGACCAAAGCTGATACGTGGTGCTGAAGATAAAACGGTAAGCTGTAGCTTGCACTATCAATCAATGGCAGGATCGAAATTAGAGCGATTTTTAGTTCACTGGTTTACAGCCTAGCACGAGGTGAGAAAAGAAAACATGAACGCTGATATGCTCATCAGAAATGTACACAAATTACTGTCCGGGTGGCATGATTTTTTTCGTACTCACTTTGCCAAATTCAGGAGCGTGGCAGCAACAACTCCAACATATTACAGGGATTTTCGGTGACGTTCAGAGTCATTTTAGGGTTAGGGTTAGGGTTAACAGTCCAGAGATTGCAGCACCCATGGCAGTGTTCGGAGGACGAGAAATCCCTTAGCTGATGACCTGTGCTTGGGGGTGGGTTGCTGCCCCGCTCCTGAATTTAGTAAAGTGAGTACGAAAAAAAAATCACGTGCCCAGGTGACTTTTTCGTACCTGCGTCTTCCTGGGATGTTCATTTCACATTATATTCAATCATAAAATTTGGCAGTTTCTCAACTCCAAAGGGCAACCACTCTTCTTCTTTCCACATCTATTCTCGTCATAAAAACAGATCACAGCACTTGAGACGCTTTTAGGAGCAATAATATTACCCAGAGAAAGGAAATAAATATTCCGTGTATATAATTATCTGCAGACCAAACAACGGAAATGTTTCTGATACAAAAAGATTTCAGAACCTTGGAAATCCAACACCAGAGATACTGTACGAGTAAGCAAATTTTACACTTGACAACTTTTCGAATCCCCCCCCCCCCCCCCCCCCCAGATCTGATGGGATTATGAGTTGGCAAAGGCAAAGGTAATAAACGTTACTACAAATATCAAAGTGTATGCCACTGCACTGGCTTTGATGTAAGTTCTTGTTTATGCCAAGTCTGCTGGAGTGACTGCGTTTTTCCTTTACACTCATTATCTTACATTCCCAGAAAGCTCTATGTTCTTTTTGTGGTTTCACCCCCCCACCCCCCCCCGAGGCCCCGTGCTCAAAATCACGAATAAATAGAAACTAAAATTCCCCTGGGCTGGTTCTGCCTAACCCACGATTGTGACTCCAGGTCTACAAGACTGGGCCAGCAAGTTGTCAGAGATAACGGTAATAGGTTGTCACAACTGGACGGTGATGTTGACACTGACATTCTGTCATTTGCTCTAATGCAGGAAAAACATAATGTACAGTAAAGAAAAACGCCGAAGAGTGTAAAGTGGAACGCTTCCAAGTGATGCAGGGCTGCTGAACTACGACTACACAACATAACAAAATACACATTTCCAACAGGAATGTTCAACTGCTCGGCAAACTGGTGGATGACAGAGAAAAGTTAAATGCCTGACTTCCATTACAGACAGCTCTTGAACGACTGTTTACAAAAGCGCAGACTGAAAACTCAAACACAGGTAAAAACAGAGGCCAGAGACAGACAGACAGTAGTGATGTGCACAAAATTCCATGTTTGTAAACAAAGCGAGTACGTTTACCTGCACTAAAGTCATGTATAAAAACCCAGCACAGACACCCAGACCCATGCAAAACTGGCTTGCCAACATGTCAAGACTTGATAAAAGAAGGAGGAAGAAGTGAGCGCTAATCGTCCCATTGTCTAAACAGATTTCTATGCTCGCACTGTCATTCATTAACGCACGTGCTGGCAGCTGAACATGAGCAGAACAAACAAACAGACAGACACCGTTACAGCTCTGCCATCTGGTTTTTCCTTGCACAAGCATCTGCATACAAATATACAGTTCAAGCAGTTGTGGCGTTGCTGCACTATGTTCACCATTCCTACACTGATCCAGTCTTAGACCAAGCGCCCTGATCTCTCTTCGGCATTTGTTATTTGTAGACGAGCCGGGAATTATATTTAGAAACTGGAGACTTCCCCATGTGCCACTTGTCATAAACCGCGTCAAAGCAGTTGTATACGATACATAACGCCGGTCTAGAATTGGATCTGTCACACAAAGCTGAAGCTTTTGCATAATATCTTCTCACGTTTCCACGTTATACTTTAGTTAACCCTCCTATCCAGCGCCAAGTAAAACCAGTAAAACGAAGATAGTTGTTACTGCAACAGTAAGTTCTGGACAATCTTGAGTTGTTCTGTTCTGTAGCTAGCAGAAAGACAGGACATCTCAGCTCTGTCATTTGACAGTATCATCACTAGACGACTTCGG
This sequence comes from Onchidella celtica, assembly GCA_963931925.1. Lineage (NCBI taxonomy): Eukaryota > Metazoa > Mollusca > Gastropoda > Systellommatophora > Onchidiidae > Onchidella > Onchidella celtica. The sequence goes on from OZ007572.1 coordinate 2,921,158, forward strand.
CAAGGGGAGATACTATGTTACACCATACAGTATGAGCAACAAGAATGCATCATGATGAAGTTATCACCAAGGCGTACAAATTACAGAAAAGAAAGCAAACCAAAAACGAACACAGCACAGAATACCGGAATACCTGAACCATCAATGGACAATCGTCACCGCTAACTTGACGGCCACTCCCCGTATAGTGACCAGGTGAATGCCTTGTATTCTAAAAATGGCGACATTTTTGAACAATCTACAGAAACACACCAACTCTTGCAAAGTTAAGCTGTTCAGTGCCATCATTTAAAACAGCGCCTGTTGACAGATGGAAATTGGCCCTGTGACGAAGAGAATCTTACAGCATGCCACTGACATCCAGGCCAGAAATAACGTCAGGTAGGCAGATGAAAATGAAGCTAATTACACAGAAAAACGTGATCCCCTGGACTTGACAGAGTCCTCGTTCTACATTTTACCTTAATCTGCTCTCACGTTACAGGATGAGCTTTCTCTCCTTGACATTCCACAGTCAAACATTCTGAGTGCCCGGACTTACATCATCGCAAGCTAAAACAAAGTGCATGGCTAAACAAATTGAGAGAGGAAGTCTCTACAGGAGATCTTCAGAAGAAGAGAACTAGCGTCAAACAGTGGTGTTTCAATCCTTGACTTCCCTACACACTCTATGTTATTGACTCGCGCCAGCATTCATTATACGCAGTCTGCAATTTGTTAGTGGCATAGACATCTCCTACAAAACCTCACGCCGAAGACGTCATGAAACGAAATGAACAAATCTAAAATCTTCTTTTCAAAAGAATAAAATAATTACTTTTAATAAAATGCATGAAGTTGTTGAGGAATTCAAATACTTATGTCGTAACCATGGACAATGTCTGAGGCAGCTTTAAATATATAATAATATAGTGTATGTGTCTACACTGAAAGACGTTTGGTGGAATCAACAGCTGCAGTCATCCTACAGCGACTGTAAGCGCTTTGTGCTTTCCTCACTGATTGGCATAATTCAAGGTTTCATGCTCTTGATTCCCTTCCACTTGGACGCCGAGGAATGATAAACGTGATATTTTCCTGAATCTTACAATACCCACCAGGCTATCCATGGTTTGACAAGCAGCCACAACAGAGTAAAGGCTGTGATTCAAACACATGGCGCTGCTATACCCACATGTGTCAGATTTGTAGAGCAGCCAACAGCAACCACCACCACCGACCTTACACACATGTGCTGTGTGTTACACGCCATGACCCAAGTGCCATATTGTAGACTGTAAAATAAACATACATAAATGATCCACAACCACTGGGGCGCGTGAAAACCTTGTTCATGATTACAGCCACCCACGTGCAGCCCCCCCCCTCTCTCCCCCAGGCAGTCACCCAAGACATCAAAGTGACCTGATGGAGGGAAACTGGCACTAAGTTTATCCACAAACCTTGGGGTCATTCCATCAGCATAAATCTACATTAAAATTACATTATTCTTGTCCTAATGGAGAGTGAAAGAAAGGCTGCAAGAAATGTAATGATTTTTCTCGTTCCCTGAGGTTATGTGTCCCTGCCTTTCTCCCCTGCCAATGTGGAGTCCTGATCTAGATTTACCAACTGCTCACTGGACTGGATGCGTGGGAGAAAGTGAAGCAAGTAGGAAAGACGGGCGTGAGAGAAAGACAGCTTTTGTGTAGCCCAAGAATATCAAAGATGAGAGGGGGCAGGGCGAGGGCGGGGAGAGAATGGGTTGTGTAAGTGATTGCGTAAACGTTGAAGAGACAGAGAAAGAGAGACTCTCAGAATCAACAGAGTATGGCTCTCAGCCATTCATTAGACGCGGGGAAGTGTGGGGCGGTGAGGTGTGGGGGAGTAAGGAATGAATGAAACACGGCAAAATAATTATGTACTTGAGTGATCAGTTCAACCATTTGTGATCTCGGAATTCCCAGCTTCCACTACCAATTCATACTTGGTCCATGTGGGAGATTGCATGGTTACAAATCACACCAAGTTTCAAAAGTGAAGGCCATGAAGTGGCAAGTCCTTTCAGGCGGAGGGAACAGGGTTAATGCATTTTCTCTCTGCAAGAGTGGTCATTAGATTACAGTAAGCTCAATCAACGCAGCTAATTACTACTAGTGTAAGCGAAACACAGAGGAGGACGGCAGGCAGTAACACAAGGAGGAGAGGAAGAAGGAGGCGGGGAGATGTGGAGTGTGACTCTGTTCTAATTGGTTTCTACTTGTCTTGTTCAGCACACAAATCGAAACCGACCGATAATTCAAGGAAAAAGCGCGAAATATGCAAATGAAGTAATGGCTTCATAAGGATTCGTGGACCTGGGAAATGGATGCGTGCAGAGGCCAGAGGATGGGCAGTAGAATGATGGATTGGGGAAGGGGAAGAGGGAATGGGACAGGGAGGGGAGGGGGTGTGAGGATAGCACTTCAGGCTAATTTCAGTATTGCATCTCATGTTTCTGCCTTTAGATACTAAACGATGAAATTCTCAATTTTATATCAGCGTCAGGCTGTCCGAGGGCGGCTTTCTGCTGAGGTCTTCCCTGCTAAAGGGCAAGGTCTCTGGCCTCACCCAGGACCAAAATGGAAATTAGTCTCATCATTTCCAGAACTCGAAAAAAAAATAAATCATCGATACTGAGTGGATCAAAGAAATAATACATAGGACAAAACAACAGACTAAAGAGTCCACGGCTAGAGCGGGCTCTCCTCCAAAGTTTTGAGAAAATTCAGAAAATTCTGGTATTTTTACCCTAAACCTTAAACCCATCTATTTTAGAACATGGACTGTGTTCGTACATTGTTAGTGTTTACCAAAATAGCACATAGTTCTCCTATAATGAGTTTATCCATGAAACAACAGTCTAGGAATACAAACATGCCCCCCCCCCCTCCACCATCAACAGCACAACCAAACAATCCCATAGACTCGCGATCTGTCACACAAAATTGTTAATGCCCGGTCAGAAGTTCTTTGAGTAAGTTCACACGTCCAGAAAGTGTCTCTGATCTTGTAGGGAGTTAGCAGATCAAAATGGCAGCAGCGACAAGCGAAGGATCCGGTGCTGTGCTTTTCTCGTGGATATCTATTGGGTAGATTTGACATGAAAAGTACATTCCAAATCTCTCGACGCATGTCAACATGTGTTGTGTTTCTCAGCCAACATTTCGCAGCTTGCGAAGTTGAATTCTCCATGAACTATCTGCCCTAGGCTAGGCATCCATCATAATATACTTGACGGTAGGAGTTAAGATTTACAGCAACGTCGAAGACGGCTAAAAGCATCATAGTAACCTGGATAATACACAATGATCTGTGAAACTGAACTGAGCTCGGCACAACACCAAGTGGAACAGGCTGCCAACCAACAACCAACCACCAACCAACAACCAACCACCAACAACCAACAGGTTTCCTGAGGAAAAAATTGGTCCTTTCCAGTTTTCCCCTCACACTTCAAGCCACTTTTGCTGACAGGGATTTGATTTGTGAACCTTTTCTTCACAGTTTTCCCTGACACCTCGACCTGACAGGTGTGTGACCTGGTTACGGACAAACTCACACGAACACTACACTGAAACAACATCCTGTTAAACGCCCATACCTGGTAATTATGTATAGACGTTTTTTTTTGTTTTTTTTCCTACATCTGTTTCTTATCTTATGGCTATTTACCACACTAGTTCACAAACTTGTGAACGGAAGTAGAACTGAACTCCACTCTGGACGCAAGATTGCGCTAAGTATTTCCAACAAGTGGATGTTCTTTAATAAAGCAGTCAATGTTTACCGTCTCACACGTGCATGAATACTGTTTTGCTATGATGTCTCTTAAACTCCCAGAACCTGGTGCTCTATAGAAATTCCATATCGTAGTTCCTGAAAACACCATGCCAATTTTACTACCGCACGAGAATCACATTGTCATGTATGTTTTCAGATGCCCAGAGTCACCAACGTAGCCAAACCAGATTCTCTGGTCAAACTTCAGACTGGGCTCAGCTTTACTTCGGATGTCTAATAAGTAGATTTGAAATGAAAAGTACATCCCAAATCTCTTTTCGCATGTCAACAGGTGTTTTGTTTTTCTGCTTTTCTCCACCTGATATTTCCCCTATCAATGGAATTGAATCGTGTCCAGGTCTACCTTACGTCACGTAACTATCAGCTGTTTCACCATAGACACCAACTACAATACAAGCTTCCAAGGTATTCATGACGTGGCGATTAAAAAACAAGACAAACTCTACAGTTGACCTAAAAACCTTCTCTCCTCCAGATCGAAGCTCAGCATTCTCTGGGATTCCAGACTAGGTATTCAGTCCTATTTTCCCCCAGCAGGCAAACTACACAACTGGGCTAATTATCTGTGATCCCGGGTGATGAATGAGTAGAACGTCGGGTAGTCAAGAGTGGTGGTGGGTCAAATCGATTTCACGGCATCTTCACTTAAACTTACTTGATCATGGTGATTATGATTGCTATTTCATGTGGAAAATCTTTGTCTCTTGTCTTCTTACATAACTTGACTTATGTGTCTGGCAATTTGAGTAGCTAATAGGTCCAGGATTACAGGCTGCCGTTTTCAATAAGGAGGTAATGACAGACAAACTACAAAGGCTGGCAGCTAGACAGACAGACAGGCGAATAAAAAGATAAATAGACCGACAGACAGACAGATAGATGAATAAACAGATGGATGGATGGATAGATAGATAGATAGATAGATAGATAGATAGATAGATAGATAGATAGATAGATAGATAGATAGATAGATAGATAGATAGATAGATAAATATGCGGCTAGACCATGTTTTACTATGTAGGGTCGCACTGACAGATTCCATCACCTCAAGTGGGTTCAGATATTCATCCGAGTTCACAAGTGTTTACCGACCAGTCAAGAGAAAATGAGCTTTTGTTGGCGTTTGTTAGCACTCACGTACCATGTACCTGTTACCACATCCTGCTATTTCCAGGTGCCTGAACCAATCTCTGCGCCTGTCAAACCTCCACTGGCTGTGTACACAATTTTTGTATCATCAGTTTGCCATCAACCCGTGTAGCTCTGATCCATGGAACAACCCATGTCTGTTGTAGTCAGTGTAGATTTGGGCCGTGTTTAAGGTAAGATTATGACAAAACAGTAACCCTGACGGATACGGCGGGATTTGTTAAACCTGGACTTAGCGATCCGTTTCCAACAGCCTCGTTCCACATTATAGAAGATATACCCTGGCTCTCTATGGTCCTGTTGTGTTCAGGGGCTTAAAGCTTGTCGGGGGTAGTGGCCGGCTACGTCCAGTTCATAATACATTATAAAATGGTTATATAATTAGACATGTACATATCCCCGATGGCACGAGGCTCAAGGAAGATCCTGACAATGAGCCCAGCAGAATTTTTACCTTATACTCAGGGTGGTGCCATTAGTAGCCATTGAAGTAATCTATGTACGGTAGTTATTGGCAATTAGACAAACATGGTCATTATGACAGGCAGGAGCTCCAGTGGAAAGCGGATAGTGGAGACGTCAGCAGTGGTGGATGGTCACAGCACTTTCTGAAGGAGGAGAATGTATGACTGTGGTATACAGAATGATGGTACTAATCGTGGTGCTGATGGTCATAATAGCTGTGGTTGTCTTGGTTGTAGAACTAACTGCTTTTAGCTCCGTAACTCAGCTGCTGTAGATGTGGGCGTATACCACTGGAGTGGTAATGTTATAATATGTAGTGATAGTGTTAGTTGTAACGTTGCAATCGTTGCCATAATCTAAGATGCGCTGCTGAAAGACGTCCAAGTACGACTTGTGTTTGGAGACAACACTGCAGTCAGGGGCGTCATCTCGACCATGGGGAGGAGGGGGGGGGGAAGATAATGATTACACTCTACAGCTGTTTTCTCACATACCAATCCCTGGGAAATTTCCCCGTGTATAAAAAAAAAAGACATCACAGACAGACAGACAAAAAGACAGACAGGCAGGCAGACAGACACACAGACAGGCAGACAGATTTAGACCTCAGCACATAGGTTAAGTAAACACTGCTGTATACATGCAGCAGCTGTGAAGATGTTGTTGGTGCAGTTGCCGTTGCTGTTGTGCATGTCTTGTCCAAACATCGCGCATCCCAAATTGTGTTCATCATTTACCAGTTTCTGCCTCCACACCCACCCCAGTCCTGTGTTTACCTCAGCCCCCCCCCCCCCCCGGGTCAGGTAGATTACAGATCAACAACATTTTACATCTTTCTCTACTCCCCCCGGCTAATTCAATGTCGTTCCTTCTAACCTTGGACTTTTTTTTTTTCGGTTCCTGGTCACAGACTTTGCCAGCTGTCTGAATCTTGGGGGGAAAATGAGTTGATCTTTCACTTCTTTCTCTTCCATCTTGCAGTTAATCTATACAACATACAGCACAGAAATAAATGTCAAAAAATCATCCCTCATGCACAAATACCAGAAAAATATCTTTGATATCTCTTCCCCCTCCCCGGCCTTCCGTCTGCATCTCTTATCTTTTCTTTCATTCTTTAATTTTCTGTTTTGTCTGATGTTCTTTCCTTCTTTCATTCGCCGGTTCTTCAGCCATGTTCCCGTTCCTTTCTTCCTCCAACCTCATCTTCAGTTCCACGGCCTTGCTCACCTAACATTGTCAAGTTCATGTGCTTCACAAACAATAATCCTGAACATCCAGCACAAGATTTCTCAAGCCAATGATGACGAAAGGTCGCGCGTGCCATTTCCCTCCTCGCACGTGACATGGCCCAAGTCCCGAGCACGCGAGCTGTCCAGGACTAGAACAAGGCTCTATGCTACAAAGAGACACCCAAAGACTTGGTGGAAACCAAAAGGCTGAGAAGAGCAGCTGCTCGCAAGGAATGCTCACCCCAAAACGTAATGTAAACCTACTTCAACGTGTTTACAGTGAGCAAAACGTACATGGGGCCCCTGCTTGTGTTTTATTGCCAAAGACTTCTGAAAATCTTTTTTTCCGCGTTCTGTTTACATTTGGCCACATTGTTACCTTGACTGTTTCTTAGGAGAAAGTCCTCAAATTCTTTCCTCACTTGTTTATAAGAGGCAGGTTCTTAACACATTTAGTTTGAAGGGTCGGCGGGGACAAGGGAAATTGCCTGCACGATTGTTCTTAATTTTGAAAATTGAAAACTCTTTAAACTCGAGTTACGACCGTCTCAAAGCTTTGAAGCTAAGAGACAAGGGAGCGGGGGAGGGAGTGGAGATTGGGTGAAATACGACGAATGAACGAGAACATGCTAAAATGAAGGATTAACTGGCAAGAATGAAAGACAGAAAAAGGAAAATATATTTAGAGAGAAAGTACTTCTTTATCAATAGGAATAGACATACAACAGTGCACCGCTCACGTACCAGAAGAAACCATGCACAAGTATGCTTACATAACCCACATAGAGGCACAAACCTAGCACAGATGGGGCTGATGCAAGCAATCTGTAACATACAACTGGACATTTGACATTTGTTTCATTTGGATTTTAACGCGCTTTTTGTCCCGAATTTTCTCCAACGCCCTTAAAGTAACAGAGAGAAAACTCTGCAAAATGCAAAAAACTGACAGACTTTGATCTTTGTCGTGAGAAATCACGATATCAAAAGTCTATAACTTACAGTGAAACTAGTACATCTTTCTAATCCCAATGACAGACATAGTTATTGAATTCCGCCTCAGGCACGTCTAGCCATGCAATAAATGTGCGACTTGTAAATGTCTGACAAATCCAACCTGTTACGATGTCATATTTTCAGACACTGTTTGCCTACGCCCCTATGGTTACAAAATCACCTACAGATGTTGAATAAGCATCCAAGGACGCATAATTTCAACCCAAACTGCCAACTCTTCAGCTTTTATTCCACACTGAAACGCCTGGGTGCACCAGTGCACAGAAAGCAAACATGTGTTTAAAGTCTATTTACTATGCAAGTGTCACGGTGCAGGAGGCGACACATTGCTAAAAATGGCCGGGGTGCTAATTTTAGTTCGGTTTCATTTCTTTCAGCGCGAGGAAACTCAAACAAGAGCTGGATGCCGACATGGATCTCTGGCAAACATTATTTAAGGCCTAGGATAAAAGTTTGAATATAAAACCTGACAAAAGAAAAATCTGCTTGGCACGAAATTGTCGCTAGGTAAACACAGATGGATTGTCCACGCGTTTCCCTCAAATCTCCTGCGCTCGTGGTCCCTGAAATGTCCCAAATTGACACCCCCCCCCCTTGTAGTTGTATTATATTAGTAAAAGCTGTTTTCAGGGGATGCCGCTCTATGTCCCAAGCATGACATAAAAAAAAATAATTTTTTAAAAAATGTTACGTGTGATAGCTGCTGATATTCAAACATTGAACGCACAGATTTCTCCATTCAAAATGGAAGGGGACTGGTGTGTCAGCGAATGGCAGGGCCTGGCGCTAGGTCTGAGGACACAGAAGGCCTCAGAGAAGCTTTGGCGCTGATGCTCATACATGAACTGCGATCTTTACATCTTGAACATTCCTCTTTAGTTCCCGTTTGGTAGTGGGCTATATCGACACTGATCGCTATATCTGAACATACAGAAGTTGAATTCATCAGTCACATCTGTCCAAGATCTGGAGGTCCCAAAGTTACATCGTTTATCTTGAAAAAATAACAAAGTACCAAAGGGTTCGTTCCAAAGGACACCACTAGTTAACTTTGTAGATTACAATATATGTTCAAGGCCGTCACTGGCAGGATATCACGTTGAAGTAAATTTCACACGATGACCAAAATGTCCGCCATTCAGTATATATATATTATAATATCGTGACGGCAGGTTGACCTGGCATGAAACATTGACTGATCCAAAAGTCTTCAATCTTTCACTAATCTCAGCTCATGGTGACAGATGGTAGCGCATGGGTTAAGGTAAGGTAACCTGCAGTGTAATCACTTGAATGACACGTGAGTAGTTACAGATCTGTTCTCTCCAACTCTCTCCTCCCTCTCCACCCCCACTCCCACCCCACACGCACACACAAAGCCCCACAGCGGATCCACATCACACACGCCTACAGACAATGATAACACTATCTTAGCATATCGAGCACACTTATCAGCACACCAAACAAACAGGCAGACACATAGATCGGCGTTCCCTTCTCCCAACGTGTCTGTCTATCTCTATATCTCTGCCTCTTTATTGGCGCTAAGTGAGGCAACTGCCAGTCTGCCTGTCCTTTCCTCACCCCCCCCCACCTCCTCCTCCTCCAGGTCATGTTAACCATTTCACGCATGAAACTGGCGGATTTTACGCTGCCAGCACTGTAGAAAAATAACATCATAAAGCCCAGGGAACCGCTCGCCCCTGACTGGCCTCGTGAACTGCTCATAAACATACAAAAAAACACCCAGCTTCAAACACACAAGGCCAGGGAGAAAACGCTTGTCATCGCCCGGGAGGATAAACAAAAAAAGGAGAGAGAGAGAGGGGAGAGAGAGAGAGAGAGAGAGAGGGGGGGGGGTCAGAGAGAAAGAGAAAGCTAGAGAAGAGATACATACAGAGAGAGAGAGGAGAGGAGTGAGAGAGAGAGAGAGAGAGAGAGAGAGAGAGAGAGAGAGAGAGAGAGATGTTTATTTCCTGTCTGTGCAGACTTACATTCGCGGAGACTAGCTAAATCTCGGAGTCGGTTACGCATTACCCTTTCTGACGCTGTGTGACTTCGCTTGCTTTTCACCTCGTCAAATGCTGGACCCCAAAGTTCCTCCAACCAGGCAAGAAGTTTTCTTTTGTTCTACGTTTAAAAAAAAAACCCCAGCTAATGGCCAATTCACGTGCATGCGTCTGTATCAGAGACGCCCGTGCGGCTGCTTGAATGGAACTCCGTGGAGCAGAGGCAAAAACCGTCGTCGTGAGTTGAGCTACCAGCGACTGAATGAGGCTCACACTAAACAATGGGCAGTTTTTTTCCCCTTTTCTCCTTGCTCAAAACAGACCAGGCCTGACGGCAGCCCAACCCCCCCCCCTCCCTCAATCTATCCTTCTGGCAACGATTTCTGGAAACTTCTGGCTTTCCAACTGACGACTGGAAAAGAGATCAGATGGAACCTGATAGGAAAATAGTTGCCACCTACAGGGAAGAGAAGCTGTCCAGGGTGGAGACTAAATGATACAATGATGACAAAGAAATAACAGACGGAGAGTAACCAGGAGAAAGTGAGAATCAAATGAACTTAACGCTCAACTAATCACACACACTGCTGACGTACGGAAAACACAAAGCCCACGTAAGTCAAAACAGCCGTGAGTGAAAGGGAAGACAAAAAACAACTCCGGGTGGGCGATGGTAACAGATGGTACAGCCATAAACTGGTGAGCTGAATACAGTCTTTCAGTGTCGTGTGTCAACGTCGCCTTTAATATAGCATCTTAGAAACACACTCCCGTCAGGCCCTGTACAGAATTGTTTTTGTTTCTTCTAGCGCAATGAAGGAAACTTTCATAGAACTCTGAACTGGCCATTTCTTTTTTTCACTGACATGGAGAACTCAAGAGTCTGACATAAAATCTGACGTGTTGCAGAAAAAGACCGGATTTCTATGTATGCCAATCTACCGTTTTAACATCATTTCGTAAATTCGTAGACGCTTTTTTTGTTCTACCTGGGTTGCAGCTTTGTAGGACTAATACTTCGCTATAGATCTAGTCACCAGAAAATGGAAAATGGACAAAGCATGAAAGGGGGCAGCACAGCGATACGCTTTTGGTGTTTTTTGGTACAATTTTTGCTTTTGACACTCGCGGACTCTTGTCGTAATTCAGAAGCGAGCCAAGATCTGTTCAACATAACTTATACGTTTGAGAAACACAGTTATTTCCCTGTGATAAATACCTGTGCCAGCACAACACTGGATTTGATGGTTAGGAAATGAAAGGGCAAAAAGAAGAAAAGCTTAAAATATAAGAACTCTGGGATTCACAGGTTTATCCCTATTTTCAACGTTGACAACATGGCGAATTTCACCACTCAGTTTTCAACTTTAACTGAAAGAGAGACCATGTTTCATCACAGCTGTTGTGTCATGAACAAGCCAAAACGGTCTTTTCATAAAATAAATGAGTTCCCGTAATGCACATTGGCTTTCCTTCACAAAGACCTACCGCTCTGACAAACGATAACTTCTCCCTTTGAGAGAAAGTAAAGAAAAGCCAGTCTACAGGGCAGAAATAATCGGTTTAATTATATGTACCAAGAGAGAGAACATCCACAATTCTCAGATCCGGAATCAGGAGAAAAGATGGGGAAATATTAGAGAAATTAGGATATCAAGATTATACAACAGCCATGTTACGGAAAAAGAGCATAAAGACTAATTAGCTTTACAACATCATTTTCTAGAATGAAATATGCTCTATTTGTCTATCTGTGGGTCATAATTGAGCACTACTATATAAAGTACTAATAGTTTCCTTTGGTCAATGATAAAAATAGGAGTAAAACCGGACGCAATAGGGAAGATTTCTGTGTAATCTGCAAACGTTTCTTTATGGTACATAGGGTCTTTTTTCTGAACACAGCAGAATACACGGCAAAACTCTGTGATTCAGTTTTGAATATTGGTTTATCTTCCTTAGGTAGTAAACACACCGTGTCTCTCGCCTTTATGGCAAAGTTTTGCATTCGTTTTCAGATTGTCAGAAAGAGTTCTTGGTTCAATACAATGATCTTTAAGCACGGGGTAGCTTGTCCCGCAATCAAAGATCAGTGAGTGCAGTCTGGCAGAGTCAGTTTGTGTGTCGTGGGTTGATGAGTCACAGGACACTGTCGGAATCACAGAGACAAGAATAATGACCATCATGGCACTGTTTTATTCGACAGAAAGCTTGACAAATATAACTAATGGGTCCAGTGGCGCGGCTCTGGCCAGAGCTAACCATGGCACATTACTGGCTCAACTCGCCGCTGTCAAAAAGAATTCCCTCAACCCATATTTCATCTGTCGCCGGAAGCTCTTCATACAGTCCGTCAGCTGACCTTTCACCCTGGAGAAATATTAGGAAAAGGGGTCACCATGGGTTTGGAGTCACCATCAAAAAGCGGGGGGTAATTCCCATGAATATAATTACTGGAACTGCCATGTCGTAAGCATTCAATGTAATGCTGACCAAAAAATATGGCCACTGCATAGTTAAATGATCGCCCAACTCCAGTTAACAACAAATGTTCCAATTATTTAAATCAGACATTCCTCTAAGCTGCTGCCAAGTCCCTGCATCTCACTGTTACTTCCACTGAGTATTCTGATGTATTCCGTTTCAGCTTTAAGTTATTGCCGCACAAATTCTCTCTTCACTCCATGTCACCTTTAGCTCCCGGGGACTCTAGGATATCCTATGCTCGGGGGCAAAGCCCCAGTATGGTCGACCCTCCCGGGAAGCGGCGCTGATGGCCGTGACACTTTGAAGACCCGCAGGGACATGTCCAGAGTCTCATCTGTTGATAAAGAGCGCACTTAGACATGCGCACTGGCTGCACGAGTGAGTCAACTGCCAGTGCGAGGATGCCGAGGCTTGCACGCGCGACATGTCACATCTGTAGAATGGCCAGACATCAAACATTCCACTCCACCACATGCACAGCAACAGTCGCCAGGCCACTGCTTGATGCCACCATTTGGGGACAGAAGAAACAAGCATCCAGCGCTAACAGCCAATCGACCTACAAATCAAAAATCTCTTCCAAATACAGATTTTCTATAGAAACCTAAAGATGCTTGAATGGAACAAGACATCGCACAGCGGCTACAAAATCTCTGGTACTGAATTGTCTGCCAATTAACCCCCCAACCCCCCCCCCTCGCCTTCCCAAATCCTTTTTCTGCATTGGTTAAACCCCACTGCACCTCCCACAATACTTCTGTACCCATGTGGACAGTCTTGGTATGAATCAGTGTAGACTCATTCTACTCACTCACACAACAGCCCGTTTACACATCCCACCAAATGTCATATTTTTTGTCTCTTTTTTTTTTTTTTTGGCAAATCATTTTTTTAATCACACGAAGCATCCCTGTCGTATGTTCAGCTCCAAATATTTTGAGACACTGAGGAGAGGGGGGGGGGGCATAATAATTTTCCAGCACGTGCGTGGAATTATTTTTAGCACAAATCAGATTGAGTGGTCCTCTCTCTCCTGTGTGCGAGTGCCATTTGCTCCATTTAAAATGCATGACTGCGACCGCCCGGAGAGCTGGACTAAGCCTGGCCTTTAAAAAAAATAAAAAAATACATTTAACGTCCTTTACAATTCGCGCATGTTTCACTGGAGTTGTGAGGGTTAAGCCGTGCATGTTTGTCACAAAATATCTTTTACTCTGTGTGTGAGTGAATTTGTCTTCTTGTTGAGCTCTAGGAGGGAAGGCTGGCACAATTAAAACCAAAGAAAAAGCAATAGGAAAGAATGATGTTCACAATGCCTGGGTAAAGCCTGCGCTGCAGTCAAGAATTACGGCTCAATTACTCACTCCACACGCAGGGAAGATTACTCATGTTCAGGACCGTGGCGCTATCACAGAAACATCGGGTTCGCACGGGGGGCTTGTTCTCTCCCCCCTCTCTGGTGCTCCCCGGGCCCCGCGCTATTATTTCTCTCCTCCCCCCCCCCTCTTCTTTCTTCATTGAATCTAACTACATTAACATTTGAGTGGCAAAGTGTAATATAATTATCAAATCCCAAGAGCGTTCCGAAGGGGGTGGGGGGGGGTGGGGGTGGGGAGGGGTACGTGTGTTGGGTGGGGGCCCGTGTGATTTGGGGGGGGGGGGGAGACACGTCGAACAAAGTTATCTCTTCCTTGCTCTGTACGTGAGGTCCTTCCTTTTTTTCTCTCCCTCTACCATTGTCCCCACAGATTGTTTTTTTTTCGGGGGAGGGGGAGAAGGGAGTTGACGCAAAGGGAGGGAGGAAGTCGGGAAGTCGGGGGAGAACAGAGAAAATACAGCGGGGAATTAGTCTGCACTCGGGAGGAATGAGGGAAGGAGGAGGGGACGGGGGGGGGGGCAGCAGGGGACGCCGATGTTGCAGTATTTATTGCAAGCCATGGGTGGCAACAGTTAACAAAAAGATCAATTCAAGTTAAGACTGCAGAATGCAGCTGCAAATCGGAGAAACAATTTTCACGCCAGGCACGCGACCATTGTTGTATACACTACATTTGCCTAGCAAGACCTGGTGTGTTTCGCACGTGCAGACCAGCGTTGCACATTGGATAGAGCCTGGGAATTGTACTTAACCCTTTACTTCCAGAGGCTGAAATGGTATAAGCTGTGTATCCCCAGGTACTTTTAGATTTGTTTATTGCAGTATTTTAAAATGGTCAATGAGAATCTAAAATATTGAAACGTTAAGTTTTCTACAATGACTTTCCTCTCTTCTATAATTTCATAGACGGCATTACCAATGGCATTAACCACAATTGTGCACTGTTGGCATGTAAAGGGTTAAAGAGTGATTCAATCTCAAATAATAAAGAGTTTGGGTTTGAGTTAGAAAAGGAGCTCGTTGACATGATAAGGGAAGATGATAGTGCGAGGAAAATCTAAGACAGATTTAATAGGATGATGGGATAGAGAAGGAGTCTCACGAGTGCCCGCCTGCCATCCAAATTTAGGGACACTAAAAAGAGACAGAATGGAGAAAAACAGTGCCAAATTTTTGGGGTAGACATCGAAAGACAAACTCCACGCCAAGCAGATGGAAAATGAACAATCTAAACACGGCAGACAAAATGGCAGAAGGACAAATCGACAACAGATAAAACAAAAGCTTAGACGAATGGCTAGGGAGACAGACAGAAATACCAGACACCAGTGACAACGCCATAGGCCTACAACAGGACAGTCAGGCCTAAAGACTAAATAATTATTAGGTTGTCATAATATTATAATTGGGTTTACGGGATGCTTTCGTGTCTTAAAGTTAGATGACGCCACACATGCCGTGAACCCTGACGTCCATCAGCAGAGTGAGAATTTTAAGACGGAATGAGGTTTCCATTGCGAAACAAGCCGTGTTTATGCTATAGTACATGAGGAACCAGTTTCCGCCCTGACCGAAACGATGTTCAACTCCAAGTGGTCAGGCCCAGGGCACAGCAGAATCAACCATTGATACCTTTGTTTATAGAACCAAATGCTTTCATGCTACGCTATAAATACAAATTCTACATGTGGTAAATTGTTGTGCTAACAATGCTTCAGGAAAAAGAGACGACAGATTGCAGTACAGAAAAGTCACGGATCTGATCATCCTTCAGGGAGATGAGTCTTCACGGAACCAGATCACCTAGACAGTTCAAGACATTCGTACATCCATCCAAGGATCAATGTTCTCCTCCCACAGGACCCGGGGGGAATATACTCATGATTACTCGGGGTCAAACAGTCATACACAGATCATAAACAGGGAATGGGGGGGGGGGCTGATTAATATTAGTACTCAGCCCTACAAATGCTCCCACTGCCCGCCCCACCACTGAAAGTAATCAGATCAAGGAAACTGACAATGGACGCTGGAGTCGCCGAGGGGAGGATTCTGACGCTCATGCAGGAGCACAAGGCGAGGGAAACAGAAGGAAATGTTATACGTGACAAGGGAAGTCACCGACTTCCCCTGCTGAATTGTCTCCCCCCCTGGTGACCAGGCCGATAAAGTACACAGAAAACTGTCCCTAACATACGGGCCAAACACATGACAAATCTGGATTCCCATGTCACATAAAGTAAACCAGCTCCTGCTTGACCCCAGACCTCCACGTCCATTATCCTGTCTTCGCAGCTTCCTGGGATCCAACTACATCCAGCAATAAATAAACGCCCAGAACAACACCCACCGACCCCCTCTAAGTAATAAAAAACAACAACAAAACAATAACGTAATGTCTAAGAGTGCACTTGGCGATTCCGTGAAGGAAAATTTGGACAACCACTAGAAATTTCGCCGCTGCCGAATCAAAGGCAAAGAAAGCGTTGTTGTGACCATTGTTTACGCCTGAACTCGGATAAGGCGATTGTCTTACTATAATATGACCAAAATTTGTCTACATTGGGCAAAATGTATGGTTTCCTGACTGGATCAGAAAATCAACACATTAAAGATTAATAGAAACAACAACAACCCCCCCCCCCCATCGTCTTTCCCCCATTTCTTTCACATGTTCCTCCACCGACCCACATCATCTCCGCCCACGGCCCCCTCTCCCACCCCACCTCAATCTTCCACTGGCATTGTTCTCACAGAACGTGCCCTCCAGTTTTAAGAAAAAACAAAAAGATGTCAGTGAGTCATACCGCGCTCAGAAGACCTCAGTTCCGAACATGATTATTTATTATGGCAAGGCGCGCTTCATAAGCGTTTGCAATCCACGCCAGCTCTCGCTACGCTACAATACGGCCAACTATGGCACTTGTTTACAAACTCTTCATAAACAATCAGATTTCTGCCTTTGGAGAAAACCTCTGGCTCTCTACACACGCCTCGATACTTCCCTGCTATGCTGGTTCTCAACATTTTGTTTCTGGGGACTAGCAATAGCACTACACTGCGTACCAACAGTTTCCAGTCCTTATAAAATGAATTGTTGGAGTTTTAACATTCAGTTTCAATTCCATGGCCTAACTGTATTTTAATCTTTGGTCAGGACGGGGGGCAGGAGAGGGGGGAAATCTCGTATCTCCAGGCTGAGAACTCTGTAACTGCACGAGGTGTCATCTTGCCATGTCTTCCAGATGTTAACTCCACCCCCCCCCTTCTAACTCATCTCATCCACCTTGGCAGTTGGAAATCGTAAAGAGCAGGCCGAAAGGCCGCTGCCCGGGCAAAATTGAAAATAATAGATTAAAATTTATCCATATCACCCCCCCCCCCCTCCACCCCCCAACCAGCAACAACAAAATCATATATATATTGTTATTAATAAATATTCAAATATTATTTGAGTTGTGTGTTGTGTGAACTGATGTGAGTTGTGAACTGCTGTGAGCTGTGAACTGTTGCGAGTTGTGAACTGCGCCTAACAGGCTGCGTTACAATTTGCTCTCAGATAGAGAGAGAGAGTGAGCGAGACAGGGAGAGAGAAAGAAGCAGTGCAGTGTGTTGAGCGCTTCGCAGGCAGCTCCATTCTGCTCTGTGGTTGACATGTTGTTTCTGTAAAGCGCATAGAGCATTTTAAAATGGATATGCGCTATATAAATGCTATACATTATTATTATTATTATTATTATCCTAATCTCTCCGTTAGACCCCGTGGCGTTAACCTCAACATCGGTGCGAGGGAGCGGGGGTGGGTGCGGATGAAATGGATCATACTAAAGAAGAGAGAAGTCCCACCCGTCTCCGTCCTAACATAACGACTTTATGCCCGCAGGTCCCCACCACCGCCGTCTACATGAAGAAATAGCCACGGTTCTGGCCCGGGAACCCTTCAATAATTCATGTCCACATGATTCCCGACCATCTTCCACTCTAACGCATGATTGGCAGCGTCTGTAATTTGGCCAAGATGCGATCCAGAATGCAAACATATCGCTCCACTAAATCTAATTTGGCCATCTGTGGGAAATCCCATGGGATCTCTGGGGATCCTGCCACGTCACCCTGACCCCAAGCAAGGATTTCGATCACTTGTTGTCAACATTCTCATACAGCTCTCAACACAAATTCGGTCAATCTACTCTGGTGACATTGTCATCTCTCTGATGGCAATCATATCAACTTCCGTACAGCACGTGACTGACGGTCATCGTCCCATAATAGAATCTGAACAACGTATGTGATATTTGACATGTCCGCTAATGCGAGCCGTTCGAGACGTGTCGACTTATAGACGCACGCACAAGTAAGAGATAAAGCTGCCAGATACTCGTAACCTTCACAGGGTGGTCGTTATGAAGAATTCAGGAAGTGTAAATGATGAATGTTCTCTGGCATCTGTCGGAAGGGCCTCAGGTCTTCCACAGGTTGTCGAGAGCACGTTCACCGCTGGAGCTCCCGCCAGCGTCATGTGATGCCGCTTCTTGAAGACCTACGAGTTCATTTTTTGTCACTAATTTATTGACTTAAAGATTTCGTTTCTTTCATCTCACGAGCATGCACTAGGAAAAAATGATTCTGCTGGCCTGAGGGAGTTTTCTTTCCACTACCATTCAGTTATAACTAAGAATGAAAGTTAAGCTGACATTATTTTAAGCGATCTGCCTCTCTAGTCCAAAGTCCGATAATTATAAACTGTACTGAAACAGAGATTTCAACTTGTGAACTCTTGTCCTCTGGGATCATGACCTGAACCTTCTGATGACTTTCAGTGCTCTCATGACATAACGACGTCTGAAATTTAAGCCAATCTCTTAAGAGATAATGACGTGTTCCACTTCTGTTTACAGAAGAGCGGGGTCAAAGTAGGCCAGTTATCATGTAACATCCACGCCTGACTGGAGTGCAGGACTATTTTAGTG
This sequence comes from Onchidella celtica, assembly GCA_963931925.1. Taxonomy (NCBI): domain Eukaryota; kingdom Metazoa; phylum Mollusca; class Gastropoda; order Systellommatophora; family Onchidiidae; genus Onchidella; species Onchidella celtica. The sequence goes on from OZ007572.1 coordinate 2,939,688, forward strand.
CATTTCGCTGCACTATTTCTGTTCCATGACTACTGAACTACGGTACGCTATGCCCTGCTTCTCTCCTCCCATCTCAGTTATCTTATAGTGTTGAGTTTCCCGACCACGCCCAGATTTAGTTATCAGTTAAGTTAATAACCTGACATTATTTTATGCAAATACTTAACTTGCATAAATAAGCTCTAACATTTCTTGCCATATGACATTCTCTGTAACATAATACGGTACTTTCGCACCAGCGCCCTGGGCTAATTAATGTGCTCCGAGTTACCACCGATTCTGTCTGTATGAGATAGTATGAGTTGGAGATGGGTGTGTTATAATACTGTAGGGGTGAAAGGGTATTATGCCTTCTTATAAGCAGTACTGGTGTGATGTAAGTAATTATTGCCTGGAGACCTCACTGCCCTGCCCATCACCTTATTGGAGCGATCCTCCCTCCCTCTCCCCCCTCCGACACACTCCTGTACCACAACAATATACCTTGGTGTACCACACACACAATGATTTAACCACTGGCCGCCCAGCGCAGGTTTACAGTACACGCACACTTCATGATCATGCCAACAGCTGCTGTCTCCCCGGGAAACAAAACAGTCAAGTTTGCGCTCCAGTAAACAATAAATACTCCTCAGCTCTTGCTGCCTCCTTCCCTCTATCCTATTTCACGAACTACGTCATTAACTAGTGGACAGATACCACAGCCAAGCTAAACTCTTCTCTCCACCACCACCACATACAGGGTCATCTTACACTCTTGAAAATGAAAGGATCCTGAGGAATGGGGATCCTAGTGCACCCATCCACCCTCCCCCCACCAAAAAAGACACGATCCAATTTAATCATAATTATTATTTATAAGTTATAAACTCCCATACTCAACCATGAACTGCCAATATCTAAACCTCTCCCCTCCCCCTCCCCCCCTACAGAAGTAGCAGGTAGATAGATACTCTGGTTCACTGCCAAACCCGTCAATATGAATGTTATTGATCACACGCGCTCACTGGATATAATCACGTCCTAACTCTACACAAACTATTGACAGCTGCCAATATTTACATATATTTCTTGAGCCAGAGAATCTCGTGGTTTGTGTCGAGTCCAACTAAAATATCTCTTAAGTTTGCTGGTTTATCCTTGTCTCGGCTGCAGTCAAGAAGCGACTTGCCCTCACTTTCCCCATATCCTCTATCTACCCTTACAGACTAAGCCAACGCTCTATAAAACACGGCCAACATCGGTTAACATGTAAACTCCCGCCCCGACCGGGGATATGCACTGTCAATATCCACACAACATGTTGTACGGATATACACTTCCAATATTGTCACTCCATACACCGACAAACGGGAAATCAGAAGTAGAACCAGAGAAGAAACGAACGAAAGAAAGGAAAGAAAAGGGAAGACAGAAGAAGACAAAAAGAAAAACAAATCAGCTTGCATAAGGGTGGTTTCGTTTGTTTGTATTTTTTGTCTTTCTCAGCGAAACAAAAGCTGCTACAGCCACGTTCGTAAACAGGAAAAGATAATTTTACATTTCATAACAAAACATCCTGGCAGCTGTTATTGGAGTGGATGCTACAGCCAAGGAACAACATCAAACCCCCCCCCCCCCACACACACCCACCCTCCACACATACACACACGGGGTAGGGGACCCACGGAGTCGCGTGGCGTCTCACACCTTCAGACCACTCATAATTATCGATCTACCGTAACCCCCCCCACAATCACAACATGACTGAGCTACCCCCCCCCCTCCCTCCCTACCCCCCACCCTAACCCAAATCAGAAATTGGCTGGCTCAGTGAAGTGACACATTCATCCCATAATTTCAGATCAATTGTTGTCGTAGCCCGGCAATATTCTGCCATGTTGCCATCTGCCCATCCCCTTCCCCTCATCTCCCACACATCCCCAGGCAAGAACTGGACCGGGGGGGGGGGGGGGGGCTAAATTGCAGAAAATTCTCGCTGAAGAGATATCATTATGAAGATGAGTCGATACAGATCATTTGCTGGAGTCTTCATGAAGGATAAATTTGTGGTATACGGAGTTAGATGTCACGTGTAAGAGCGGCTGGCTGTAGGACTGAATGAATGACAGACAGAACGAAATAGAGACAGACAGACAGACAGTGACGCGATCATTATAAACTGACAGAAGAATTATATCAGAGGCGGGGAGGGGGGGGTGAGGGTGAAAGCAAGAGGAAGAGGGAGAGATTGACAGAGAGATAGACTGGCGGAGAGTGAGAGAATGACCGACAGAGCGAGAAGTGAAAGCAAGAGGAAGGGGGCAGAGATTGACAGAGAGAGAGACTGGCGGAGAGTGAGAGAATGACCGACAGAGCGAGAAGGGAAAGCAAGAGGAAGAGGGGAGAGATTGACAGAGAGAGAGACTGACAGAGAGTGAGAGAATGACCGACAGAGCGAGAAGGGAAAGAGACAGAGAGATAGAGAAAACCAGAAAGACAGAGAGGGTGGGACTGGGAGGGAGCGAGAGAGGCTGAACAAGAAAGAGAAAGAGACAGCCAGAAGAACAGAACTATGGACACACACACACAGAAGCCACTGAACAGCATACTTACTGTAAAACCTCCTGATTAAAGGGGTTCTGCAAATTTCCCAAAAAATCTCCAATCATCTGCTTGCTGAGGCCTTTCCGTGTGATGAAGAAACGAGCGACACTCTTCGGAGAACCTTCTAGAAACAGATTATCCAATAGAAAGTCCAGACCTTTCTCCGGTTTCCTGAGGGGAGAAAACAACAACAATTGTCATGTAAGTGAGCTAAACACTAAACTACATGATTTACTGGCAGAATGTAAGTGGGCTAAACACTAAACTACATGATTTACTGGCAGAATGTAAGTGAGCTAAACACTAAACTACATGATTTACTGGCAGAATGTAAGTGAGCTAAACACTAAACTACACGATTTACTGGCAGAATGTAAGTGAGCTAAACACTAAACTACATGATTTACTGGCAGAATGTAAGTGAGCTAAACACTAAACTACATGATTTACTGGCAGAATGTAAGTGAGCTAAACACTAAACTACACGATTTACTGGCAGAATGTAAGTGAGCTAAACACTAAACTACACGATTTACTGGCGGAATGAAGTCAGGAACGATTTGGATATTGGTGACAAAGCCCACTTGCCTGCACACATCAATTCAAAGTGACGCCTACTTAAAAACAACAACAACAAACAAAACATGTCAAAGACAGCGTGATTTAAACTACAGTATCATGATCAGAGACAAAGCCCTTCAAAATAAAGATCATTTTTCTTAATTAAGAGCCGCACGAACAATAACAAAACTAAAACATAAAAAAGTGTTTGTTATTACAGCTACAGGTGAGAACAGAAACATCTCGCAAACTACAAAGAAGTCAGATAAGAAACAATAACAACAACAGAAAACTATTTTGTCTACAGCCAAAAACTTAAGCATTTTTTCTGATTGGCTGGAGATAAACAAGGGCGGTAACCTTTCCGCCAAACAAAAAGCAAGATTCTTAAACAGTTCAGAACTACAGGAGCCTTGTTTCTTCTAATGCAAATAACGACAACATGATAATTATGTGCTTGTGCGAACACAGAACAGCAACAGCAGGAACCAGAAACAGGTAAGTCAGTACAGAGAAAAAACATCGGCCCTTTCTGAGGGCTTCGGGGAGATAAATTAGACAATGTCTTTACTGGAAAAATGCATTATATTACGAAACGGATTCAAGGACTAAAACAGGAACAAGAGGCAGATGAAGACAGATGAGAAATATAACACACGTACAAGAGATGTCACATTACACAGACAGACAATTTCAGGGCCAAACATTATAAAAACCACAGAAAAACTGTGGGGTCGCAGCAGGGCTATAAGTAATGTCAAAATCGGGCAAAAAGAAAAAGTTGTATGTAGCGAAGCCCTGCGTGAGAAATAAAACCCAAACGATACAAAGCAAACTAAAGAGAAGACAGAAAATTTCAAGGCCAGTACACGCACAACCTAGTATGTAAAACAGATGAGGTAAAACTGCCATCTACGTTGTGTACCGATGTCTCCATATACATACATAAAAATCCCGACCATAAAACGGTCACACGACAGAGAATAATGGGACAGACGTAGAGGGCAGATGGATACATTTGTCAGTCAATGTGTCTTGTGACAACCCAACTCGACTCGGTTCTCATATCATTAGCATAGTGAGCGCAAAATGAAAAGTTCAGATGGTGGTTTTGTTGAAACCTCAAGACAAACCCTATGTGCGAGGTTTTCATGCACAGCGACCACAACAGTTAACTTAGGACACTGAGGTGCTAAAACGTGTCTGAGCACAAATTATGTTGAATGAACCAGTCAAAACAACAACAACAACAACACTGACCGTTGTGAAATAAAGCATAATATGACGATAGGCCACTACTAAACGCAATAGGCCGGTCTCTGTCACTGTGGATCTATGTGTATATACTGAGGGATTAGTGTAGCTAACTGATACTCGACTGGCTGCAGGGCATAAACGCGGCAATGGTTATGATGAATGTCGTCACCACTGTATTAATTCTTCGTTACTGTTGACTGGTAACTGTTTACTTTCCTGGTCTAATAACGAAAGCCATTGCCCCAGGTGTGTTGCACAATTACTGTTTCTGATACAGGGCATGAGACACCTGTCGCAGCTGCTCCTGAATGCGGTCCTTACACTGTCGCATCAAGTTATCAGTTTGGCTTTCCTGGCCCAGGACTAACCGTTATTATTAGTTTTTTTTTTTTTTCAAATCGGGAAACACGATAAAAGTTGCTTCTTATAAAAGGATGAGAGTGAAAGACAGAGTGGAAAACAGATCCAGGAGGAGGGGAGTGGGTGGGGGAGAAGAGGAAGAAACCAGGCTAAAGAGAGATTATAATATGACAAGAATTTGACCTCATTAACTCTACACTGCAAACCCTTGAGGACCCCAAAACATAACATAGCCTCGGAAACTGACTGAGTAGAACACAATCCCCACTGGCCAGGAGGACAAGACGAATGTAAACTGTCGCTTACATTTCAATACGGTAGAACATGCAGGTGATGATTGGGTGGGTTGGAATGTCAATACACTCTCGGTCAGTTCTATGTGTTGACTGATGACAACAAAGGGTTCCTGTGTTTGCGAGGACCAGATACTCAGCTGTGTGGGCGTGCTCAAATCTGGCTTCAAACATTTCTATAAATAATGCCACCTTTTGAACAGTTTAGGCAGTCTCCATCATGTCTCAAACCAAGTATTAATTTATACACCGCACCCGATCTCACACGATCTAGAAAGAGCCAAGACATGTTTCTATTATTTACCTAAGCTTAAACTACAGGTCAGATCCTTCAGTATTATTCAGCACGTCTTCCTTACGCTAGTTTGCGAAATTCCACCGATGGTTAACAAGGGGGGGGGGGTGTAACAGGGTGATAGATTGGCAAGGTATAACTAGTAGTTATAATAATATTGTGCCTATAACTAGCGTGGGAAGATAGTTAACGGCGGGGAGACAGAGTCATTGTAGGCCAGAGGGGGAAAGTATGGGATGCAACTGAAGCGCTTTGACACCCGAAAAGGGTAGTGTTTACTTGACCGCCGTACTTGTCGATCAGATCACCTGGGAATTGCTTGGGGGGGGGTAGAGCTGTTTCAATAGTATTTGACGTGGAGCCGACGGGGGTGGCTATTAGGATAACTAATGCACACTCGGTGGGCGTCTTGGGACGCTACCTGACTGGGTATAAATCCCCGAACGCTCCTTCCAACTTCAGACCGCTGAGAGCACTCACCAGCTTCGTGCCGAAGAGGAGACCACAACTGCAACTGTAACCTTGTACTAGTCTTGTGAGTGGGGAAGGTCAGGGAACCCGCAAACATCCTTTGTCAGAGCGTGGTATCCTTGGTATCTTGTCGGCATTTGAGCTGTTGCTGAGTGAGGAGGAAGAACAACACCTTCTTGGCTTCTCAACTTCTTGTACTTTGATTAACGACATCGTGGCTTCTTGGCTTCCCGACCTATTGGTACCTGCCGATACCTGTTGATCTAACTGCGCAGTCAAGCCAGGGTAGAGAGGAAGAACCAGTGCCCAGATAGCGCCATACACCCCTAAAGGAGAGGTTTCCTTATGCTGAATGTTCCCATGTGTTTTATAAAATGTGCTAGAAATTGAATATTACGAAGCCATTTAATTAGCATGTACTGATTTGCATCAACTTCATTCCATCGAAATTCACATGAAATTGTATGACCTGTGTTCCTATTATTATTGAATGAATTAATAATTATTGTATATATGTAAGCAATACAGATATCGTTTGTTATAACTTATAGAAGAGAGATAGTCGATTATTTAGTGTGTTTGTGCCGTGCCCATCACGGCTGGTGTCAGAAGAAAGTTAGTGAGAGAAAGTGGAAACATCACAGGGGGGCTAATTAAACTTGTACAGTTTGTGATAGAGGACTTGTCCTGAACCTGGACACGGGGATCATGACCTGAGGATCAAATATCTAGGTCAAATGTTTTATATCAGTTCCCGAGGCAGCGTCTTGCAACCCGATTTCCTTGAAGACGTCTGGGAGCACTGACGCCAGGCCAAGTGTGAGCACTTGACGGAAATAGCCGGAGGGAAAACTGAGTCAAGAACAGGCATCAGTTTCATCAACGATACATCGGAGTTTTACCACTGACGGCTGACATGTTGCAGATTACTGATAACAGAACTATGCTATACAATGTGAGCTTGTCGTTATGCTGACAATATCAAAACCGGTGTTGGGCACTTCATCCTAGTACTTATTGAACCAGTCTGTGGTTTGCATGATAATGTCAGTCTGTCTAGTAACGACCTCACATGCGCCGATTCGGAACCATTTCGAAGCTAAAGAACACGGGAAGATAAATCATCAATATTTTATTCCGATCTTGGGCCAACAATGCTCTTGCCGAAAAAGTAGTTGGACTTTGGTAGTTGGCGACTCTGCACATCCGTGCTATCGTAACTCCAATGTTTGTTATAAGCTACAATGTATAGGTCATGAATAACAAAACACTGTTGGACTGTAGCCTGCGGCATAAAACACATCTCATGCTGGTGAATAGTGAGGAGTGCTGAGTGCACTATCACCTAAGATACTCGTACACATTAAGTTTAAAGCTCCAAATGACCAAAAAACCTGCAAGCGCCGAAAAGCTTCTGGTCGTACATGCTTCAAGCTTTGTTGACAATCAGCCATAATTATTTGGCTTTCGAAAACTCGTATCAGATAGCTCTGGGGGTCACCTACTCACGGCATGGCACCTGTTGGCCGTTATTGAAACCGCCACCGAGGCTACTTTTGGATAGACCAATGTGTTCAGGCTTTTAGAACCTAAAGTGACCATTTTATGGTCAATGATGTCACAGTGCGACTGATCACTCAACAGCCCCATAGCTGTGGTTCGCAGAACTCGCAGATGCTACTGCAGCCGTCAGCCTGGGCAGATCACTGGCTGGATCACCCCACCTGTCTATCGTTATAGAATTGCTGACATGTTACTATAACAGTGTGAGCAATGTTTAGCAAGGTGAGACCTACGTGTTTACCTTGGCCTCTCACCGCTATAGTAACCACCATGGGGTGCCTCCCAAACACCCACCCAAAGCGGCAGCGTGCAATATAAACATTCACTCAACACACAAACTCCCCCACGTATCCTCTCTCTCCTATATCTCGGTCATGTCTGAGTAACTTTGACGTCTCGGCGTTGACTTTACTGAACTTTGACAGGAAAATTCAAGGAAACTGTTAGGGGGACAAAGCCAGATAGAGAAAATACCGAGTTGTGTGCACTGTCAGTTCAGGTGTGTTCACTTTCTATGTAAAACACCATGTTCACCAAGCAACAGCAAAAATTTAATGACGTACACCATTGTGACAACCCCTCTCCATTTCACAAACATTCAAGTTTTCTTACAGTGGATCTCAATATGTCTTGTCAAAAATGAAGACAGCACTTCACACATTATAATCTACGAATATCAAAAGATACAGTGCGCTTGCAGATGCACAGCTGCTTCATTATTTATAATGCAACTGGATAAAATAACAGATACTCAACAAAATTGTAAAATTGATCGTTGGCCTGGGGGTTGCAGCAACAACAGCAGCAGCAGGAACAATGGCGACAGCAACAAAAACTTTAACGATGTGTTAAAATGAAGTACAACAGGCTGTGTGCAAGGTCCTTACAAATTTCTTCATTCATCTCTACACAGCGTTGCCCCGACACAATACTGCGTCTCACAATCTACCTGGGAGATAACTCGGTGACACTGCTCACTTGAACTGCTCGCCATTCATTCTGTGCGAAGACTCTCGGGCTATTGATATTAATAAATCAATATTTCAGAGGAACCAAACAAAACGTTTCAATTCAGGCTGAGCAAGGCAAAGCAGCAGCAACTTGGGACAACAAAAGCCTCACTGATAATGACGTTCTCAGGCAAAGAAACATTTTTTAGCAGTGAAGAGACGCGCAGACCGTGGAATCATCCACGTGAAACAGACCTGAAAGGCCAGGTGGCGGCCTCGGCGTCACGGCTAATATTAGATGCTCCCCCCCCCCCCTTCACAATAAACTACCAGTTTTAGACGGTCCATCTTTTCCCTCTCCCTCCCCAGGCAGCAAACGAGACCAGTTCACTAGACAGAACAAAACAGCGTCACCCACACTATCAATGATGTCACATGTAGCGACGGTCATCCAACTCCGCTCTATCTTGTCTTCCTCCGCCCCCCTGCACACACACAATACTGACCCATTGGAGACGTGAGTTTCTGCCCAGTGGACACTCGTTCGTCCGTGAGCAGGTCTCTCTCTCTCTCCCCCCCCCCCCCATATTGAGAGAACCAAGGGGTATGGGTACATACATGATCCATGAGAGTGTGCCTTACAAAGAAAAAATAAATAAGTCACTGGGGTTTCTTTATGTCTATTCTACATTCAGAACCAGACCGAAGCTGAGTTGGCCAAGTGCCAACGTCTGAAAGAAGAGCGTACAGACAAACCACTGGCTTTACTTGGACAGCTGACAACAGAACAAAGCCTTGGCGGCATGGCGACGGCGTGTGTTGCAGGGATCCAGCACAGAGTGATCCTGTAGGGCAGGCAGGTGGCGTCTTTGTGCTCAGCCATCAGTGCAGGTTGGAGATAACCGTTGTTGACATGTCGTGCTCCTTGACGAGCCGGCCTGCGACTCTCTGGCTGTGTCAAGTACCAGCTACATTCAGCTGTATAACTCCAGTTTTGATCATGTGTGTCATCTGTCACACAAGGCTTAAATATTATTGCGCAATCTTCCCTGATGTTAGAAATTGTCAATTTTCTTTTTTACTACCTCACCCATCAAGGCTCGCCTGTAGAACTACAAACATCTAGTTATAAAAACTGTAATCCATTCTTTTACACAAGGGTTAAACTAGACTGCCTTCACTTACACAGGAAATCTTGTACTTTTATATTTACCACCTCACCTACATCGTCAAGAGACATTCTATACGGCAGCAGAAAGGTAGTGTGAAAGCTCCAAAGCCCAATACAAATAAACTGATTCTCTCCCGATCTAGACCTTCACACATGCTGAGACTATAATTGTTTACAGAATGTCAGGTGATCGATCAGGTAGGCTCCTAATTATTCTCACTCTATTGGTTAGGACAACAACAGTATCAGGAACTACGTCAACAATGGTGATATTTCGTTTCACAGTAGCAATATAGACCAGATCTTTACTCTTCTCCCCCCTCGCTTGTGAGTGCCCCCCTCGCTTGTGAGTGCCCCCCCCCCCACCACACACACACAGCAGCTATCTTTCTGCCACAGTTCCGTCATGATTAAAAGCCCTCGTTCTTGCCCACGTCCAATTGGACCCAACCTCTTGAGTCCTCTCAAGTCCGTCCAGGCGAGGACCACACATAGAGATAAGCCCCAGTTAACAGTGATTGTAGAAAGCTGCTCATTGTTTCCTCTCAGATTTCCCAGTTTCCATAAATGTCTATGGCCTGCTACTGACCCCGCAATGGTCCACTCTTCTACAGGACCAACACAATAGAGAACTGGTGGCAACAAATCAGATTGGGAGTGACCGTGTATTGTCATGCAGACCTCATTAGTCCTCAGCTAAACTTGGCCACAATAAACGGATTATGCGGTGTTGTGGTGGTTCGCTGAGAGTTATTTATTTATTTACAGAGAGGAAGAAAGAACGAAAGGAAGAATAAAAAATGAAGAAGAAATACAGAAAGAAAGAAAGAAAGAAAAGCAAACTTCGTCAGTTACAGTATGTCATCTTCAAGACAACAACATTATCCACATGCCAGTGGCTGTCGTGAAGTGTCTAATGACTCAAGTGAAAAGTATGAATAGCAACTACATCACTTCCAACACAACTAACAACAACAACAACACCTATCGTCTCACCCCTCCCCCTCCCCCCAGCAAACAGGTCAACAACAACAATAACCCAAATGACCAACCCAAAACAACAATCAATGGCCAACCCACGTCAATGTTTGGACAACTGCCAATTCAACAGCCGTGGTCAGTCCTTGTCCTTGTTGGCGCCCTCCTACACTTGGGGCAGATTTCTGCAACACGCGACTCCTTCTGACCACAGATGGTGATGGGCGGCGGTACGGCTGTGTGTACCAAAACTTTCCAATACCCACTGGACTTGTGTATTCGATCCCCACTTCGTTCTCATTCACGCCTGTCCGTTAACTGAACCGTGTATAAAAGCAGATTTGATACTATCTTCGGGAGTTCAATTCACAGCATGATCTATTTTTATCTTTCTATCGATCTTATGATCCGTGACCATTCCCCTTGCAAACCGGTCATATGTACGGCCAAATATAGGTTTGATTGGTTTATTTTGTACATGGAATTGTTTTCACAATCCTGTATGTTTAATCTGAGCCTGAACCTTTTGGTCGTGTGACAAAACAACTTGAGCCGCTGGCTGAAAATGGGGGATTCAAAGTTGTTATTATAGCAATAATGATAATGATGTTGATAATGACAAATAGCAATAGCAATAACAACAACAACAAAAGTGGGCTTTTTCATTCCTGGTTTTCGATGCAATCCGTTTGAGTGTTGTCAGGGGCGCGTAAACTAATTACAAAGCCAAATAGCGAAAATAGTGAGTTGCGGTCACTGTCCAGCTGCTGTAGCTGGTAGTTGTACAATAGTACGCGCCCCTAACAACAGCTAATGTGTTTTCATACTGAGTTGTTGATGACTGACATTACTACTTTACTTCCACCGGAGAGTATGTGCATGTATTTATAGAGAGACCTCAATTCCGACATATAGCTAAACTAGGTCGCTGCGGTAACAAAAATTGAGAGATCATCTTCACCAAAGATAGTGTGCATATCTGTTTACTGTGGTTTGTTCATATTTTTGGGGTGGTTGAACCTATTTAGAGCTGTTTGCAAGCTCTTACCCCCGTGGAAATGTACAAACAAGACTTAGTATTGCTTACCGCAGCGACCTACTTTCCGCTCCATGCTAACAGTGGTTTCGCGGAGCCTCCCGTGTCTCGCAGTGCAAATCGACCAATAGTGAAACCTACATACTTAGATACTCTCTGCTTCCACTACGCCCCATGAAGTTCAATACAGCCCGTGAGTACACCACATCTAAAATTTCTCAGTACTGTCATACAACTTTGACAAACTGCAGCCCGATTATTATTACGTTTCAGGTTGGACTGGAACTTTTTCAAAAATTTTAGTGTAAACTGTAGACACACTACCACGCTGTTTTCATGTCTCGGGGGTTGACTGCTACATGAGCTAAGGATCTGGATAATACCCAAATATTTATGCAGCGGCATGCAGTGCCAAGTGATATGTGTGTAAATATTGACATTAACACCCCAGCTGTTTTTGTCTGTCTGCTCGACATGACCTTGTCTGTGCCTCTACATCCTTCATTCTGTCGCACCCTCTCTACCTCTCCCCATTCGTGTCTTAAACAGTCTCTCCCTCCAAGAACTCACCTCTCCGACCTGCACAATCGTTCACTTCATTCTTTCGTTCTCCGTTCCCTCTTCCCTGCTCTTTTCTCTCCCAACTGTAAGGTCAACTAAATGATTCTCTTGTTCACCCCAGGGAAAAGTAAGCATCAGCCCTGGAAAGCAATAACCAGTTTTGATTGGCTAACTAATTGCATGGTGATGTCACAACATTAATAGTTTCAACGAGATCCGGCTCACTAGCCAACTCCTCAGATCTCATTGAAACTCAATGCCGTGACGTCAGCCCTCATCTCGTCGACCAATCAAAATCGGCTTATGCTGGCCGAGGCTTGGAGATTCCTGCCATCATAAACAAGATCTGCTATACAGAACAAACCGTTCCCCACTGCGACATTCCACCACATGTATGCTACTCTTTAAAAAAATATTGTTAGAATACTAATTAATTTCAGATCTGATTATGTAAAACATTACAAACATCTAATAATACCGAAAACTGACCAGCGGGAAAAAAAAAAAAGAAGCAATTTCAGAGTGGACATGACCCCCGTCTGACACAATAAAACAGTGTCCGAATTAAGCGAGTTAACATCACCTACCAAGCCGCTGGTCAGTTGTACTGTTGCAGTGGTCACCGGCGATCTAATTATAGCACAAACAAATCCCGAGGTGTCAACGTCGACTTGGACACACATTAACCCATTTCTGAACACGTTCCAGTTTTTTTTCACGCTGTGCACTGACGACATGATCAACGTTAGTAACCTCCAGTCACGACACTCGGGCGCTGATTTGAAATAATTTGACACCTTTCTTAGACACGCACGACCTCAGACTGGTGCGATACATTCACGTAACCATGGTTACTATTGTGGTAAAATATTGAAATTCCACTCTCCCCTCGACACTACAAGACAAAAATACACTTGATTTAATTAAAGTTTTTCACGACAATAATTGTAAATAATTCGTGGAGAATTCGGAATGAAATTGGCTCTGAGATTTTAAATGGCCCTGAGATGTTAAAACAACTACGACAAACTAACGGGCAAAAGAAAAGGAAATGATTTGAGTGTTTTATCCCTATCATGGAGGAAGAAACCCTAGGACAGCCAGTGTTCTGGACCTAACGTGGTGAGTGTTTCTCTGCAGAATGGTTCTGTGCTCTTCTAGCTCCTCCTGGCATCCGCGCCAGTTTCCCCTAGTTTAGTTGCTGTCTGTTGTGCTAGCCCTGCGCATCTTGTTGTTATGACAACGTCCTAGGCCTAACCAAGTGTTTTAACTAATCCTACAGACATAACCAATGCGCCAATGCGCCTTTACCAATTATTGTGGGCCTAATCTGGTGATATAATGAATGCTGACATGCATAACAACTCCTACATGCAGAATGGCACCAGAAAAGAGCGGATTCTAACTTGATATTCGGTAGTCAGTATGGCCGGTGGTGGTGATGGTGGTGGTGGTGGTGGTGGTGATGGTGGAGGTAGTGGTGGTGATGGTGGAGGTAGTGGTGGTGGTGGTGGTGGAGGTGGTGGAGGTAGTGGTGGTGATGGTGATGGTGGAGGTAGCGGTGGTGGTGGTGATGGTGGTGGTGGTGGTGGTGGTGGTGGTGGTGGTGGTGGTGATGGTGGTGATGGTGGTAATAATCCTGTATAAATAACAGAACATTTATTTTGTGCCGAGTGCCCAGCAAACATACGAGGATTGTACAGTGATGTACGATAGTTTCGATACGAGGATCTGTCTCTTCTCGCGGGAGTTCTGAGAGCATCGCATACTGTACATAAGTATCAAGACATGTCCTATACTTCAGTGCATAACAGTCCTACATTGGATTTGTATGGTGTCGCGATGTGGGTTAGATGGGGATAATTCGACTGACACTCTTTCGAGGTCCGCTCCCATAATCGACGAACACACAAAAAGAATACTTGCACTCTAAAAACTAAATAAATCAATTGCTTTGATTTTTAGCAGAACTGTAGGGCAGTTTAATTACAGGAATTAATGTATCAAATATAATTATAAATATAAATATCAATTCAAAGGCAACTGAATCTACTAATGAAACTACAGCTTTCTATAAAGACTAACTTATTCACTCTAACTACTTGCAGCTCATATGAGTTATATGCCAAATAGAATCCGCGCACGTGGCGACGGATATAACAGTTTAAATTCTATTAATTCAATGAGACATGTTATGATATGGACATTTCCTCTAGACACGCCATGGAGAATGCTTGTACAACCATGCGTTGTCTGGCGGTAGCTCTGAAACTGTCTTCAAAAGTAAGTAGAACGGTTCACTTTCATCATTACAAATTAGTATGGGCTCTCACCATGCGGCCCTCACTGGGAGTGAGAGCGCTGGATGTAAACGCTGTGGATTTATATCAAACCAAGTAGCTTAGGCTCTGGAGCTTTAACTTATGGCGCTCCTCACAATATGGACTGCTCAACTGCGTCTCTTATGTCTCTCATCTGGCTGAGGACTATCGCCGTCCACCTCGTAAATGGATTGTCTACATGTGGCATCTATCTAAGCTCTGCACGGGTTTAAATACTAAAGCTATGTCTCGACCTTCCGTCCAGATTCATACATTTGATTGGTGCAACCACCTCTAGCTCAGCTGCCGAACCGAGTTATTTTAAGTAACAGCCCTACGCAACGACCTTGGGTCGACATCAAAGGTCGAATCACTCAAGACAATAAAATGTAATTTTATAGCAATAAATTCTTAACATGTTCAAAACCCCGAGCTTTTACTCTGGATCACGGTTTTCTGTACGTCAACAGACGTCTCAATAACATTTAATTCCTACTCACCCCTTCCCTCTCTACTAAACCTAGTTCAAAACACGAGATATAAAAAGTGCTCAGTCATGCACACCTACGCTGTCCGTCTATCCTTCCCCACACCTTCTGTCTATCTATTAGGAAAAAAACTGTTCAAAACAAATTGTTTACGAGACCAAGTTATGCTGGCTCGCACAATAATTACGTTTGTAAAAATTACTCACTGCTCTCTCACAAAAATTTACTCAGTGGAAACATTTATGAATCAAATCTGTTCTTGACATATGGTGTGACTGCATAGTGAGATTTAAACCTTGACACTTTTTCCTCTTGGTCGGCAACAATATTGACTTCAGACTCCAGTAGAGTGAAGACTTTCAACACTTTAAAAAAGTCAACATAATCTCTAGAGAAAAGAAAGAAAAACTCTTAATTTATTGACATTTATTCAGGTAAATCATATTAACACCGTTTTACCAGGGGCTTTACATTGTGGGGGAAATCAATAATAACTCTGACACCATCTGTCGTGCACGCGCCAGTTGAAAGGTGTTTGACCCGATCATAAACCACACACGTTTCAATACGGGCGCATTATGTAGATCATTACAAGGCACACGTGCTCTGTGTGTGTGTGTGTAAGATAGATAGATAGATAGAGAGAGACAGAGAGCGAGGGAGAGAGGGAGGGAGAGAGAGTGAGAAAGACAGAGAGAGAGAGAGAGAGAGTGAGAGAGACAAAGAGAGAGAGAGCGAGGGAGAGAGAGAGAGAGGGAGAGGGGGAGAGAGAGAGCGAGGGAGAGAGAGAGAAAGAAAGAGTGAGAGAGAGAGAGCGAGGGAGAGAGAGGGAGAGAGACAGAGAGAGAGAGCGAGGGAGAGAGAGAGAGAAAGCGAGAGAGAGAGAGAGGAGAGGAGAGAGGGAAATGGAATGTTTACCACAAGAACAGCAACAGCTGCTGTTGTGAGAAGATTATACATGTATACTAGGTGGAGACTGTCGAGTATTGCCGCACCCTTTACTGAAGCAAGGAAAGTCCGGATTATGAATTCGTTGATCGATTTGAGAAATGTTTACCTTTATGAGCTGATTGCAGTAGGTGTGTGTACGGGTGTGTGTGTGCTTGTATGCGCGTGAGTGACTGTGGTGGGCAAAGTGTGCAGAAGGCAGGACAATTAACCATACACTTTAAGCAAACCGACGGAATGACAAAACTACACAAGTCAGATCGATTCATATACACAAACAGAGAAAGACAGATTAACAGACAGACAGACAGACAGACAGACAGACAGACAGACAGACAGCTAGTCGGGTTTGTTTGTTGGCCATAGATAGATCACGCAGGGATACATTACGAAAGCCATCGACAGGCCAATTCACAGAGAACACTCAGACAACAGTACAGGACCCGAGACGACTATACATCAAAATATTGTCACCAAAACAAAAGACGGAAAGCCAGGAGAGTTCTTCCCACACAGTCCCCCATTCCTTTTTTCTATTCTTAAAAGCTACCAGTGTAAACAGGCCTTTAATTATGCATCTCAAACTCAAAGTGAAGTCGGATTAAATTTTGTGTATACAATTTTTGTGTTCCCTCTTAGTCAGCGCGTATTGTAAAAACTGACATGGTCTGCAAGGATAATAGACTCGGATACAGTGTCCCTCTCTGTGAGTGCGTATTGTAAAAACTGACATGGTCTGCAAGGATAATAGACTCGGATACAGTGTCCCTCTCTGTGAGCGCGTATTGTAAAAACTGACATGGTCTGCAAGGATAATAGACTCAGATACAGTGAGTACACAGAGAACGTGGTGCGGTTTTCCATGGTGGCTTGACAACCACTGGCAACGGCAACAACAACAACAACAGCAACAACGACAAGAAAGTTGGGTTTTTACATAGGAGGATGACTGTACAAAAGCATCAGAAAGAATTCCAGCATGAGGCCACATCAGAAGCAACAATAACCATTGCAATTACAGTACAAAACCACTGGATAAGGACGTGACATCACAGACAGCTGACAACGTCTACATGCAATCATGCCTGACACCACAGACCAGGATAACAAACAGTAACGTCTTCTGTACTTACTTATTAAATAAATTAAGTCCAATTCTGTACAGTCGCTTTCTGTGTTTGTCGTTGGCTCTAGGGATTGTCTGCGATTCTGGCGTGATGCTCATCCTGAGCTTCCTCTGGTAGCTGAGTGAGGATGTCTCACTGCACATACTGATGTTCTCCGTACTCACGTTCTCTGAGCTCTGAGAGCTAGAGTTAATGCCGTCTATGCTTTCACCTTCACTCGTTTCAGAAATATTACTCATTCTCTTCATCTCCCCTTTCTTGTCTGTCACTCCACCGTTGGAAACGTGCAGTCCTTCAGTTTGTGGTCCATCGCCTTTGCGTTTCCAGATCGGGGAAGCGTCTGATGCTCGTGTTGGGGGGACGATGGCAACGTTGAGAGGTTGCCCGGGGGTGCCGTCCCCGCGGGCACGATGTCGGACCTGTGAGTTGGTCATGTAAAATTTCATTTGAGCAGCGGCCAATTGGTCTTTGGTATAGGCGGGCCCGGTGTCATCCGGGGAGGCCGGGTCTACTCTGACCTCTGGACTGTCTCCGCCTCCGGACATGTAGTCACCTGGGTCGATGGCGATCGTTCTGAAACCGTCAAATGACCCGCCGGGCGAGGAAGAGACCCGGGTCGGGTCAGAGCTATAGTCCATATTGCTGGAGCCCACGGAAGAGGCCGATGGTCTGTTGCTGAGGTTAGCGTGACCGCCACTGCCGGTCATCTCCTGGTTAGTGCTGCCTTCGCTGTGGAAACTGTCCGTGAGAATGTCCGTCTCTTTGCTCTCCAGCAGCGTCTCAAAGTCTAGGCTATGCGGGTCTACTGCGGTATTCTCTACTGCCGCAGACCGGACAAAGTCGCCGCCGCCGGAGGTGTTCATGTCCGAACACTGAGCCCTACTAGTGTTACTGTTGGCCTCGCCACTGTACGCCCCACTACTCACACCACTGCTCTGGCTGCTCACACTAGCACTTTTGGAGCTGCTGCCCCTGTTAAAGTCCCCGTCCACGTTGAACCCGGGGCTACTGAAAGAATTCCGACTCAAATGCGGCAAATGGTTCTCTTTACCAAAACTATGCTCAACCCCAGCGTGACGCTCAACTTTTCTCTTACTGTCTCCGCGCTGGACGTACATTTGTCCGGCTGATGTCCGCCTTGGCTTGTTGTCCGACCCTGTGTTGGGGTCGTAGGTCATCTGCTGGTAGTGGTGACGGTCAGCGGACCGACTGGTACTCTCGAAGTCTGCCACCATATTCCGTATGTTCCGACCGAATGTTTCCTCCCCTTCATGAGCTGTAGTCGTGCTGATGTTGCCGTTGTCGTCGGTGAGTCCCGACAAGTCCGACGATAGACGGTCCGACCAGATGGTGTTGCTCCGCCCTAGCTCAGACAAACGTTTAGACAAACGTCTCTCACCGTAAGAATGTCGAAGTTTCTGGAAGTTTTTGTTCATGCAGTATTGGCGGAAAGCCCTTTGGATGGTCCGAGCTGCACGCCGGGAACGGATGGAGCCTCCGTATTTCCTCTCTAGCATCTCAACCTGCAGACATACACAAGACAATTGGGTCAATCGACAATCAACAAATCTAACACAAAACTGCCACTCTGCCGTCCTGCGGAAAAACACCGTTTATTCCATTCTAGTTCATTGCCACATTTTCTACCACTCTTTCATTCAATGGTGTACTCTGTCTATCTGATAATTTTGTACTACTAACATTTCATATTGGCCATAAAAAAACAACAACAACAGAAGTGAACACAGAGAAAAACAGAGGAATCAAGGCAAGGCCGGGGTTAGCCAAGGCAAGGCAAGGCAAGGCAAAGCAAGGCAAGGCAAGGCAAGGCAAGGCAAGGCAAAGCAAGGCAAGGCAAGGAAAGGCAAGGCAAGGCCAGGGTTAGCCAAGCCAAGCCAAGCCCAGCCCAGCCAAGCCAAGCCAAGCCAAGACTTTGTTTATCATCCCATGAGGGCAATCCATTTTCACAGAACGTTTAAGTACTCGGTACACACATCCTACACATCATTACATGAATATATCTTTTTACATAACATGGCAGTTATCACAGGTGTGAGAAATTCCCTATAGTACACAAAGCCATACGTTGATCTGAACTCTCCTGTAGAAAATGTAACCACAGGAATAGTGGATGACTGACACTTCAGCACTCAGAATCCTGTACGTCGTAATCATTTTATAGCCGTTACACTTCTAAAATAACGTCTGAAGACGCAATTTGCTTCAATAAAGCCAGTCATTAACACATTCTCAAGCAGACTAATAAATCTCTGAGTTTTGCGACTGCATATAAATCGGTCGCGTGTGGATATTGACCCACTCGCGCAGTGTCCTCAGCCTGATCACTGGCCCGATCTTCTCAAAAAGAGCTACGCACAGCTAACAGTGCACTGTCAAACACCTCATGCGAGACCATTACCAGATGAGAAAAACACTTTTCTAACAAACAACAGCAAGATAAACAACAAAAATCACCATATGTGTAGAAACTACTCGACCGTGACGACACGACAATCCTCGTTTGACAATCGCTTACACAAAACAAGTTACGCACTGTAAATATTTCACTGAAAGAATCCTCCACATTACACAATCACACTAATTCACCTCAAGCCAATCTCTCCAGCATCTGACTTCAACGTAGAAATTTGACGTTATTTAAATATCCAGAGAATGGGTATTTGGAAAAAACCAACAAAAAGTATTTGAAACAGCAATGAAGAACTAGAGCCGGGATTTCCCAATTCACCATCGATATGACTAAACGGCAAAGACAAAGAACTAGAAGTAGAACATTAGCATTAATTAAAATACCGCACCTGGTACATCTGACACTGCGTGTGTATCACAATCCGGAAGCAGATAGATATAGACAGGCAGGCAGGCAGACGTAGACAGGCAGGCAGGCAGAGGTAGACAGGCAGGCAGGCAGAGGTAGACAGCAGGCAGACAAGACATACATGCATACTTACATACAGACAGACAGGGGCAGACACATAGAGAGACAGACAAATAGATAGATAGATGGATAGATAGATGGATAGATAGATAGATAGATAGATAGATAGATAGATAGATAGATAGATAGATAGATAGATAGATAGATAGATAGATAGATAGATAGATAGATAGATAGATAGATAGATACATACATACATACATACATACATATTGAGAAAAAATAAAAGCACTAGGTTGAGATAACACAACATGATTTCATAATATCCTACAGAGACAACTGAATCGCGCACTTTCCCGTGTATGTATGGACTCCCGGAGCTAGTCACCAGTAACATGTGGTGTGAGCCCCAGGCACTGGATGTATCAAACCGGGCTAGGGGATCTTGTCGCTAAATTAATCTTGGCCCACACCACACACAACAACCGGGGAGAGAGAGAGAGAGAGAGAGAGAGAGAAACGACTGGTTGCGACTTTGCTAAATCGGGCTCACTGGTCGATCTGCTCTCCAGCACATGTAAGGAAACCTCTTGGCCACACACACCGTCCAACAGGTGTGAATTTGTAAACAAGTAAACAAACAACAACCAACACCGACATTCTCCCCCCCCCCCCCCCTCCTGTCATAACCTTACCGGTAAAATACGATTAGAAGTAAGATTTCCTTTCCTTTCCCCATTCGCGTGGACAGAATTAGATTACACCAATGTTTAGGCTGCACGGACACAAATGCTACACAGACAGCTCAAGAAGTGATATTAGGTGTTTGTGTGTGTATGTGTTTGTGAGAGAGAGAGAGAGAAAGAGAGGGAGAGGGGAAAGAAAGCGAGAAAGAAAGAGGGGTGAGAGAGAGCCAGCGAGGCAGCGAGATAGAAAAGGAGAGAAAAAGAGAGAGAGGGGGGGGGGGAAGGGCAAGGAAGAGAGATGCAGGAGTGCATATTTGCAGACAAAAAGAGTAAAAGAAGAAATGACAGACGGAAAGGCCAGCCCCCTCTGCCCACCTCTCTGCTCTATGTCATCCCCGCCCCCCCCCCCCCCAAAAGTGCAATATCTGGATGACAAGAAGATGAGAGCTGTGGATACTTCACACCTTCCTTTTTTCTCGCGTTACTCTGACCACTAATTTTTTCCCTTCCAAAATGATATCTCTTTCTCGCGAATGTTCGTTCCCTCCATCCCCCAATACATCTTCCTATTTATCATATCCCCGTCCTCACTTATCCATTTCTCCCCCCTCACACCCCTCCCCAGGTCATCTCCGTCAACTTCATTTCGCTGGACCGGCCAGGATAGCAAATCCCGAGGTTCGAAGGTTCTGTTCAACTCTAGGACCCCGCAGTGTTATTCTTCCCAAACACTAGAGTCTAGTCAGTTACTGTATGTGTGGAGCAGCTCAGTGCTACAACAGGCCTGGTGTCAGCCAGGGCACAGTCTTGATGACAGACAGGTGTGCTTACCTACTACTCCCTGCATCTAAACCATTAAACACAAGTCGCTCTATTCAGTTTCTCAGGAAAGCACAAACGATCCACTATTCTACCATAATTATATCTGAGGTTAGACATTTCGCCACATTCGCACCCTGCAACTGACACCGACCGCAACAAAAAAATGTGACTAGAAATAACTTTCAGGTTCACGAGTCTGTCAGAACTGTTCACTCTCGACTTTCATGGCTTATCTACGTCAGCATCAACTGTGCCATAGTAGACCACGGCAAGACTTTTGGGCTCAACAGTCAAGTGAATTCGCCAGATTTGGAATTTCTGAATACGATGGACCATTAGTTTGTGTTCTTTCTAAGCTCCGCCCTCTCGGTTGTCTTCG
Organism: Onchidella celtica; assembly: GCA_963931925.1. Taxonomy (NCBI): domain Eukaryota; kingdom Metazoa; phylum Mollusca; class Gastropoda; order Systellommatophora; family Onchidiidae; genus Onchidella; species Onchidella celtica. The sequence continues at coordinate 2,961,440 of OZ007572.1, forward strand.
TGTTTATTGTCAAGGTGACACTGAGAACATCAGATGTTGTCACTTGTGAAAATAGAACTAAAACATATGATAGATAAAAATAACATTACATAACTTTGCTTTCGCCAGTGTTCTTTTGTATTCTCGGTGTCTTCCTTAAAAGGTCAGTGACTGCTCTCGTGTTCACCGGCGCCTGGTGACACTTGAATGAAAAGAAGGTTAATTTATAAATAACTTTGTTTCGTCTTGAAATCCGGGGGTTTGAACAGCCGGAGACAATGGCGCAAGAACAAAAATTGGCCGCATGAACAAATGGTTGAAATAATTTTTTTTTTTAAAAAGCGACCAAAAAAACAAACAAACAACACACGCCCACCCACACATAAACACACACAAAACAACAACAGCTGATGGCTCAAAAATACACACAACGCTGTGTGTTGAATATTAAGGAAATCTAAGGCACACATGCCCAAATTCTCCAGATAACTTTACATACGAGGTGACCCCCTCATCCTTTTATGTCTATTTACAAAGGCCTGATACTGATAGGTGTGAGTGCCTCAAGGTTACGTCTAATCGATCTACAAGCCCTTCTGGCAGTCCCTTGATGGCCCGACGTGTCAACTCTAGGCTAGAGCTGTAACCACACGTAACCGCAGGATCAACTTTCCCCAAGCACTGGACGTGTCCACTGATAAAGGTGTCGCTAACTGCGTCCGTCAGTGACCGAACCTATCTCGGACCTTTACTTACTTTGCCAGCAGATAACTTACACTATTCACTGGTAATTCAGGCGTACCTCATAAATATGGAACCTAATCCTTGCTTGAAAACCGTTCTCTGTAAGACTAAACTACACCTTGAAATCCGTGTTCTGGAAACAACAAATATTGTACAGATTGTCTAAAAAACAATATAGCCACACTTTCAATATTCATACAGTGTCAATTAAGTTACATTAACTTTATAAATAAAATTAAAGAAGAGAGATGTATAATTATTTGAGATATCGCATTATGTTCAACCTGATGGCGGTAGTTCTGGGCCAGACACTCATGTCACCGCAGTTCAACAGAGTTACAAACAACAACACTGAGCAGTTCAAGTCGCGGGTATAGAGCAAAATTGTTGTATCTCCAGGTATATGAATGGGGGTTCATAATGGCAAAACTGTAATAATGACAAACTGTTTCTTGCAGTTTTTTTTTGTTATTCCGCTATCTTTAGACAATTCCAAGTTACAGAGAAGCAGTATTGTTGTATCTCCATTAAAAATGAGATCATCGAGAGCAATATTGTGGTGTTTCCGAGTAAGCTCCCATTTATAACCTTGGAGATACAACAATTTTGCTCTATACCCGCGATTTATGCACACATGTTTTTTTAGACATCCGGTATGAAAAAGGTCACACATGAGCAAATTCACACGAATTTCTACTCCTCTTACTCTTTCGGCCACCATTTTACCAAAAATAGAAAAAGACGGCGCTAAAAGCAGGCCCGATCATTCAGGACACTGGCCAGGAATGAATTCAAATGTGTCAGAGAATTGAACAGCTGTGCCTGCATGCAAAACTACACAAAAACCGACATGCGTGAGAATTGCGCAGGGTAAATAATGCGGAAATTCCACAGCATTATCCGCGCGGGTCGTCAAGGGACAGAAAAGTCTGCTCTCCGGTGTCAACCAGAACAAACAAATAAATAAACATTTTCACAAACACAGGTTGTTGCGGTATACAGCACTAGCAGTGGTGGTTATGTGTGTGGTTACATGTGCGCACGAGTGTGTGGGTAAATGGGAGGGGGTTGGGGGGGGGGGGGCTTAGGTGTATACTCTGATAATAATATGATTTCTCGTTATGCCTACCTGTTGGGTAATGGAACCTGTGCTGCCCTCAGCAGTTCTGGCTAAATCTCACATTACATAAAGGGAGTGAGTCCTTGTCGTGTCTCTTACAGTTAGCAAAGTACTCACACCACAGTCGAAACGCGTGCTGTCACTTGTTACAGCGTACATTCACCCTCCCCCCCCCCCCCATGCCTGTCTGAACGAGGGTGGCAACCCGGACCCAACGGACACCCGCACTTGAGTAACGCCAGGCACACAGTGTAAACATGCATAGAGGTCAAGGCCAGAGGAACTACAACAACAAGAGTGCAGCTACATGTGTGTACCGTGACTGATATAATCTGCCCTGTTACGGACAAAAGCCGTCCGTGCCAGTCTGAAGCAAACTCATTTTTCAAAATATTTTATAGTGAGAAACTGCATATTATGTGCTCTCTCTTTCTACAATCTGGGTCACACTATTCTATAACTAATCGTTGTCTTTTTTTTGGTCACCACAAAATTTAGTGGTAATTACAAGGTGGTCTAGAGGCAAGGTGCTCGCCTCTCATGCCAAGGGTCCCGGGTTCAAAACCCGGGCAGTGCAGGCATGTTGGAAATTGGATTTTTCTCATATTTTCAAGTCCCTGATCCTATTGGGGGGTAGGATCGAGTACCTAGTCTTCTCGGATAAGGACGAAAAAATTCGGAGGGCCCGTGTGCACGCTGCGCACGTTAAAGATACCTTGGCAGTTGGAAATCGTAAAGAGCAGGCCGAAAGGCCGCTGCCGGGGCAAAAATTGAAAATTGAAATTAATAGATTAAAATTTATCCATTTCATCCCCACCACCAGCAACAACAAAATTTATTATTCATTATTAAATATATATTGTTATTAATAAATATTCAAATATTATTTGAGTAGTGTGTTGTGTGAACTGCTGTGAGTTGTGAACTGTTGTGAGTTGTGAACTGCGCCTAACAGGCTGCGTTACAATTTGCTCTGAGATAGAGAGAGATAGAGAGAGTGAGCGAGACAGGGAGAGAGAAAGAAGCAGTGCAGTGTGTTGAGCGCTTCGCAGGCAGCTCCATTCTGCTCTGTGGTTGACATGTTGTTTCTGTAAAAGCGCATAGAGCATTTTAAATGGATATGCGCTATATAAATGCTATACATTATTATTATTATTATTATTATTAATTGAAAGAAACAAAGACTAAAACCGGTCTCAAAGCGAGATGTCTTTGGCTTCTCTTCTAAGGTTTCAAAGCTTGTTTTTTTGGCGTACACTGTCTTTGCTCGTAGCATGGATAGATCTACATCTTTAGCCGAAAGTTATCCAGTTCACATTCCGAGGCCCAGACCAGCGACTCACAAACTCTTCAATGTAAATGTTTCTGTGTTGTGTCTTAAGCGGGGACTCGCAACATACAACACCCACATCTGTACTGTTTTAGCCTGGCTGCAAGCCCACAGGTTCCCGGCGACTTCTTCACCATTTTGTGAGTGTGCATGACATTGTAAAAACCCACAATAAGGGTAGCCACATAAAGGCCACCGAATTCGGTCACCGAGCCACTAGGCGCTTTAGGTGAGAAAAATTGCACTACATAAACGGACCGAATCTAGGTGGGCTCTGTGTGCAGTTGTTGAAATTATATAGTGCAATTCTTCTCACCTAAAGCACCTAGTGGCTCGGTGACCGAATTCGGTGGCCTTTGTGTGGCTACCCTAAGTGGGCAGAGCTGATTTTGAGAAAAACGGCTTTGAAGTGAAAATATGGGTGCGACACAAACCTCCAATTTGGCTGTTGTTTAGGGGACCGTGGCATGTTACAGGGTAAACTGTAGATGAGAAGTGAACACTACTCTATAACGGCTTAGTTAATAATAATAATAATAATAATGTATAGCATTTATATAGTTATTAGATTACGGTCTCCTAACAACAATCACTCCAATATTACTTGGTCAATTAGCTATTGCCACTTATAGGATTAAATGCCGTTTTCTCAAAATCTTGTTTTAGGGGGGTCACTGACTTCAATTTATCAGAAATGTCTTGTCTTTTATTATATGTACAGAACTCAAAATCTCATGTTGCCGACTTAAGCCTGGTTTTCTCATGCACACTCACATTTTGTGTCACAAACGCTGGTATTGCCGCACCAGTTCCCATCATTTGCCCTTTAGAGCACACAGAATTGTTACTGTCAGAGCTCATTTCTCTGTCTGTCTGGGGATACCGTCAGTACTGACATTTCTTGTAGTCTGATAGCGTCATTAGACTCACGCAATTTTCTGTTCTCACAGAGTTTCATGACGTCCGAGTATCATCCAGCCTGCAAGTGCGAGGGATCGTATGGCAGGCAGTCTTCAGCTGATATCTGAGATGACATTAACACTTCCCTGTCTCCTCTCTTTCCTTGCACCCCCATCCCACTTCTTATGGCGTGTACATGCGTGAATATTTATTATGAGCGGTTGAAAGTCAAACCGTTTGAAGTAGTGATTTGACATACGTAGAGATTTGTAGCCTTTCAGATAAACCAAAATCGAATTCTACATTCCCTATCAATGTTGAACATCAAAGGTGTCTAGATTTATCTCTGTTAAAAAATGGAACAGATGAAAATCACGGTCGTCTAACTTAGTTTTATGGAACAACAAAAAAGTTCCATTTTCTAAAGAGTATCCATGATTTCTGTACTTTTCGATTTTCCACTCCTGATTACCGGCGAAATAATCATGCCCATATCATTAGTGTTATTTATTTATCATATGTCAATACGATGTATTGTGAATGAGTACTGATATAGTGATATACTGCTTTCTGGCTCAACTCTCTCCAGGCGGGAGATTTTCCTTTCTGGCTACAACTAGGCAAAAGTGAGACAAATGAGCGGGTCGTTTTAGTTGTAATGTGGACAAATTGAATCTGACATTACAGGGGAGGGGGGTGGGGGTGGGGGTGGGGGGGGGTGGGGGTCGTGGGGGCAACGGATGCAAATGTCAAATGTCAATGTCAGGGACTTGCTGATGACGTCCTCGGGAACCAAAATGTCACCTGGTCATGGTGGTCTCGGTGTAACAAATGGCACACGTGACCAGGGAGAGACAGAATAAGAGAGGAGGGAGGGAGAGAGAGGGAGACAGAGAGAGAGACAGAGGGAAAGAACAGGGCGGAGGAGGGAGAGAGAAGAGGGAAGAAAAAAGAACGGGGATAGAAGGAGGTGGAGAGAGATGAAGAAAGAGGGAGGTGAAAAAACTGACGGAGAGAGAGAGAGAGAGAGAGAGAGAGAGAGAGAGAGAGAGAGAGAGAGAGGTGTAACAGGACACCAGAAAATGATTGCCTTTGTGCCCCCCTCCCTCTATGCAGTACAACCACATGCAGTCACAAACACTGGCTAATTCTCGTGCAGTAACTCCTCAATGCGCGTGGGAATTTCCGTGAGTGCAGTAAACAGGACACACACAAGCTTTAGACCCCTCATTTTTCATAATGTCTAACAGCGCAATAAATGATCTGGGGCAGCGTGGCAGTGAGCAGTAAGTTTGTGCTGCTTATGCCATGTAACTATATAGCAGTCTTTGATCTTTACGTGGGAACAGGGGCCAGCAGTAATTGTTCTTTCTCTAGCTATTGCACTCTCTCTCTCTCTTCTTCTTCTGCTAGATCTTTATTTATGAAATGTTAATCGAGCAAGTTGTGAAAATCAAGCTGGTATACATACGAAATAACGTGAAAGGCGCAAGGTGGCCGTTGTCGTCCAGACGCGCCATTACAACCAAGAATTCAATGCCCACTTCTCCAAATACTTTTGCTCAAACTATCAATATCATAGCCACTATTCTTTCTCGTTCTCTCTCTCTCTCTCTCTCTCCCAACCACAACCTGACTGTCACGACAAAGACAGCAGTTATAAGAGATCACAATTACGACTACTACTACTACCACAATACTGACAACATCATCATCAGCGTACGGAATGACTCACTGAATGAAACTCATCGCTCTTCCTCTCTCCTGTGACAACGCTTCTACTACAGGCTGCACACCGCTGCCACCATCCACGCTAACATCAACCACCACCACCATCGACACTACCACTGAGCATCAACAACATCACCCACCTGTTTATCATGTAAATCCTGCGACAACTGGTACGAGCTCTGATGAGGTCTGGACCTCTTGATGGCGTCATCGCTGCAGTTTTTCAGTGAGCGTTGTCTCTGGATGCGGCTGTGGTTGTGGATGCTGTTCTGGCTCACGAGTTTGCCGTTGTTGCCGCTGCTGCTGCGGGGGGAGACGTCCGACCCGCTCGAGGAGTGACTTCTTTGACCCTGACCTCGCAATTGCGTGTCATTGTATGGTTTGACCCCCGTCACACTGGAAAAGAGAGAAAAAAAACAACAGCATTATAACGTTGTAACCATTGTAGTCTTTTACATGGGCGATGTGAGTACCTGAGAGAGTACATGCAAGGATAAAGTAACAGGTGCAGTGAGTAAATATCGTGGTACATGCGCGTCAGTGTAGGCTGCTTACTGTCTCCACCACTACACATCCCTACGTTTTCATCAGTTTCCAATAAGATTTTGATTTCCTGAGTACAGGACTTTGGAGCCACGCCGTTCGCCTGTGGCTTGTGATTGGAGCCACATCACACACCTACCCTACCCTACCCTTCCCTATCCATCATTCACCAATCCATCTATGTATTCCACCAGGCTATACAACAACTGGTACGCCACATTCTGGGACTAATGACGTGATTGATCGGAAACAACTTTCTGGCCACCAGTTTTGTTCACTATTAAAGTTGTACAGTCTTCACAGAGCACTATAGTATTATTGTAGGCCGGTGTTAGGGGCACGTACTATCTTACATAATAAGTCATAGCTGAACAGTGAACATAGCTCTGTATTTTCTCTGTCTGGCTTAGTAATTAGTGCACGCTCCCCTAACACCATTCAATGAAGGGGTACGTAATCTTTGACAAATATCACTGAATCATGATTGTTGGTTGTTTCAGATCCACAATAGCCTTTCTATCCACTCTCCTTCCTTCACCCTCCACTGCCGACCCACTGTCCAATCACAAACGACGTCAAATACACTACGACCACAGTGACCTTGGTGCCCAGGTCAAACTCCCAACTAAAGCCCTTGATGCACCCGGGCAAGAGACCGTGACAAATCAACAACAACAGGAAACATTAGCAACAAAATTAATGATCTCCTGATCGAAGGCAGGGCCGCTGCCCATGGAGTTCAATAATGAACCAGCGCGGTGAGTGCAGGTACGAGCTTTTAAATAAAACAACGACATGCCCCATGATACCATCCCTCTCCCCCCCCCCCTCCCCAACTTACAGGTAATACGGACCGTCTTTGACATCCCACCCCTCATGTGCCGGCATCATGCACTGCCCTACGACATTTCTCTGTGATATCAGGCCCTCTGGTAACCGTGAAATCCAAAGCGATCTCTAATGTCGCAAACACTAGCGGCTCTCTATCTCAACGATGGTCACATTAAAATTTATTGCGTCGGATGTAATTAGTGTCCTCAATCATTTCTGTATGTCATGCTACCTAAATATAGAGATGACGCCACACACCCAAGCCCTGTCAACTGGTCCGGGGAAACAGCTATAATTAACGATGTCAGAGATTCGTTTAAACAGAAACATAAGGCGAAACTGCCATATGTTGCAAGTGTTGTTCTGGCGTTGAGCCCGGACTGCAGATCATGTCTTTGTTCGGTAGAGCCTATGGTACAACTGTGTGTGTGTGTGTGTGAATGAGCAGTGAGCAGGCAGGCCTTAGCGGCTGTCACCTCCGCGCTCACGGGAGCTCGACAAGCGTTACAACGCAGCACGACAGTTGACTCAATACGACACAAAGACAACGCAATTATGAAATCGATTATTCTTTAATCCGGCTTCAGAATACACGGGTTTATCACTCAATACACACTCTTGGGTACACATGCACTGCTGGCCTACCTCTTTCCGATGATTTAGTTGAACAGATACCCGATGCTACAGGTAACACGCTTTAGTTACCCCCCCCCCCCCCTCCTAAAAAAAATGCTTCCCTTCCAGTTACTGATCTCGATGAAATTGGCGACAATGAATTTTTCATTTACTTTGAAGGGAGGCTGCAATTATTCATTTCTGTGCCAGATTTAACCCAGTCCTTACGCAGGTTGCGCCAATCTGTTGTTATTTTTTTTTTGAACCTCTGCTTTTGTCACTGTCAAACTCCCTTAACGAAGGCACAGGTTGAGCCGTAGGCCAAGAACTCGGTGACCCGGAAGGTGAGCGGTGACAAAGCGGCAAACTGTCACGGATGCTGTCTCTTCACTCTCAGGGCTGGGACACTCATACACTCACATGATACACGCTCTCATACACTCGGATTCATTTAAGCACACACTCACCCCCCCCCCCCCACACACACACTCACTCATCGACTTAAACTTGACTGATAAACTGACACACGGATTTAAACTGCGCGCGAGCTTGAACTGCATTGATGCGTGGGCATGTCCTCTCCTCGATCTGCCACACACAAGAGTGCGCATGCACTATATACACACATATAATAATAATACTGTGCACTTTTTTTTAAGCACTTTCTTTTTTAAATTTCAAACAAAGAAAAGCAGGTCGTGCACAGAGAGAAACATACATCTACCCCCCACCCCCACCCCCGACACAAGACTTTCTGCTGTCTTAGGGTGAATGTAGAGATACGCATGTGATATAAGGCAGTATCGGCAATATGAGTGCACATGTACATTATCACTATACGACTTGTACCTCCATCATGGTTCCATGCTCCTTTACTCCTTCATATCATTATGCCTCATGATACCTCATTAAAGGTCAAGGAATGTTGTTGTTTCTTCCCCCCCCCCCCCCCCGGGACAAGTAGCCAATGCGCGAATTATTTATGTGCACTTTCAAACCATGTGGTCTCTGACGTCATAGCACTTGTCCAGTGCTCGGCACATCTCGGCCATGTCCGGGGGTAAGTGGAAAAGTTCAAGGGTCCTCGGAAACTCACGGTGGAAGGTCTCCCGGCCGCCCGGAAAATGTCCACTTGTCGGAGACAGTTCACCGGCCGGAAGGATGCAAGGTAGGCAAACAGTTGACCAAGAATAGGAGAGGGAAGACGTGCTTTTTTCCCCTCTCCCTCTTTTGGGTTTGTCCCCCCGACTGTCTTTTCAAAAGACCTGGTGAAAGTTTGACCAGTTTCGCATGAATTCTGGCCCGTAGATAGATGCGAGAATGAAACAGGATGATGAACTACGGACAAAAGTCATGTATTGGAAACTTCATTTTGCTACACCGTCAGCATTTCCCGGTATGAGCACTTCGGTAGTTCCTCCCTTCCCTGACATATTAAGATCCTGTCTATCTACCTTAGGAGTTAGAGCAAGCATTTCACTACATCACTTCCATTCTTCCCCTTCCCTGATATTAATATCGGAAACCGTAGATCTATGTTACAACTTCACCGTAATTATAGCGTGGTATGGGATCCCTGCTGTCCTATCCCCCTATAAGATATGTTATTAATTTTAATCCCTACACTGTAAACAATCCGCGGCTTGGATTCTCTCCCTCCCCCTCCCCTTGCTGTTCTCGTTTTGTTGAAGCATGCCCTGTTCATATTGTACTTCGTTCCCTCCAACTTTCAGGAAGGTTTTCCTATCACACCTAACGGTACCAATGTCACACCTACGGTCCTCCTGTCACATCTGCGGTACCAATATCACACCTAACGGTACCAATGTCACACCTACGGTCCTCCTGTCACATCTGCGGTACCAATGTCACACCTACGGTCCTCCTGTCACATCTGCGGTACCAATGTCACACCTACGGTCCTCCTGTCACATCTGCGGCACCAATGTCACACCTACGGTCCTCCTGTCACATCTGCGGTACCAATGTCACACCTACGGTACCAATGTCACACCTACGGTCCTCCTGTCACACCTACGGTCCTCCTGTCACACCTACGGTACCAATGTCACACCTACGGTCCTCCTGTCACACCTAACGGTACCAATGTCACACCTACGGTCCTCCTGTCACACCTAACGGTACCAATGTCACACCTACGGTCCTCCTGTCACACCTAACGGTACCAATGTCACACCTACGGTCCTCCTGTCACACCTACGGTCCTCCTGTCACACCTACGGTACCAATGTCACACCTACGGTACCAATGTCACATGGAACACGATGTCTCTTAGCTCCCGTTCAAACATCCCCAGGTACGCGCGCACATACACTGTCAGTTACAGCAGTTTTGGACGGTTACTTACTGTAGTCCAGCACTGTGCACAGAGTCTGTCTACCATCAGCTAACAGTTATCCCGACCGGCTTCCCAAACCGCAGCATATACCCTGATTATTCCTCATCCCGAAATCGAAAGAACAGCTCGGGCCACAGGCCCACAGCCGAAGGTGCAATACTGATGTTGCTTGTATCAATCATTTACGTTTCATCATTTCCACCCCTCGCTGAGCTGAGCATGGCCTAAAGACACCTGCCAACCACGTGATAAAACCCCGTGATTGCACAGCATTGATGAAGATTGGCACCACTTGCCTGCCCTCATCTTCATCGTGGTGGTTTAAGCAGCACACACATCATACACGTTTGAAGAAAAGTGTCTTCCATCCTGTCTTCTATCCATCCATCTACCTTTCCCTTCCTCCTCCCATTTCTCCCTCTACGTCTATCTATCCCTTCATCCGTTTCCCCAATCATTTCCTACCTACATTACCCCTCTCTATCCACCATTCACCCATCCATCTATCCATCCCACCAACTATCAGGTTATACACAGGTAGGCCATATTCTGGGACCAATGATTTCATTGATCGGAAACAACTTTTTCGCCACTTCTCCTTCCCTTCCCTCATCTTCATACTTAAAGCAACTTTTCACTCCTCTCTCAGCCATTTCAGTAGTCAAAGTGGCCGTAAGACATTTAGAAACCTGCGCCATTAAATGTTGATCACACCCATATTTCCAAGCCACGGCCGCCCGTTTAATGACAGTCAGAATACAATATGTAATTCTACCATCTCAGTGTCCACTCAAACCAGACGTGGGTCCAGAGCTTGAGGAAATGCTCGGGTACACCTACAAACTGTTGCTGAATGTCTCTAGCCACCTTACTCGGACTTTGGAGAAATACTGACAAGCTTAGTAGGTAGTTCATCACACCAGCCACCATGGCTATATTTTAAACAATATTAGACATTTGAATAATTGCATTTATGTTCAATAATTCATCCACTTCCTGGAATTTAAGCATCTGTAAGCAAGCATTAAAATTTAATCACTTTTTTTTGTGCTCTTGTAAAATTTTAAAATCTGAGTGAGGCGGAGAGAAACATGCAGTAATTCTGTCTTTCCTACACTTTCATTACCGGTGGCAACATTCTGGGCACACGCCTACGCCGTGGATGTTAGATCTCTTCATTTCATCACTCCCCTCAAAAATGCTTACTAAGATCAAACAGTACAACTTCCCATAGCTGGGAGTTGTTGATTCTGCAGTGAAATCGATACGAGTTCGATTTTTAACCTGGAAAGGGAGATGGTGGAGCCTGATAGGGAGGGAATATAACCCAGAACATGATCTGGTTTGAGGCTGGAAACCCAGAAAATTATATTGGGAGAATGTCTGGTTGAGTATCAGGAGAAAGATTTGGATTGAAATTTGGTACAATCTGGACAGAACATACGTCGTAACAGGTTAGAATCTGGAAAGTCGATAGATTACAATGATTCTTGAGCGAGGCTGTTTGAATTGAACACGAGGGTGAATGTGTTTGCCCATTTTAACTTGATTGCCCTGAATAGATGTCAAATGGAATTAGACCAGGAACACAACTTACAGCGAGTACAATGATAAACACGTGTTACCTGAACACACCCACATACCGAAGTTCACCGTTTGTCTCCAACCCCAAATGCAAATGATCGAGGCCATAGATTTGCTCTGCTATTCAATCATGTGCTCAAGCTTCTTACAATGTAAACAATCCAACTGCAGCAAACCCGCAGCCAAATGTGTTCAATGAGAAGAAGAAGAGTTAATGCTACTGAGGCTCCATCAAGTTCTGATACAGGGAGGAAATGTGGGGACTCCGGCCATGCAATAATTCACACTACATTCTACTGTGAAAGACGCCGTCTCATTTACATTTTGTACATTCCACACTGTGCATCATAATTTGTACTGACGATTATATCAGACTCTACTCTTTAATTCCACTGGCCAGGGTCTTCATGGCAGTTTTGCAAGATTTATAAAAGCAAACCCGCCAAATGATGTGCTCAAAACAGCTGGCAGAAGTTAAAAATACAAAAGAAAAGAAGAACAAGCGATATAGAGGAAGGAAGAAAGAGCTTTCAAAATGAATCAGAACCAATGTTCTCAGACATCCGGCATCACGACACTGTCTATAGCTATCTACATATCGTCTATTTCTAAGTCAAGAACAACTTTACTGTGCTTTGTATAATTTTCAGAAACCATGTTCAGGCCCTGTGTGAACAATGACAGCGCAGTGGTCAATCCACATCAAGTGAAACAGCTGAGTCTGCGCAACTCTTCAAGGCTTACAAAGGTTAGGTTAAACAGATGGACCAGCTGACCTCTGAAATGATTGATTCGATTGACGCCTCCAACATACACCGTGAGTGTGAGAGACCTCCTATGCAAAATCCCTTCACACAGCTGATCTCACTGTGGTTCCACTTGGCTAAAAGGACACAATTTTGTCACTCAATGTATTGTAGCCCTGTCCTTCACAGTAACACAGATTCATCTTGAAGACACCTTGTTCTGAAGCTTACGGCAAAAACTATTAGATCTGTAGGCTTCTGGAAGACCCAAATATCCCTCTGTCTTGCTATTTTCGGCCTCGTCGTGTCTGTCTGTGTGTCTCTCAAAATGCCCGCCATAACTGCACTTCAAACTGGCCAAATTCAATACCAGACGCACTCGGTGAGGGGGCAACTCATGTTGACACTGGCTGGGAATAGAGCCGGCGTCCACCAAGTGTGTACTGTGTACGGGGGCAGAGACATACAAGCATACATTGAGAGAAGGCGAGAAGAAGACATATTGAAAAGCAAACTGGCGATTAAAAAAAAACAAAAAACGAGACATCAGCTCTGATGACAAGATTGTTGAAGAGAAAGAAATCAGTCATGTTTCCTTACATGAAGCACAAGATACTCTTAAAACATGCGTCACTGAAAGGCAGACAAAGGGATTTCAGAAAACAAGAATTTGAAAGACAGAAAATGCATCATACCATCATCCCCACCCCCCCCCCCCCGAAAGGTAACAATTTCGTAACTCCCCCATCCCACAGCCACAAGCCAGCACCACGGAATGACACTAGTTAACTCAGCCGAAGTAATGTAACCTTCAAGCAGGTCACAGAATGCTATGTACTGCTGCCCCTTTACACATGCGTACAAAAGGTTGTGAGTTATCACTTGGACTATTTCGCCCTGTCTGATTTTTATTAGGTGTCTCCTGATGGACGGTCTAGATATGGAGTGCGAGATAGAAAGTCTGGGAGTGAGAGAAGGAGAGAGGGAGAGAGAGAGAGAGAGAGAGAGAGAGAGAGAGAGAGAGAGAGAGAGAGAGAGAGATAGATGAAGAGAGAGGAGAAAGAGAAGAGATAGAGGTGGGAAGGAGAATGAGAAGTGAGGGAGTTGAGAAAGAGTGAGTGAGAGAGGGAGAGGGGGAAGAGATAAACTGAGAAAGAGAAAGAAAGAAAGAGAGAGAGAGAGAGAGAGAGAGAGAGAGAGAGAGAGAGAGAGAGAGAGAGAGAGAGAGAGAGAGAGAGAGAGAGAGAGAGAGAAACAAGATATGCTATAACTTACAACAGCTGGCACACATTCAAATCCCGACCATATGTCTCGTTAAGTTCCTACACCAGAGCACGAAACACACAATATCATAGATACTCCTTGAGCCCGGTCACGAGGGTTCTACACTCACACCATACACACACTTAATGTTAAATGTGCTCTGTAATCCCAACTGACGTGAGCCACTACTTCAAGGGCTTTCTCAAAGCAACACCTTCGTCACGGCCATCAGCGACAACAACAACAACACCAACTATCAACAGGCTTGTCACACTCTGCACCATTCGCTCACGACGTGAACTCCTACTGACTCCGGTAATCAAATCTACGTCATCAGGTTCAAGTGTACGGAACTTTACACTTATAAAGTTTAACAAGGAGACCCTTTATCAGTTTAAATCACCAACAGCAGAGAGCACCTTAACAAGAAAAACCCCAATTAATTTCAACGCAGAAAAAAACGTTAATTTTTTCTCCCAGTAAAAATTAAAAAAAAAAAGTTAAAAAAAAGCATAGACAAAAGCAAATAAACGGGAGATAAAGTACACTAATTAACTCATTAAGGATCTCCGGGAGAAATTCTGTTTTGATTTAT